>CM060836.1:72557500-73045000 GCA_030762175.1 Metallyticus violacea
CGCTGATTACCTGAGATGTTAAAGAGCGTCCATAAATAAATAAAAAAATTCCCAAGACAAATGCTGTCGCGTGATAAAACAGATTTGATAATTTTTTTCTGGATAATTTCACTCTGTAATCCGGCTGTAATTGGTCAAAATTCAAAATTTTGATTCGTTTCATTGGTCGATAATAATCCGCATAAACATATGCCCAGAAATTATTAATTTTATGAGTTATGTATTAATGAAAGTTTACCAAAGCAAGAAAATGAAAATGCATTAGAAAACTTGTATCGATAACATCATTCGATTACTTAAAAATGTATTTTATTTTCGGTTACGAAGTTAAGTTGTTAGATTGCTCTTTGAAATTGCATTAAAGTAAACTTTCATTAATAATTAATGAAAATAAGGATTTTCGGACATATATTTATATGGATTTTGTTTAGGTGTGAGAAATCCGCCACCAAAGTTTATAAAAGTATTTCAGAAGTATCCTGTATGCTTAGAATATATGTTTTTTGAGCTCTATGACTATTCTATACCTGATGACTCTTGCATTGTTTGTTTTACTGCATCAAATAGTATTATACTGTAAACGTTGAGGCAGTGTTTATGAACCAGCCACCCGCATATTTAAATAGACTGATTGTAACAAATAATTTTACGTAACTTCGTTATAACCATGAGCGTAAATGTCTTTTTCTTGTAAAAGTGTTCAGTTATGTGTAATATGTTATTTTCTCGCAAGGGTGCAGAAAGCTACCCCCAGCCATAAAATCTGACCTGGAAATTTCTGTTGCCTGTTATAGCGCAATATGTAAAGAATCCTTGGGCAAGATGTTTATTGCTATTCAGATAGAGAATTTCTTAAGGAGGCGAGGCACCATAAAACTTTTGGAAACTATAGGGATGAAAAGACAGGCCTTTAACCTCTTGAAGGGAAGAAGCCAAGCACTACATGGAAAACGTCACGTAGACCATGCTTATTTAGTTTTGTAACTTTGAGGCCCGCAGTCAGTTTTGGCAAGAGTATTCAGCGGGGCAACGTCAGTGGAAGTGCTTTCTCAGTTCCGATCAATTAGTGGAAAGCGATAGTTAGTATTGCAGGAATTAAGTGGACGACCTTTATTAATTAAGTGCAATAGTTTATATATGAACAATAAATTGTGTCATCTTCCATAACAAAATTTTATTACTCTCCAAGACTCCTTCCCCTATGGTAACAGGACCGTAAAAATATCAAGCAGTAGAGTCTCGACAGCCGTGGCAAAACTGTAAGACAGCGGTAACCATCGTTGGAGAGGAAGAAAGAATTATCGTTTACCCTGAGAATCCATAATCAAATCAAATCCTTCCAAAATCTTTCTCTCCATTCATCATCCATAAAAACATTTAATTAAAGTCCCCTTCCTTTATTAAATACTGCTGCACCAATACACATTTTATTTAAATTTCTGGGCTTAAATGAACAAAACTGTTCAAGTGAAAGTTATTTACGAACGGGCAGAAAAAATGTTGCCTATGTGCTAATGTAACAACGTTCTTTTGTCATAGGTAAAAATGTAGTTTTGTTTATAACAATGGTACATGTTTCAGGTGCATCTAACGGAATCATATTAAACCCGTTTTTCGTAGTTTCCCAGGTCACTTAGGCACATGCTTGGATGGGTATTTCTTCTCCACGATTTTTCCGTTTTCCCATTTCATTCCGTTGGGTTCGTTACACAGTCAAATAAGCTCTTACTCCTGGAGGTGCCTGATTATGGGCATATGCACCGAAGTACTAAAAATTCTCCTTCGTTCTTACCAATACAAGCCCCCATCTTTCCACGTGAGGCTATGCCGGCCTCCGTGATAGTGAACTGCTCAAGTAAATGCCCCATCCACTTCCTTCCATAGTTAAAAACCTTGGAGTTATTATAAACAGTAATCTCTGTTGGGAAAAACCAAGTTGCAGATATCTGCAGGAAGGCAAGTTCTCTAATCCATGCGTTTAAAAGATTAAACGTGTCCCTACCCAGAACCTTAACAAAGATCTTGATGCAATCCCTGGTCATGCCTCACTGCCATTTTCTGCCCACAGACTTAAACTTTAACCTACAGTGTGTTCATGATATGTGCATACGTTACATTTGCGATGTGCATTTGTTCGATCATATAACACCCTCCCTCTTGGTTCCGCCTGAAAGACCGAAGACACATTCATTGTCTCACACTACTTTTCAAAATTATCCATACATCTTCTCCATCTTATTTATATTTTCGTTTTCAAAATCTATCTTCCTCTCATAATCTTACACACGTTCTGAATCCCTGCACGTTCTATTATTACATTGTACCGTACATCACTTTACTCATCATCACTGCCCGTCTCTGGAATGCATTGCCACAGGATATTAGAGACTGCCGAACTTTAGGTGTATTTCATAAGAAATTGTTTAATATTATTAGAAATAATCGGTTACCCTAGATTTGTTACAATATATGTATTTATTTGTTTTACCTGTTGTAGAATTATTCATTATATTATTTTTATTACTATCATAAATGTTCTTATCTCCTTCATAGTATTGTTAGGGTTTTTAATTTTATGTTTTGCTTGTATCTTTATTACAACTTTCAGGATTTACGTAGATTGATATGCGAATAAACTTTTTCTTCTCCTTAAGTTAATATTTTTCATTTTTAATTATCAATATTTATGCATTACCTTACATTTATTTATATACACAATGTTTTTCATTGGTTTATATGTGTACCAGAATTGCCAACTTTACTGTCAATGTTGTGATTGTAATATTGTCCTTTTAACTTCATGTAATTGTTATTAAATTGGTAGAGTCGAAGAGAACGCCTAGACCTTAGCTATGCCAGAATAAATAAATAGTCGATATCATCTCGACTCAAAACTTATGACATTCCATGAATCAACAGTCCACACAAATCTAATGAAAAGAAAGCTTAAATAGAGGAAAAAGGTACAAAAAAATAGAGAAACAGAGAAAGACAAGCAAAAAGTTGGTAAGACGGGAGAAGCAGAAAACAACCAAAAGTACGTCAATCAAATATATGACAAACGAGAGGGATTCAATATGTACAAGACACTATTTCTGCAACATATGTATCAGCAAGTGCGAGATGAGTGTAGGCAACGTGCCATGCTTGCCAGCTTTTAGACCTGCCTACCCTCCAGTGTAACAAATGTTACTGCTGCACGCGTACCACCTTTTTACGCATGATATATCTCCGTGAGCCCCAAGGACAGTGGACTTTTGTGCACGAGCTAGCATTTCGATGTCGACGTTGAAGCGGGCATCCCGTCGTTTTACATGCAGGCCTTGAAATTGTAACTTTCGTTCATGACATGTTCCACGAAATGAATACAGATACTTGGCGAGTAGCCTTTTGCTTTAATAACAGTAATAATAAGAATAATATAGTAACAATCATACAGGGCTTACTATTAATTCCTGACCCTCTGCGATAAATCTACATGTTGGAGTTAAATTCTTCCATAAAAGAATTTAAATTTTGCTTTAGAACTTGCTGATAAAAGTTCTTTAGATGGTAAACAAATGACTGACGCACAGTGACAGAAGCGTGCATTTCCTTGACAACGATAAACGACCATTAACTGTTTATTGGTTCAATGAATTTTAGTTGTATCTTCTAACATGATTGTGGACACTTATTTGTAAGGTAGGTATATACAGGATGGGTCAGGACCTCTGCGATACATTCGGAGGGGATATAAATACCACAAGGAGGAATATTTTTTGTTATATAATCTATGTTGTCTGACACGCTATTTAGAAGTTGTGAACACCTGTTTATTTATGCTTATGTGTACTGTTCCAACGTTATACTACGTACCTCTGCGTGTGCAGTTGAATGCAAGTATCCATTAAGGATGGACAACGATGCTTTCCCCGAGTTGACCGACATGATAATGTGTTAATGGGAGGCTATAGGACGTGTACAGAGTGTCGTGTACAACACCCCGTTAACACAAGACAGAAACTGTTTAAGCGAATATTCGCTACTTTTAATAACATGATACATACCTGAAATGTCTGCTAGAGTCCGACAGATTCTGCTTCGACGGTGTGATGAAGGTTCAGGGCAGACACTTTGAACAACTGTCTCTAAGGCACTTGTAGAATAAATTGATAATATCATATACCTGTTAAATGTCTCTTAACATCTATGTTTCCTTCCTTCTAAACGACGCGTCAGAGAACATAGGTCGTTTAATAAAAAATGTTCTTCATTTAGACACATATCTCTCCTCCAAATTTGTCGCAGAGGTCCTGACACAGTGCTCCAGCGAGCTTTCAATGCTTTTTTTTTTTCATTCCGTCGGAAAAACAGGTTTACCAAACTCCGCAAAATCACTGACAGCGTCAATGGCATCTTCATTTGATGGTAATTTCTTCCACAGAGTAAAATATTGAAATTCGGTGTAGGGGGAAGTCGTAAGGGGCTAAGTTCGAGAAATGGGATGAACGAGAAATCAATTAGAGGTCAATCGTGACATCAGTGCATAGAATGACGCTTAGTCCTGGTGAAAGAGCACTGTTCTTCTGAGGCAATTTTGATTCCATTCATGTTTCAAACGGTCCAAATATATTACATAAGGGGATCCTGTCATTTTTACCTTTTTGCAAGTAGTTTTTCAGATTATTTCTTCATTCCAAAAAAAAAAAAAAAAAAAAAAAAAAAAACCAGAGGCCACTACCTTCTCACGCAACAAAATGGTATTCCATATCTTTGGCGCGCATCATTAATTGTTTGCTATAAGCGCCGCTTTGATTCATTAATGTAGCAGGGATCCAAATTCCTTCCACGGTCACGAATCGACACCAAAGGTCTCTAGGACTGCTATTATACATCAATCATTAACAAACACTGCACTGCTGTTCTATCGCGTGTGTTTCAAGGTTGACGGCATTCATCTTTTTCGTGTGTCATTTTTCATGCTGGTTATTCACTGGATAGTCTTATATGCACTGTTTTTTTTTTTTTTTAAATATTTTTCGTAGGGATCTCAAATGGGTTCCGGATCACGCTTCATCCTCCATACATGTATGACTACGTTTAATTCCGGTTATTCTGAAATAAATGGTCTTCAACGCTAGTGTACAGTCCCCATAACATCCAACCCAGCTTTTACCTGGGAATTACTTTTTCAAATAAAAATCACTGCAGGGATTAGCACCCCCCCCACCAAGTTTTATTTTATATTCAGTTGATGTCAAATGTTAACTACGTGTCACATTTGACTGGAACTTTATAATGCTTTATAACATGACGAATTATAGCGAATGTTTTCCCAAAAAAATTACGGAATTATTTAGAAAAAAAAACTAAAATGTTCCATGCTTTTGGGCACCAAATTAAAAAAAAAAATCTAATTAGCGCAGTACTTTGAAACAATTGTCCATAAATAAATTATAGAAAGTTATGATGGGACTTATTATGGCTCGACACCTGTTAAGGGCTCTCCTGATAATTTTGAAACATGTAAATAAAAGTGCACCTTACTGAAATGAAAAATAGAATTCAGGTATATGACTAGACTGATCGGAAAAGTCTCTGAACTGAAATTATATTAACGTATTTTTGGAGCATTTCAAGAAATTTTTTTCAAAAACACAAGTCTTAAAAGCAGAAAACAATCATTACAGGAGTGAATAACGAATGGAAATCTATTCCCAACCGGACGTTTAGCGCTCTTTGGAAGTTTTCTAGTCGAAGTTCTAGAATATCTCGAAAAGTCAAACAGAAATATGCATTGCTGATATAGAGCTGTATTGTCCTTTCCTTACCTCTTCCTTTTTTGCTGCGTATGCATGGCCCGATAACAGGTTGCTTGCCTATTGGTTGCAACATCTGGCATGTTAACGGAATTAAGAGCTTGTGGCTCTGCAGCATAAGACTGTAATTCATATTTTTCATCTGGAGACTTCTTTACTGTGTTTACTCCGTGACCCAAGAATAATATTTTAAGAAAAGGTTTTGTTAATTAAAGATTTATTTAACTTACGATACAATTTGCATTGTTTTTGCTACAGAATGTAAGCTGCTAACTCAGAGGGTTATACTGTGACAAATTTGCAAGGCTTTAAAGCTATCGTTTTTATAAACATTGACAATTTTGTATTTGCAATTTTGTATTTTATGATACATTAATTTGCTGTTTTCCATAGTTTTTCCATAACTATTCAAAATATTAATTGTTGAATTTTGTTAATTATCACTACTTTTCTCCCGCACTGTCGAGCCACCTTTCCATGGCCGTATTGAGTGTTTTTTTTCTCAGTACGTTCCTAAGGTAAAAACTTGCCGATATTAACTAACGGGAGGACATTACTCTCAAATTACTTGAGTATTCTTTGACAGATGGAGCAAAACATATAAAAAAAAAAACACGCTGGGAAGAGTGTAATCAAAAAAGACTGTTACCGTTTCAGAAATCACGTATAGTAGAAAATTATACTAGAATAATGAAAAAAAAAAACAATGCACTATAATATAATCTTTGAGTTCAATATACTCTTTCAAATTTATCTTCCTTCTCGTGCCAGCTGCCCACTATCTCTTTTAGTTCATCATCGTCTCTCGAGAAGTTGCTTCTACCAGTTTCTCAACAAAAGAAATCGGCGGAAGCCAGTCGAATGATGCGGTTCCTTGTTATTGCTACTGAGTTAACTAGTTCACCACCACGAAGAGGCACCGTAAAGGTAGAGAGTCCACAACTTTTTGATCCCAGCTTGCTGCTCAGGCATACAGTTTCAGTCAGTGAAAGCAGTAATTTGAGCCCGAACACTCAAATCGTCTCATTCCTGATAGCTGTAATCGAACTCATTTGAGGCAGTAAATCACGATGTTTTCGATGTACTATTTCCATTCCTCAGCAACAAGCTTTATCTTGGGCCCTCTTTATTCCTGGTCAAATATTCTTTACGTATTTGACACACCGCCACGGGTGGCCGAGGTCGTTAAGGCGCGGACTCGTGAGCGGGAGGTCTGTGGTTCGAATCCCAGCAGGACTGTCTCCCTGATTGTTTTTTTTCAGGTTTTCCTCAGTCCTCATAACTAGAAAATGCCGGGGAGGTACCCTTAACTTAAGCCTGGAATGTTTCCTTCCTTAAAAAAAATATATCCTTTCCCAATATATCATTTCGTTTCATGTATCATCAATGTCCACCGCCTGTGGTACCTCGGTAGTAAAAACGGGCATTAAACACTATTCCCTCCTGTATTTGACAAGGATTGTTTTCGAACTAGAGTTTTCCAAATTTATGTAATTTTAAAAAAAAAATCATGTTACCTAACTCACCCTTAAATCTGTTTGTATATATACTCAATCCTTTGGTCCTGTTTCTGTTTATATACATCATGAAATTAATTGACGTTTTAATGGTATTTTTACTGTCTCCTCTATAATTCGAGCAAGTTATTGCGACGTTCCACCGCAGTTTACAATTACTTAGAAATGGGAGGAAAACGGTTATAAATAAGTATTACCAACCTCTCGTATCGTCGGTGGTTCCGCATAAACTAAAACAGATTAGATATGGAGTTCAAGAACGAATTTTAAAAATAAGTCACTATAGGTAATAATAAAAATAAGTTAAAATAAAATAATTACATCACTCTACATTATCTCAACACAACTATAAATAGCGAAACGATATAGTTTAAATTGATATCGTTTGCATTCCGGTCCTTCTGTTCGACTTTAGGTTCTACCAAACTCCAAAAGAGGTCAAACATAAAGGGGATAAGGTTAAGGCTAATTTACACAGTAAGGACAACTTTATGAAAGACCCCTTTAGGCAGGTTGAGCCTTTAATCATATTATTAGTGATCGGCTATCTACATCACAGACAGCGCACTTGTTCAAATAAGGACTCAGCTCTAAGGAGCTGAGGGATTAAGAAATTCGAGAAAAATATGCAATAATACCCCAATATTTATATTTTCGCATAGTTTTACGTTTTAACAATCATACTACTACCTAGCTAGTATGTCGATTGTGTAATTAAGTTCCGATTCGTAACTGAGGCAACCTTCTCGGCTGTCGCTTCCATCTACATGCATTACTGTAACAAGATTCTCAGTTTCCTGCAAAACAAACGACTGCAAATGGAAGCACCTATATTGTGTTGCACAGGAGCTCGCAATAAGTGCCAAGCAAGTCAAGCAAGGGGGACGAGTCAATCGAAAGCCGATAGCGACTGCAATTTCAATTTGAGGATATGTGAGGGAGCCACGAAAATCCCCTCGGAATTATTCACAGCGAGGATTTGGGTGGATTTTGCAGCAAGAATAATTACCACAGCGGTTCAAACAGACACTCGACTTATAGTGAAATATTTCCCTGTCCCCCTTCCTCCCCACCCCTCCACTTCCTCTCCCTCTTTCGATTTAGCTAATCGGAGACTTTCTGGTTTGATTTTCTTCGCTAGATGTTGAAATGTGTTTGAACGAGTGTCTATTTACGACTAGTTACTATGAAGGTTATAGAATTCTCACTTCAGTTATCTTTTTAGTCACATAAGCTCATCATCTTGCTAATTTTTCCTATGAATGCTCCTTAAAATTGATGAGGTCACGATAGAATATTTTGATATTAGAAATAATACTTTTTTATAGCTTTTAAATTAAGGGAATACTCTGACGTTTCATGCAAAAGTTTTCAGGTTCTGTTTTATACAAGGTTCACAAGCAAATGCCTGCATTTATTTGCAACATATTACATTTGCATGCAATAAAATTATAAAACTAATTATCTAACATCATAAAATGTCTTGTGCAGTAGCAATAAAGTTGAGAAGCTATAAAAATATATGTGGTAGTTAAAATGGTTTCAGTTTCAGGCTATTGCTGTGACAAAAATAAAACGTTCTTCCTGCAGATTCAACCAAAGTATTTTTCACTATACTTTTCCGAATTTTTTTTCATCAATTTCAATATTAAATAAAATTATTTTCTTTCGTATTTTTTTCTTTTCTTTCTCACCCTGCCTGTACCAGAAACACACTATATACTACATATAAATGTATGTGGAAAGCAACTCGGATGTTAGTAGAATACCCCAAAACAAAATCCATATGAAATATCTTGTCTGATTCTTTTACTACTGCTGGCCCGTTTGCTTGTGTATACCGAACAATGTAGACAGCCTAGAGCATGTCCATTTCACAAAGTAGCATAAAGCACAAATAACTAAATAAAACACATATTTACTGTGTAATATTACAGTAATGCAATCTATTTCGCTTACATTCCATTCTTTCTTGTAGGGTATATACCATTCTGGAATAATTTATTACAACTATTACGAGAGCTAGTCAATAAAGGCTGATAATTATTTTTTCACTTACAAAGTACGCTAGGCAGAGTCAAGGTTGGTACGGTATTTTTTGTGCTACTCCACTGAGTTGTATGCACTTAGCCAACATGTCTGCAAGTCCTGAGAGATGTAATTGAAACCGTTTTTCAGAACCGCCTCCGCCTTCTTCACGACAGCCATTAATGAACCAAAACGCTGGGTCCACAGTTCATTTTTGAGACCAGGGAACGTTACACGGAGCTGATTTCGGACTGTATCGAGGATGGGATACACATCGATGTTCTATTCTAGTCAAATGTTGGAAACATGAGGGCTATATTGTCATGGTGAAGTCGCCAATCAGAAGATGCAGCTCAGGACGTTTTAGTCAGATATGTTCTGCCAGGACAGTTGAAGAACGAAATCACCATAACCTTTCCTGGAGACCGAACAAACTTAGCCTTGGAGAACCAGAAGCTTTCCAAAATAAGTCTTGACTGTTTGCTTTCAGGATTATAATGTTGAAGCGAAACTCGAGGGAATTCAGATATGCCTCACCATGCTCCCTGCACACGCTTACTCCCACCATCTTCTATTCAGGCATCTGTAATCTCGGCACCCATTCGGCACATATGTCTCTCGTGTGTAAGCAATCATATAGAATGACGAACGCACCGCCATGTAAGTCTGTACCATGTGTGACATCTATACACTGTAATCGTCGATCTTTCCGAACAATCGCGGCAGTTGTGTTAATCATAATCTCGTTCACTGCAGTGGTTGGAGCACCTGGACCGTTCTGCTTTGTTGTTGAAACACAGCCCTCCTTAAAATTTTGAACCATCGGAGTGGGGTTAATTGTGGAAGAACATTCTCGCCATATGCTTGTTGTAACATACCGAATTTTGCTCGTTACGAGATGACTTCATTTTCAAACACTAGCTCTTTGCTGGCATCCTGTACTAAGACCCATGCGTGTATGCACTCTTAATTGCTTCATCTCTATATCTACACCGTATGTGAAAAAAAATTCTCAAAATTTATTGACTAAACCTCGTATATTAAATGCTCGGAAGTTTTATAGTGTTGTTCTGTCCAAATTCAACAACAGTAATTCAGGTTACCAGGCAACGATTGCAACCTCTTTAAAATTTGAGAAAAAAGAGAGCTGCCATTTCAAATTTCAAAGGAAGGGGGTTGACTGTAAATAGGTGAAACGTAAAATGTAACAATAATTGATTTTAAACTTCTCCTCGCGGCAATTTTTGAGATGAAAATCCTATATATTATATATACCGGGGTAACAAAAATGTATATATATATATATATATCTACTTTCAAAGTAGATATATATTTCAAAGTTAGACCGAAAAACAACAGTAATGTATAGTATGATATTCTGTAAACAGATGTTACTCACATACATTATGACAGCGTTGCTACGTGACAAATACATCAACAATGAACAAATGAAGCCAAGATTATCGTATGATGTTCTGTAAACAGATGTTACTCACATTACGTTATGATAGCGTTGCTACAACAAAATGGAGTCAAGATTATCGTTTCAACAGAGGAAAGCAATTTTGAAGTGGTATTGGAAAAACGAGAATGTTGAAGTTCAAAGGCGGTGAAGACGTGTGTACAAAACAGAACCGCCGTTGGACTTCTACATATGCGGAAGTCTTAAGGATGTTGTATACCGTAGAAAACCAGCTACACTGACAGCACTTCGGGAAGAAATTGAAACGACGTGTGCTGCAATCGCTGAGGACACTTTCGCAAACGTTGCTCAATCAGTAGTTCAACGTACTCAGAAGGTATCGACGCCGATGGTGGGCAATTTGAGCAACTGTTGTAACTGTAAAAGTCTAAGATAATTAGTGCTCATCATTTTCTGTTTGTGTAAATTCAGTTTTGTTATGTTAACACAGTTTTTTTCTTTGTTTGAAGTCTGTATACATTTTTGGCACCCTCTGTATATAATAATCTAATATAACTAATCCGGAGGTGTTGTGTTCGATTTCCAATCAGATCAAGTTGTCTGGGTAAGCAATTTTTTGGAGTTTTTCCTTACACTCAGAAGGTGAAGAATACCAGATAGCTTTAAGGCGCCAAGGATTCCAAGTTCATTTGCTCCATCATTAATTCATTTCATTTCATTCGTAAGTACAGACACCCGTAGAATTCACGTTCAATCTACAGATGTCAGTGCAATCGAAGCGATAATATCATAACACATTAAAATAAGATAACAACACATAAATATACACGTTGAATCACTTTAAACTACCACCTAAATGGGTCTAAAACTCCGGTCCCTAATCATAAGAAGCTTTTAAAGATTTATCCTGCTCTATTTAATTACTTAGGTATTAAACTAAATGTACCGCACATTCCTGCCTACCGCGACGTTTAACTTTACATTTTGTTTCCTTACGGAATACAGTCAGACATCCCTGTATGACGTTCCTGGTGGTGTAGTGGTTACCATACTTACCTCCTAAACCCAAGATCGCGGGTTCGAACCCGACCAGGACCGATGGATTTTTCCGGGGTGTAAAAATCCTAAGTATGGCTTCCTTCGGAAGGGAAGTAAAGCCGTAGGTCCCGTTTCGTACATTTACGGCACGAAAAAGAACCTCAAGCCTGAAAGAGAGGCCTCTGAGCAAAATTTGTCGGCCATTTTCACGCCCTGAGTTGAATGGGACGCTGATGACCTGAGCTGTTAAAGAGCGTCCATAAATAAATCATTCAAAAAAAAAAAACATCCCTGTATGATATTGTTGTTAATGCTGGGATAAAAAAAATACCGACATGAGCCCAGAGAATGTAAAAAGAATGCTATATTTTCTTATACTGTGAACACAGAGAAATATTCAACCAGATATCCAGGATAAATTGCAACTTAGTGTTGACAATTCCTAAATTGTAGACAAAATGCAAATAGACAAGTGCTGTTTTTTGCCTAACAGTCGGGGGAAGTTTTTGCCTAATGATAGCGGACCTCTCTAAAAAGAGCCTGAAAGTCCTAGTCCTACATATGGCCATATTTTGTAAACTAGGTGCCTAAGTAGAATAGTACAAAACAGTTATTTGACATTCTAATCTCATATAGTGTTATTTTCTTGAAGTTAAGGCATTGTTCCATTCGGAAAAATGTTTTGTGCTAGAAATGAACTTTCTAAAACTTTTAAAATATTTTATTTATTGTCGCTTTGACGACATAGGTCCTTACTACTTATGTAGATTGTGGACTGAATAATATCGGTCTAAGTCTGTAGCGATGAATGAAATAAACGATGGAGCAAAAGAGCTCGGAGCCCTTGGCGCCTTAATATATCTGGCATTCACTTTCTCACGTATATTCTCACCTGACCGGGATTCGACCCCAGAGCATATGGATTAGTATTCGCTAACACTATCATAGACCACAGAGGCGGTCAGCATCTTTTGTTTCAGAAATAATGGCGGTGGTAGTAGTTTGAATTTGAATAGTGTTTAATGTCCGTTTTTACTACTGTGGCACCACAGGCGGTGGACACTGGTGATACATGAAATGATATGATAATTTGGGAAAGGAATTTTTTTAAAAGAAGATAACGCTCCAGGCCTAAGTTTAGGGTATCTCTCCGGCATTTTCCATCTATGAGGACTGAGGAAAACCTGGAAAAACCTCTGTCAGGGAGGACGGTCCTGGCGGGATTCGAATCCCAAACCTCCGCGCCTTAACGACCTGGGCCACGACGGTCGGGGTGGTTGTTTAATCCTGTATGAAGTAGCTATAATAATTTTATGTTGCTTATAAACCGAACCATAAATAATAAAATGGCCCGATCGGTAATAAACGATAATCTGTTACAGCGCACTAAAACCATTACAATTAATATTCTACTCATGAAATGTTTTAGAAACATTGCATGCATAAACTGGAGCCGGATTGAGGGTAAAAGAGGGAGAAAGAGCTTTTGGAAAAAAAGTAATAGTGTAAATCTATGTTATGTACACTGTAAGTTCAAATATATGTACTGTAGTTTACATATATTATAATGTTATAGAAACATCTCAGCTATGTCACAAAAGTCATGCTTTTAAAATATACTAAAAAGTCGTGAAATTACACCAGGTTGTACTTAACTTTTAAGGGACAAAAATATATTTATATTCTTGAAAGATGAAACAAATAAGTTAAAACAGAAAAGATACACAAATACAATTACAAGAAAGGAAAGAATACAAAAATAAATAACTTAAACTCCACAAATATATGTATAAATATCTTAAAAATAGTGTATCTAATATCCCCCTAGCCCCCCTTTCCGGTTGTCTTTCTTTTCCGATCTGAGCTGTCTCAGTTAGTTCAAAAATTTACCTACTCCCTCCTCCTCCTTCCTGTCTGCCAGCAAAGTCCAGTACTATAACGTAGTTGCAGAAAGTTGTAAAATTAAAAATACAATTAAAAAAAATCAACTTTGCCTCCCAATTAGATCTTATTAAATTCCAGATATATTTATTAAATCTAGCCCAACCCAACCTAATCTAACTTAACATCAGCTAGCCTGTCTTCCTATTCCGATAAAACTGAGCTTAAAGCGTTCACCATATCCTGCCAAAAATTATAGGTTGGCAATATTAAAAAAGCAATCGTTAATAACTTTATTTCTAGCCAATGATCAGTAAATATAAATGACAATTATAGGCAGACCTTATAATGCAATTCACTTCATGTACACATAGGGTTATTTCAAGTTGTTTTTAGCATATCTAAGAATGAACAACTTTCTGTCTAGTAAAGAAATGCACTACTCAACTAACTTTCAACTCAGTGGCGATAGTATTTTCTGTTCATTGCGCTGGTTGGATTGTTGGGAAATATCGGAGAAGGATATTTCGATACTTCAGCAAGGGATAGTCATTTGTGCTTACGTCCCCAATGGGAGAGTAAGAGATTAAGTAAGCGAGACTCAGCTGTGAGAACATAGATGGAATCTATTGATGTTTCTAGGTATAACACCCCATCGTCTTCGGACACATTTGCAGGAATTGAACTCCCTCAAATGCCACAATGCAAGCCACCGTCACACCGCACCAACCTATCTCTCGCTGTCACTTTCCATCTGGTAAGAGAACCAATGAAATGAAATGATATAAACCGGTAGAGCGGAAAATTCGGAAACATTCATCCCAGCATTTGCCTAAGCGACCAGGGGAAATTATGAAAATAAACAAAGGGCACGTTGGCCGGCCTCAGGGACCTCTCAAGCGCTACTCTCTGAACCCCCGCTCGGAGCTGGTGAAGAGAGTCGAGTTTTCAGCCACACACTATATCTTTAGTGCAGATGTGGTATGCATATTTTACATATATAATCGTTTCGCTGCTTTTAGTGAGCAAGAATTTATCTCAGGTGAGGAGAACACCTTCACATTAAAGGCAGGAAATTTACTGTATCTGTTGTTAAGTTGCTTGTTTGCACCATAAAGTTAACGCAGAAACCACGCAGTATGTCCGCCTCCACCAACGCCTACTCTAATTCTAAGAGAAGAACAGCAAATAAAGTTACAGTCTCTTTGTGAAATATTCCCCCCCCCCTGTTTTTTTTGCCAACTGCTTGCTCTTAATCTCCAAACTTAGCCCACCTTGTTAACACGGAAACTTTCACATTAGAAAACTTATTTCATTACAATGAAACAAAGCTGTCCCCCCCTCTGCTCTTGTTGATAATTAGTTCTAAACTTCCACACAAGTGTTATGCTAATTTTCTTGTGTCGGGTTTCCGTTAATTGGCCGACTGACAACCTTCTCATTCCCATGAGAAAACTTTATGGCTTCTTTATACTTTAAGTACCTATTAAATTACTTTGGTTGCTAGGTATAAAGTGTTTATGGTGGCAGTGAAACTTGCATATACAATTTTTTTTTTTATTTTTCTTTTCTTTTTTTTTTTATATTCGTCTCTTTATCTTTTTTCTTTCCTTGTTTTCTTTTCACGTTTTACCATTTTATAAGTAAATAACGAGTAATCTCAAACCATATTCAACTTTTTTGTACTTATAAAAAGATTTCAAATCTTGATTCTTATATCAAGGAAAGAATTCAACTCCTGTTGAATGTCTAAAAACGGAGAAAAAAAAATAGAGAACAACTTTCAAGAAAGTTTTCAACACCACAATGGCTATTATGTGAACAGTGCTCGCAAAAAAAAAAAAAAAAAAAAAAAATTCAGCAAACTGAATTCATTATAATATTTCAAATTTCTCCTTTTATTTCATTACCTCTGAAGTCACACTTGTGTAAAATGTTGACAAAATTCAGTCTTTTAATGCTGGACAGCAAAATACTTCGGCTTTTCTCACATACAAGTGATTTATGACTAGACAAGTAAAACAAATGCACATGACAATGCTGTAACAGAATGTCGGATTGAAAAACAAAACCTTTTATCTTTATGATCGTAACTCTCAACTTCTGTGATATGTACTGCCAAGCAGGCTATTTGAAAATCCCCCAGGTAATTAAAATGGGATATCGTGCAATAAAGAAGAAAAATTGAGAGCATTATATGAAAGAAAATGGTGTTTTATTTATTATTATAAATACTCCATCGAGCTTACCCAATGTAATGTGATTCAAATATATGACAAAAAAGTAATTACATACTGTAGTTAACGGATAGATTTAGTCTCTATAAACTCTAATGCGTAATCGAGTGGAAGGGCTCCGAAAGTAAATTCAAACTGGCGTTCGGGAAGTTCCGGGATTAAGTACCATGGGACTGGTCTTTTTTTATTTTTTTAAAAGTTTTTCCCCTGTTTCACGAAACAACTTTTCGACTAGTTTACTAGTTACAAGTAATTCCACCAGTTCTAATAAAACCTCTTTCAAGAGCATTTATTAGATAATGGTAGAATCGTAAAGTTTTGTCATTAGTATATTACTAGTGTAGACCTTGTATCCGAGGGTCGAGAAGGCTGTTTAGATCTATTAAATTACATGAGCCTGTAATGGAAAAAAATTTAAAACATTTTAGCTCTCCTTTTTGAATTTTTGTGTGCTGAAGCAAAAAATTGATATAAAAATGGCGCATCACATATCATTGTTTATACAAAATTATACTGAAATTTGGATAGTATTAATATAATGCTAAGTTCCCTGCATTCATAACTCAGTGCTCTAATGTACATTTTTAGACCCTGTCATCAGCATCAGATATATATATATATACATACTAGAACGCTATGACCGTTTATCATGTAAACTATGATTTACCTACAACGGTGCGACTAACATCATATTGTATCACGTAGGCTATGGTTGCAACAATTCCCTTACTTTATTGATAGTGAGTTGTGCAACATGGCTAACCATGGTTGTGTTGATTCCCCAGAAAAAATTTGCTATATTTTTGGTGAGTTCATGGTTAGGAAAAATGAAAGGTGCATTAGAAATTTCGTTAAAAAGTTTACAATGCCTATTTTGGAGTAAAAATTGAAGAGGAAAGCAAAAATGGGCACCAAACAAAGTATATTACGAGGGTAGGTCCACAAGTTTCCGGCTCGACGATAAGCATTATCACCATCACAAAACCCTTATCTGGTATCATACCTTTTAATAAATAATTGTAGCTGTAACTTTCGCTTGCTGTGTTTAATTGTTCAGGTATAGTCGCATAAAGAAGGCTATGTGTAGATTGTGACATGTTCAAAATGAAGTTTTAAGCTGTTATTAAGTTCTTCACAACAGAAGGACTTACTCCAAATGAAATTAAACAGCGATTGGACGGTATATATGGGGAAGCATACCCCTCATATTCTACTTTTTCGAGTGGGTCAAGAAAGCACTGAAGACGAAAAGCGTGCAGGTGGGCCCTTGGAGGTGCTCACTCCTGAAAACATCGCTCTTGTGGAAGGAGAAACTATGGAAGATCAGCGACTTAAAGTTACAGGAATAGCAGCAAGGTTGGGCATTTCTAAAATAGGAGTCCTTCGAATTATTCATGAACATTTAAACATGAATAAGGTTAGTGCCTAGACTTCTTTCCTCAGTTCAAAAGCAGCAACGAGTCATCTGTTGTCAGACATTTTTGCAGTTTTGTCGTGGCAACGAGAGAAAAGTTCTGCAAATCATTGTTACAGGAGATGAAACTATGGTCCTCTACTATGATCCCTTGTCCAAAAGAGACTCAATGGAGTGGCGTAAACCTGGCTAAGCACCTCTAAAGGCCAAGGTCACTCAGTCAACCAAGAAGATCATGGTCACAATCTTTTGGGACTGTGAAGGAATACTCTTCATTGACTTCAAGGAGAGGACCACCACAGTAAATGGGGAGTACTATGCTGGTCTACTGCACAGACTACGTGCTTCCATCAAAGATAAAGACGAGGAAAGCTGAGTGGTGGTGTGCGCCTTCTTCACGAAACACGCCTGTGCACACAGATCTTGTTGCAAAGGAAGCTGTGAAGAAATGTGGCTTCAAGGAGATTGACCATCCCCCCTACAGCCCAGACCTAGCTCCCAGCGACTACTTCCTCTTCTCAAAACTCAAGAAGCACCTTCGAGGAAGGAAATTTAAGTGTGACAAGAAGTGATTGATGCTGTTTATGCCCATTTTGCAGACAAGACTTCTGGCTATTGAAATGTTAATTCAAAGATGTGAGAAGTGTATTGCAATAAAAGGTTACTAGATTGAAAAATGAAATATAGTTTTTGTCTTTATCATACCTATAAAATGGTTAGTACGGAAACTTATGGACCTGCCCTCGTATTGTAAAAGTTGTACTACCATTCGACTTTAAGCAGCATAAATTTCCAGTTCCCAAAGCAAGGGTTACAGATACTCCATAACACAAATGGGAAGGAGGCTATCCTCGCATTTCGCAACACCCCAACAAAACTTTTGGGGAAAGATGCATATAATGCAAATAGAGCGCAAACTTTGTCACAGAAACAAAAGACTGCCGATGGAGGTCTCGGAGTGTTATTAACCAAAGTTTTGGGACGAGTGTGGAATATTGAGCCCTTAGGAATTCAATGCTGCGACGGGAACTTTCTGGATACAGATACAAAAGCTTCAAGTTTCTTATAAAATAACTCTGCTATAGATGATCAAAATGAGCTTCCACTTTGTGCTTTTTTCTGCTTGTTTCCATTTTCATTGGCCTATAATTTTTGAATAGGTACCCTTGGTCTCTTATTTATTCCTATGCATTATTTTGAAACTGTGATCTTTGTATTCTTTCTGTACTGATTTTTACTTTTGACTAAAACTTATTAATTTCTAATTCCACTTCACAAAATGAATAAAAATGTATAACAGAATAAAAAGGAAATTAAAAATTAACGAAGATCACATAACTAAAGGTTATCGGTTATTGCATCTCTAATGCAATTTTAACCACTTTCTAAATGTCATAAATACTTACATATACACTTTGGTGGCGCAAATGAGTTACTACATGTTTTAAAAACACCAGTACCACTTTGAAACCACCTCTCCTTTAGAAGTCAGAATTTTATACAGTCCTTTAAAAATGGAATTAAACATTTCAAAAGTAGGACCATTGTTCATTAGTGATAAAGTGCGTCACATTATAAAATTTATTACAATATTGTAATTTATAAAGAGAGGGAGGTTTTGAATGGTGTTTAACGCTCGTTTTTACTACTGTGGCACCACAGGCGGTGACATTGATGATACATGAAATGAAATGGTATATTAGGAAAGGAGGTTTTTTAAGGGAGGAAACCTTCTAGGCCTAAGTTTAGGGCACCTTCCCGGCATTTGCCATTTATGACTGAGGAAAACCTGGAAAAAACCTCATTCAGGAAGAACGGTCCTGGTGGGATTCCAACCCCCAGACCTCCCGCTCACGAATCCGCGCCATCCGTGGCGGTTTTTAAAGAGGTACCAAAAATGTATAGACAACGATGGAGTCAATTTCAGCAAGTAAAACATTTTAATATTGTTAAGGAAATTGTTTATAACCGTGTCAACGTTACTCTACGATACCTGCAGACGGTATCGAGCGCTTCGCTCTCCTATAGACAAATTCCTGCAAGTTTGGTTCATAGTTTATTGGGTCGCTCTGTAGAAAGACGGTGTTAGAGAAGTAGAGGTCACTGCGAGTGATTAAGGTCCATGACGGCGCAATCACTGTGGCGTTCCTGAGTGGCGGCGGCGATTCTATTTTGAACTCGGCGCAGAACATCAAGATGGGAAAGAAGAAGGCAAACTCCGCCGGCTCGCCAGTGGCCAGCTCCGACACCTTGGCCACAGACACCGGGCTTCCCAGCACCTGATCTCTAGCGAAGAAGACCCGACCGGCCTGCTCGCCTCTCAGCACACCGCAAGTCACCCCAAACAGCATCGCTGGCAGCACTGCTCTTGAAGACTCGAAAGAGCGGCTCGAATCCTTCTGCGTCCTAATGGACGAATGGACAGATTCTGCTACCCAAGACCTTCCCCCCACCCAGACCAACCATTACTGCTTCACCTCCTGAACCGAGTATCAATACAAACCCTGAACCTGAAACTCCCTGCATCCTCTCAACAACTCCTGAGGAACCAACAGTACCAATACCAGCACCAATTATCCAAGACCAGAACAAACTCCCCACCCTTTCCTGCAGCGTCGTCGCCATGGGGGTCCCTAGAGGATTCTCGCCCACCTAAGTGCTCAAAGCCGCACAGGGCCTCTGGCCCTACGCGGTTAAATCCTTTAGAATACGATCCTCAAGGAACCCAACTGCGCTGATGCTCATTGTACTTCTGGATAGCAAGGACAGCGCCACTGCCATCGCCTCTGGTTTGCCCCCTTGCGGGCAGGCTGCTAAAACTTGAAGCAAGCAGAAGCACACGCACCATGTCGATACGGGCACGAGGAAAGCATGCATAACAGAACCAAGGTGACTCTATTGTGGTGCCAAGGAACTGACATCCAAATGCCAACGGCATGACCTGCCACACCGCAGACCATTTTACAGGACAGGTTCGCTGCCCGCGGCATCCGCACTATAAACCAGCTGCTACTCCAGAGACATCATCACACCCACCAGGAAACACACTGGACTAGCGCCGAAACCAAAAGGCAGCATCCTCTGCCGTACAGAATCTCGCCACTACCGCTGGGCGACTGGCAGAGGCGGCCCAGCACATACAGCAGAGACAGAGCTCATTGGAGCGCACATTCTTCGAACACGAATCGGAGGTAGGCTCCTGTCTCACACACCTTCACGCCAGGCAGGGCGACCTACAACTTATGCTTTCAAACAATGAGGAAATACTGAACTACAACGCAGAAAACATCCTACGCAGCATCAACGAGTCGCAAGCTCTCATTTCTTCAACTTTGCACGACCGGAGCCAACAATCGAAGAAGACCTCCAGAGCTTAACCCTGAAAACGGCCGTTTTCTACCTACCTGAGCTGCCAGCGGAAGATTAGAAGTTCACTGAAGCGAAACCTGTAGTCCAGGCCCAGGTTAAACAACTGTGACCTTGGTCGGACGCTGGATGGGTGGCCGGTCCAACAAAAAGAACCTATGTTTTCCCGTAAACACAACTATCAACAGAGACACACCATCTTCTACCAACCTGGCAGGTAAAGCCGTGTTAAGACTGGGTACTGCCGTCAAATAACACCCACCTGGGACACCAGGTGATCTGAACTGGCTTCTGACTTCTTCTGGCAGGCCCATGAGGGCTGTTACGTACTGTGATTCTATCAGTCGACCCTGTTCTTAGTAATAATAATTATTACTAAGGGCACATTTAACATCTTTTGATGTAATTAGACTATTGTTTGTTGACTAGTTGTCATTTCATATGCTTGTGGCAATACTATAAATTTATATATCACTAAATAAACTAAAATGAACTATAGTGGAAATCTAAATTCAGATTAATTCTAACTACTTTGAAAACGCAATAATTTATGTAAACAACGAACTTAAATATAAATAATTTATCACTCCCTAATTGGATTATAATATTTTGTAGCTTTTAAAGCATATGAAGAATTGCTAAAAAAATAAATGCTTTTGTATTTTACGCTTAATCTCTTATATTAAAAATACTGTGCTCCACGTGGGAATTGAACCCAAGAGTTCCGGCGTCTGTGAAGGTCATATCAGTTATCTTACAATAACTGTAGCCACAAGTGAATTTTTTTCCCTCTTCTTTGGCTTCACCGATCTCTTCTGAAACGAAGCCCGTGCTTAATTTGCATTCCGCCTGCACACTCTTTTAATACTGTTATAAGAATATTCTACTTTTTTTTTTGAGGAAGAGATTAAAAAATCAATTTTAAACACCGAGTGTTTCCGCGGCTAGTTGATCGGAATTCTAATGTTTTTCTTCTACCGCCACCTGCCGATCGACTTAATTATATCTAAATGGAATCGATGTTCTGAATATCGATAATCTCGTCACGCAAAATTAAGTCTTGGAGAAAAATGCAAAATATTTTTTTTCCGATAAATATTCAGTCAGGGACTAAATGAGAAAGAAGTCTGAAAAATGTTCTTTAATTTTAAAAACAATATCTCGTACCTTCTGTATCATTTGCAATGTCTGTCGCAAATGTTAAATATTCTACAAACTAAAGTTAGAAAGACGCTAAGATGTTAAAGTAATTTCTTTGCTGAATATGATATCAAAAAACTAGTACAATCTTTGAGTGTTCCATCAAGACAGTGCTGAGACTTTTGTGATCATCAATTGTTCTCGTTGCTGCGCCTTGGTCCATATATTTCCTACCATGTTCTACATTTTAAACAGACGAGCACGGAGGTAGTGCTTGACACGGCGACAAGTGTGGCTGATCAGCCAAGAACGGGCGTTGGCTAAAGAAGAAGAAGAAGAGGTTTTAAACTACCAGAAGAGAGAGAGAGAGAGAAAAAACAGAAGCCAAAACCTGACATATTTCTGCCGCAAAGGGTTAGTTGAAACATATAAATCCTTGAATAAAGAAATGAATGCTGATTTAGCTGCCAGAATGAGCAGTGTTTAACGCCCGTTTTTACTACTGAGGCACCACAGGCGATGGACACTGATGATACATGAAATGAAATGATAAATTGGGAAAGGATTTATTTTCAAGGAAGGAATCGTTCCAGGTCTAAGTTTAGGGTACCTCCCCAGCATTCGCCATTTATGAGGACTGAGGAAAACCTGGGAAAAACCTCAGTCAGGGAGGACGGTCCTGGCGGGATTCAAACCCCAGACCTCCTGCTCACAAGTCCGCGCCTTAACGCCCTCGACCACCCGTGGCGGTGAAGCTGCCAGTCCGCTAATGCAACTTAAATCTGATCTGGTGGTGAAATGTTTAAGGCTGTGATCCAATTAACTATGAACCAAATTGCAGCGTTTTGCATAGAGACGACAAGGACTATCATAGAATGGCGCTGACACACAAACATACAACAGTTTCCTTAACTGATTTGAAAGGTTTTAGCCACTAACTTTATGAAAGCATTTGGTGAAACTGGCCACTGTCTTATTTCACACATTTTTTGACACCTCTTTAAAAAAACTACTCTCACTAGCTATAGTTCACTTTGAGCAATGCTGGCAACATCCTGGCGGATGATTTGTTTAATTCTTCTAGGATATGTGGGGGTTGTATTTTATACCCCAGAGATAAAAGTCACAAAGGGTTAGGTCTGGGGATAGAGGTGAGCACAAATCCTTATAAATAATTCTGTCATTCTGAAACACTCTTTCAATTTATTTCATAGAAATATTCCCTGTATGAACTGTGGCAGAGTCTTGCTATAAAAGGGGGGGGGGTCACGCTCTCTGTCGGTTAATTCTCTAAATTTTAATACTTTAGTTGCTCTATGCAAAGAGTCATAAGAAATGTTCGTTGGTTGTGAAAGATATCTAAGTTATATATTGGGGAAATTTCCCAAACGGTGATCGACTTCATCTAATGTCTCTTCGGTGAAACCCTACACTGTCTGTTGATCGCGGGTTCAATCCCGGCCAGGTTCGATGGCTTTTAACGGGCCTAAAACTCGTAAGTATGGTTTCCTTGGGAAGGGAAGTAAAGCCGTGGGTCCCTTGTCGTACATTTACGGCACGAAAAAGAACCTCAAGCCTGAAAGAAGAGGCATCTGAGCAAAATTTACCGGTCCTATATTGAATGGGACACTGATGACCTTAGATGTTAAAGAGCGTCCATAAATAAAACAAATCAACAAAACCAACACTATGTGTTAGGTTTCTTAGACTAAACACTACCCGTAGCCTGAGCTTTATTATAAAGATTATGGATTGTTGTAAGGTCTGGAACACATATTGAATATTTCTTCAAATAGAATTTGAATTTTACTATCTGAAGGTGTTAATATATATGAATAATAAATAAATACATATTATGGAATAGGAATAATTAACTTCGCGATAAAAATGCAGAACAAAACACACTCGTCGTAATAAATGAACTAAATCAACCACATCAGTTCCACATTGACAGGTAGTGTTACTTTGTTCCAGTCTACGTGGGAAACGTGTGCACACGCTCGGGGGGGGGGGGGGGGGGCAACTGCAAGTTGGTTAGATAGGTCCACATCTTCCGCATGAAACAAATGCTATGGAATTGCTAAGCAATTATGAACCAGGTCAGATACCCCAAGAAAGTAAATAATTTATTGAGCGCTTTATAGATAGCAGCAATATTGATAGTACAAACTAATAGGTACATGCTTGCATACTGTCAATTATACAAGCATCTGTCAACTAGAAAAAACTATCAGGGAAGCACTTCTAGTATATTTCTTGCTGTGCATAGGAGAGGTATTCCTTATTATTCTTCTAAGGGGATCAAACCCGCGAATTCCTGCACGTGAATCTCAGATATTACCCCGATTCAATTCGTGTGATGGTAGTATAAGGCGAGTGTCATATAATATTATGCTCAATTTTTCTACAATACCAGGCAACGGGGATTCTTAAGCACTTGACATGAAGTTAGGTACACTCAAACACAAACTATTTGTCACCGTTCTACAGATAAATAATAATCGATGAGTGACAGGAGTGACAGGGTAGAGGGTGTAGCTCATGATATATTATACCCCTAACTGTTGTCTACAGTACGATACCAACATACTGTGGCACGTGGGGGCATAATATTGGATTTTATGCATTAATAATGGGGCAATAATGTTCTCTGATAAAACAATGTAGAAGTGATTATTGTAACTGTAAAGTATTCTTGAAGTCAACAACCGCGAGCTAATTCCACGCTCGTCTGGCCTGTGTAAAAAATATAAAACCAAGCAGTGCACATGCATATAGCTAAATGTTTGAGGTTATGGTAACTTGGCGTTACCCACCGGACTGAAAACACTCAACTTCTGCAGCTGCTGCTACTGTTGGTACTAATACCCAAGTACCCGAGCGGCTAGCCAGAAGTGAGCGACAGCGGAGAGGGCCGAAGCTACCTCTTGAGCAGAGAGCCGAAGTAGTGAGGCACAGCTATTAGCTAGATAATAACGCTTCAGGATCAACGGTGCAATAGTTCAGGTGGTTAGAGCGTCATGCTACAATTGTGAAGATAGAATAGTGGGTTCGAATATTACCATTCCATGCTTTAATTTTTTTCTGCCGGAGTTAATGGCGTGCATATCCTTTTGAAACTTGAAGACCTAATGTGTAATTTTTATCTATCATAAAGGAAACTTTGATCCTGCAATGGGGCGATCACGTCGCAAGAATGCAGGACAAGAGATGGACCTACAAGATCTCCATATGAGACTCCCGGATAGGAAAAAGGACATAAGGCAGACCCAGAAGAAGATGGACAGACCTCTTCAAGGATCATGCAGGTCCAGATTGGTCAAGAATAGCAAGAGGAAGAGAAAAAATGGAAATCTCTCGAGAAGCAACTAGTGCAGTGAGAAATGGAGTAACCAAAGAACAAATCAGTCAGAGTGTCTTAAACAGCGTACGAACAACTAGCGTGGAATAGCAAGCGAGCTTTCCCTACTTGTTAGGAGGCCTTTGCCCTTAAGGAACACAATAGGCTGTCTTTATCTTTATCTTTACCTATCTCGAATTGCTTATATAAGATCCTTCTATATATCCATAGCAGTGGTTCCCAAACTGTGGGTCGACGTCCCTGCTGCAACCTATCTGGGGGATACCGCCACGGGTGGCCGAGGTCGTTAATGTGCAGATTCATGAACGAGAGGCCTGGGGTTTGAATCCCGCCAGGACCGTCATCGCTGACAGGTTTTTCCAGGTTTTCCTCAGTCATAAATGGCAAATGCCGGGGAGGTACCTTAAACGTAGGCGTGGAATGCTTCCTTGCTTAAAAATCCTTTCTCAATTTATCATTTCATCTCATGTATCATCAGTATCCACCGCCTGTGGTGCCTCTGTAGTAAAAACGGGCGTTATTGTTAAGAATGTTTAACTAACTGTTGTATCATGATTGTTTTGACCAGCTATACAGCAGCGCAAAAATGACTATTGTAATTGCATAAATGTCACATTGTTCAGGCGTAAGGGCGAACTTGCAAATGAATTATTATTAGTGAATGGAGATTAGCCAATAATATGTAAAGGGGGTCGTGTTTGCAAGAATTTTGGGAACCGCTGACATACGGTGCATGTATTTCAATGTTGCCCATTAACACTCTGTACACTTTTAATGCCCCTTATGAGTTTAAATGAAGGCAGATATTCTGGTAGGTAGAGGTGCAGGAATTGCTCTGTCTCCTTGTACTGCGGAATAAACAGTATCCCGAAACTCAATTCATTGGCGTGCTGTTGTTAAGTAAACGGGTGTTAACAGTCTATCTAATGTATTGTAAAATGTAGCACCAGTTAACGGGGAAACAAAGCATTGTTGTCCTCATTGCAAAGTTACATCTTTTTCTTATGATGAAACTATTCCTGAGGTTTACACCGAAGAGTGTTTTTTAAACACCCTGTACAAATAAATTGTATCACCTATCTAAATATCACGGATGAAATAAAGAAGCAAAACTACTTTCAGACCTCGCTTGTGAGCTGCGAGGTAACGGGATATTTTCGAGACGCTGAAAAAGTGATATCTCGCACTTGGAGTGCTGGCGGTAAGTGCACAAAAGGAGGTAACAAAAACCTGCAGCGTGGCGGTGCGGTCTTGCAAGTCCTGATCAAAGTGAGCAATTGAAAACCTGTCAAGACGACGATCCCGATGGTCGCTCTCTCACCCAGGTTTCCTTAATGTGGCTCAATTTGATGGTATTGTGCGGAGCGGGTCGCCCCGTGTTCGGAATACGAGATAGACCCCAGGGATCTGAACATGCAACACTGCGGCGGCTACGAAAAATTTCATTAGGTGGCAACACTCGAGGGAGCTGTTCCTTCCGATTGGGTGCGTACGTGACAGGCCTACTTCAGCACTGACCACAATTTGTTGTTATATTCCGTCTTTCCTCTACTGACTGTCGCGCTTTTTATAGCAGTGTGTAACGTATTAGTTATGAAAATTATTATAAATAGTTCTAGCCTATCACAGTTGAGAAATTTACAATTGTTAACACAACTGCATTATCACGATATGCACTTTTTTTTTTCGAACACATCGCCTCGATTTTCAGGTGATTCTCTAAATTGCATAAAAACTGTCCTTCTATTTATTACTAGGTATAGGGAACACATACAACACATTGTAGTGACTAGAAAAATGTCGAGGAATGCCACTCTCACTTTATGTGATGCGGTTCATGTTAAACTTACTTTAATAATTATTGTTATGCTCAATTTCATTATACTTTTGGCTAAATAATAACATTAAACATAATGCAAGGTATATTAATCGTAAATTACTTTTATAAAAGTGGAACCTCTTGAGTTATTTACCAAGGTAGATCCATAAGTTTCCGGTCTCGCCGATAAGGATTACCGCCTTCACAAAACTCTTATCTGGTGTCATTGCCTTATCTGTTAAGTAAATAAGTGCAGCTATAACTTCCGCTCTGCTGTGTTCAGTTGTTCAGATATAGTTGCATAAAGAATTTTTTTGGGTCTGTGAAGGAATACTCTTCACTGACTTCAAGGAGAGGAACATCACAGTAAATGGGGAGTACTATGCTGGCCTACTGCACAGACTACGTGCTTCCATCAAAGAGAAAAGACGAAGAAAGTTGAGTGGTGGTGTGCGCCTACGTCACGACAACGCGCATGTGCACACAGATCTTGTTGCAAAGGAAGCTGTGAAGAAATGTGGCTTCAAGGAGATCGGCCATTCACCCTACAGACCATATCTAGCTACCAGTGACTATTTCCTCTTCTCAAAACTCAGGAAAGACCTTCAGAGGAAGGAAATTTAAGTGTGACGAAGAAGTGATGAATGCTGTTTATGCCCATTTTGCAGACAAGACTTCTTACAATTTTTGAGGGGTATTGAAATGTTAATTTAAAGATGTGAGAAGTGTATTGTAATAAAGGGTAACTATATTGAACAGTGAAATATAGCTTTTGTCTTTATCATACCTAGAAAATGGATAGGCTGGAAACTCATGAATCTACCCTCTTATCATACATAAAAATATGTTGACCGTCATAAGTGGCCGAGGTCATTAAGGTGCGGACTCGTGAGAGGCAGGTCTGAGGTTCGAATCCCGCCAGGACCGTCCTCCCTGACTGAGGTTTTACCCAGATTTTACTCATCCTTTTTCAATATATCATTTCATCTTATATATCACCAGTGTACACCATGTGTGGTGCCTCAGTAGTAAAAACGGGTGTTAAACACCACTAGCAAATAAATAAATAAATAAAAAACTGTTCTTCAAAACCATATTTATATAGTGACTAATGAACAATTGGCAGATATAATAAAAGCATCGAGTTACATAGGAAAACCCAACCATTCGCTGACAAAGCATCTATCAAACAAACTACAAGCTGCTACCTGCATATACATTATACGGCCTTGAGGAGTGGCTTCTTCCAGTGCTTATCCGCACTTTCCAGGCCCTAACATAAATAACCTCACTGTATTAAAAATAGGGGTTAAACAATGGCCTTTTGTGTTACACCAACATTAATTTCAGCAGTTTGTTTGCTTTCTCCGTTTCTTTTATATACAGTTCTAATTAGTTCGGGAGGGCATCTTTCTTCAGCGACATAGTTTATTTCTATTTCCTTTATCAAATCCTTGTCTCAAGGTTACATTCCCTACTTTTCTCAATTATCTGAAATATGATAAAAATACACTCGGTCTTTGATCCCTATTTTCTCAGACCAAGTTGTTATTTAGCAGTACCTGCGCTATTTTATTTAAACGCCTTGCTATTATTTGTGCATAAATTTTGTAACACGTTCCTAATAAACTGATACCTCTATAATTATTATAATAATTCCTTTCACCTCCCTTGAATATTGGGATAATGACTGCCACGTTCAACTATTCTGGTACAATATAGCGATGTTTTTTAAATTACTGCAAACCGCTAAATATTGTAGTTTCTGTGTTCGTGTGCGTGTGAGAGAGAATATTTCTAGCATTAATCTTTTCTTGCAGGAACTGTTTTAAATCCCATGCCAACTTCCAAGGTCTTCGAGACGAATTTTTGGCATGACATTTTCTTATTCAAATGAAGTTGCCAGCTTTGAATACATTTGCATTATTGACCACAGGCAAGCACAGCGTGTTGCAGAAAACTTTTTTCAGACGCTAAGAATTAGGCAGTACACAGACTTTTATGTTTAATTAGTAACTTTGCTTAAAGGTTGATACTTTTATTTAACTCTTTCTCAATGTCTTAGGGGTCAAAATGCGTCTCCAGAAAATTACAGATAGAAGTTAAAAGTATCTCTCACCTTCTCAAAGCTATTAGCGTTATTCAATATTTTAATCATGCAGTATTTTTTCTGTTCTCTTTAGAAATTTTCTGAAGATGTGATAAGTGTTGGCAACACTGTTGTTTGTTAGCAGAATAAATACATTACCTCTGCTGGCCCCTGCGCCGCCACCTTCGTCGCTCCCTGCCGTCGCTTGGGTGTTGGACATTTTCGGGATTTCTGTAAAATACAATTATATTACTAGTTTAGTATACTGAACATTAATTACATTTTAGAAGAAATGTGAGCAATGAATATAATAATAATAATAATAATAATAATAATAATAATAATAATAATAATAATAATAATAATGTCGCAAACACAGTGCCTAAATATAACAGATATAACAGGTCTTATGGATCTGTTGCTTTGCTCTCTTGACATAAGGTGACCAGACATATCTTATTAGAAGGGACAATCCCTTTTTTTAATTGCTTGACCCGTCTTTTTTTAAAGATAAAATGGGACGCTAAAAATGTCCCATTTTACTGGCAGTGACTTATGCCGCTAACAATAGTACTCACTATTTACTGCTTAGTATGAAAATAATGAAAAAAATTAAAGACTACTGACAACTAACAAAACAAAGCGCTGTTTATATTGCCTTTATCGATATGAACCTGCAACAATAAGTGGGCTTCGCTTGAATACATACAGTAAATGATTGATGTAGCCGACAATTGAACTGCATTGCTCCACGCTTCCTATGGTAAGATGGATGATGCCAATTATTAATTGTAATCACTCTGTTTTATACGCCAAAAATAACTTGAGGTTACCAGCAGGGCTATAACCACTCAACTGCTGTTGCTGCTGGTGGTAAGTGCTCTTGTGCCCGAGCGGCTAGCCAGACCCGAGCGATAGCGGAACTTATCGTATTTGGGTACAATGATAAAGTCAGGTTAAGTACGCTTATGATTGATGTTATGGTTTCCTGTTTCAAATGCCTATTTCAGCTATATTTTTAAGGTATTTTATTACATGGCACGAAAAAAATGTTTTTTTAATTCTTCATTCTCTTTTAAAATAATCTCTTTTGACATAATTTGCTCAACTTTTTGCTTATAATGAGAAGTGAATGTCAAGCAAAATAAAACAATATAAATGATAAAATGACTAATAAAATAATGAGAGCAACGGGGAAACTCGATTTAGCTGGCATCTCTCGAGGCTGAAATTGATGCTCCAAAAGTAGCCGTATTAGAACGTCTTCTCAAAGTGGATTGTTACGCTTAAATATCGATAAATGGATAATAAAGCGTTTAATTTAACATTATATCTGAGAAAACATGCAAGATCAATTTAGAGGGAATGATAATATTTAAAGAGAGGACATAATGACATAACCTAATTCAAGGCACGGCGACATATGGCAAACATCTTGCCCTTATACGAGGGTAGGTTCATAAGTTTCCGGCCTAATAATTTTCTAGGTATGATAAAGACAAAAACTATATTTCACTTTTCAATATTGCAATACACTTTTCACATCTTTGAATTAACATTTAAATCCCCCCAAAATATAAGTCTTGTCTGCAAAATGGGCATAAACAGCATCCGTCACTTCTTCGTCACACTTAAATTTCCTTCCTCGAAGGTCCTTCTTGAGTTTTGAGAACCGGAAATAGTCGCTGGGAGCTAGAGCTGGGCTGTAGATTGAATGGTCGATCTCCTCGAAGCCACATTTCTTCACAGTTTCCTTTGCAACAAGAGCTGTGTGCACAGGCGCGTTGTCGTGAAGAAGGCGCACCACACTCAGGTTTCCTCACCTTTTCTCTTTGATGGAAGCACGTAGTCTGTGCAGTAGGCCAGCATAGTACTCCCCATTTACTGTGGTGTTCCTCTCCTTGAAGTCAATGAAGAGTGTTCCTTCACAGTCCTAAAAAATTGTGACCGTGATCATCTTGGATGACTGGGTGACAGCCTTTAGAGGCGGTGCTTCGCCAGGTTTACGCCACTCACTCCATTGATTCTCTTCTGGACAAGGGACCATAGCAGAGGCCCATAGTTTCATCTCCTGTAACAATGGTTTGCAGAACTTCTCTCTCGTTACCACGGCAGAGCTCCAAAAATGTTTGACAACAGATAAATGTTGCTGCTTTTAGGAAAGAAGTCTAGGCACCCATCTTGCTTGCACTAACCTTATTCATATTTATTCATGTTTAAAACGTTCATGAATAATTCGAAAGACTGTTGTTTTAGAAAGGCCTAACTTTGTTGCTATTTTCGTAACTTTAAGCCGCCGGTCTTCCATAATTTCTCCTTCCACAAGAGCGATGCTTTCAGGAGGAGCACCTCAAAGGACCGACCTGCACGCTCTTCGTCTTCAATGCTCTCGACCCATCTGAAAAAGTTTGGCCCATTCTTTTACGGTAGAATATGATGGGGGATGCTTCCCCATATACAGCGTCCAATCGCTGTTTAATTCCATTGGGAGTAAGTTCTTCTTTTGTGAAGAACTTAATAATAATAATAATAATAATAATAATAATAATAATAATAATAATAATAATAATAATAATAATAATAATAATAATTCGAAACTTCATTTTGAAGATGTCACAAAATTCTACACATAGCCTTCTTTATGCAACTGAACACAGAGGACCGGAAGTCAGAGCTACAATTTACTTAACAGATGGACGTGCCCTTGTATGTTACGCCCTTTGAGGTTTTGTGGGGCTACAGTTGGGTAGCCTTAAGGTAGGCATACCCCGTGGAAGGATATACGAAAGACTGCGTATTTCATTGGAGAAGTGGCTGCTTCATCTGTAATATTGGAAGAAAAGGAAGCTGAGAGAACATCATCTAGCACATTTTAATGTAAACAATGTGCCTTATTCCATTTGTTTTAAAAGAAATTGTCATTTCTTCTTTGTTTACCTAAAACGAACGCTTCACTGAACGACTGTATTCTTACACGTATGGTTTGTGGACAAGTGACAAGAATGCTCTTTCAATACAAACTTTGAAAGCTGATTAATGAGGTGAACTTTAATCACACTTGTGTACACTTTTACAAAATGCTGTGTGATAAAAAGGACTTACTACTGAAGATCCATTCATCAGCAAAATATCATTGATACTGCATTAATAATTCTAAAGGCTTCTTTGGAGAGAGAATCTATCTTATTGCTTAAACTGTTAAGAGCTTCATTTTTTCACCTTGCCAATTCGATACTGTGACCATTAATACGCTCATATACTGCGAGTAATATTCCTACGTAATAAAATTGCAACATCACATCTTACTTATCTTAATGTGCTTTTAATGTCGGGTTTCCAGGGACAGGTCTTGCAGCGTAACAATGCCATAAAGATAGAGTAATAGGCATCCAGTATTACGTCTTATTTTAGCACCAACTTTAAAGAGAGAGGTTTCATTTATTTCTCTGGCAGCACATTCAGTACTTACCACTTATCACTCTTTAAAGACATGTAATCAAAACACAAGCTGTCAAAGAAAGCGCTTTGAAACTATTTTCCCCTTTAGGCCCTTTTTCAAGCGCTTTGAAAACTATTTTTTCCTTTAGGCCTTTTTCTTAAACATGTAACAAAAACCTAAAATCTCTGTCGGTATTATCGCAATGCTCAAATTTCAAGCATTAGACTGTTAGGGCCGGTTTAATCAAGATATGTTAAAACTGCACTAACATTGTTAATATTTTAACAATATGTTAAGACTCCTGTGTTCCACCTAGCTTTTCCAGCATATTGTTAAGTATCCCGAGTATTGCAAATATGGCGGATAGAGTGGGCGGCGTCATAACCAGAAGACGTTTGAACGCACTCCGATGTCCTTTTGTTTGCACAGAGCAATTAAAACACACGACTTATGCAAGGAATATTAAAGGGAACAGAGACACAAAGGTGTTCTAACCTCTCTCGCATTTCATCTATAATACAATGGGGACTATTTTTACATTCTATACCTTTGTAAAAATTGTTCTTTCGCGTAAAAATGTCAAGGTCATTGTATCTGAAAGCGCTTTCTCTGTTATGCATGACTTAATACTCATATATATTAAGTCGGTTCAATGTATTCAAATTTCAACATCTACAGCTGTGTTTACGGCCGCCATTTTCGAACTATTATTAGTTGTTAAACTTTTACTCAAGGGAAAGGTGATGTTAACTTAATAGGAAGTTTAACACATGTTAAAATTAATATTGGTTGATAAAACAGGATTTTCGCTAATATGAATATTAAATCGGTCTAAAATATTGTTAACTCTTATCTGTTGATGTAACTGGCCCTTATACCGTTAAACATTAGCATTTTCCTATTATTAGCTAGTATTCCGAGAGGAACGGTCAAATATGTGCACTCCGAAGATGAATATACGAGCTTGTATGTTCCATGAATTTAAACTGGGGAACAATGCAACCGCTGCGGCACAGAAAATAAGCCAGGCCTTTGTTGCTAATGCTGTGAATAGACGATCGGTGCAAAGATGGTTTGGGAAGTTCCAGGAAGGCAACGCAACAGCGTACAGTGAAACCAACAACAATGGATAACGAGGTTCTCTGTCGATTATTGAAGCGAATAACAGTCATATTTGTTAGCACGTGGTAAAGTAAATCAGTTATTGCAGAAACCATACTTGGTTCTATAGGACTGACAATTATTTTCATTTCTTTGCCTAGTTAAGCAAGGTCGATGGAGATTTGAAGAAAATTTTCAAACATCTTTTAATGGGTACAACCTCGATAACTACATTCCTTCGAAACTGGCTAAAAGTACAGTAAAGGTACTTGAATATATTCCAGATGAGAGACGAAAAAAGAGTAGACAAAGAAAATCTGGACTGATAGAAACAAATGGGATAATAAGAAAATACACATTTATAATTTTGGGTCCTGAAACATTTAAAAATGCTTACATAAAATAGAAAATTAAATATAGAAATTGTACATGTTTGTAACGTTGCTGGCTGTCGAGTTACAGACCTGTAAATTGAGGTTGTTGTTTTTGGGTACCGTATGTTGCAATGCTAATTCTGTACACTGAATAGTAAACAAAACGTGACACGCATGCCTTTCCCTCCCAAATTCATCTTACACCTCATCAGGGTTACGTTTACACTTCAACACATGTATCAAATTACGTACACATTTACAGTTAATTTGCCAGTAAAACATTAGCTTTACGAAATGAAAATATTTGTGTAATTGTTCAGTTCATTTCATTTCCACCTAACAATTCACATCCCGCTGTTTTGTTTCTCAAAGCACTTTCGATCTGGGAACAAATCCGCTAGCACTCGCAAACGACAGGTATTGTAACCTTTCTATCCTACGTTTCTAAGAACAACAGCAAAGAGTATTCTAATATTTAGAGCATGCTTTTTATAACGTTTGCATAAAAGTTTGATGCTGTTTATTACAATCCAATTCCTTTGTACTTTTGGAATATTGTTTTAAGTCCTCGCGGGTATATTTATTACACTAATCTGCTTTTCAAAGTTCTTCCTGTAAGGTGAGAAGTTTAATCGATGATCTCTCATATTAGCGCATGCTCAATAACTCATTTTGTCCACTCAGGTCAGAATTTTCCACTTTCATTTTTAGAACGTAGGTATACATTATGGAAATAAATCATACAGCAGATATGAAACTATGATGTTTATTGCCACAAAGCAGACTTGCATTTATGTTAATATACACTTAGGTTAATTGCAGTCGCCGAGACTGTATAAAGGAAGATAGTTTTTTTTTTTGATTGATTTATTTATGGATGCTCTTTAACAGCTCAGGTCATCAGCGTCCCATTCAACTCAGGGCGTGAAACGGCCGACAAATTTTGCTCAGAGGCCTCTCTTTCAGGCTTGAGGTTCTTTTTCGTGCCTAAGTTGCCGAGAGTAAAGTTAGTATTTATATTTTTACTGAAGCCACCATAATGATGTTGCATTTATAATTTATAATAACCCGTGCTAATCTGCGTTACAAGAGATGTTGAAAATGATGCCCCTCAGAGGCAAAACATTGCCGGCATTCTATATGTCATAAGAACACGGCGGTTCGGTACACATTTCTTGTCATTGAGAGATTCTGTCTCTCGTAATATTTTAACCAGTTGGCGAACAGTTCCCTTACCTGAAACACGACTTATAGCTTTTTTTATGCGAATCGCCTTACCACTTCTCTGCAAGAATCCGTTTCGACTTGTAGTGGCATAACTAACGAAGGACAAATGTTAGCACACAATTTATATACAACGAAAACACCAGTAACGCACAACGCACTAACAAAACCTCCCTAAGACTAACAATAGCATGCCACCTTCACATGCATTATACAGTCTTGACGACTAGCTTCTCGCTATATGCAGCCACTAAAATAACTTCACTTTATATGATATAGTAAATAAATGCAGTTTATATGGAAGTAAAGGCTTCTCAAGAACTTTTCATTGTGGTTCAGCTGTTTCAAGCATAACAGGCACCATGTAAGGAGGGAGTTGCACATCAAACTGGGTCTAATTAGAACTTTTGTCAAGACACTCAACAAAGCAGAGTTTTGGCTTTCCTAAATCAGAAATTTCTATCAGTGTGGCGAAACTAAAGGTAGAACCTTTTGATCCGGGTGCTCATGAAAGATGATGCACTCGATGAGAGTGCGAAAATAATGAGAAGAATGCCTAGTATGCATTTAACTCTATATAAAGAGTATTTCTGGGCAGTACGAGGAACTCCTGCAGAGCTTCCAGGCTCTTGCTACAAGCATGTCCATAAATATTTGGATTCTTTTCCCGAAAACAGTGGGGATTGCAGCGAAGGGGCCAGGTGAGCGACATTTGAGTGATGGAAAGGAGGTACTAGGCTCGCAGGGATGTGAGCATGCTTGTAGGGTGTTGCTGATGCCTCAAAGGAGATGTTAGAGATGAAAAACACACATGAAAATCCTTGAAGATTTTTTCGTTCACAATATTGCATCATTTCACCTTATGTAAATGTAAGAATGCTTTGAAGCCAAAATCAACGTAATTTCATAACTGTATTTTATTTCTGAAAGTCAATATTTAAAAAAAGTGAGAGCAATAAAAGACCTTATTGAGTAAAATTACTTCCATTTTTTGAATTCAACTAACGGTAATATAAAAGAACAAAAATAAAAAACTTTATAAATAAAATGACGCGGACCAGCGTTATAAAATCCACAATTAAATATTCTGGTTTAATTTTTGTTTTTGCCACCTTTTGTTCAAGCATTTAGCTAGCTCGATTTTCAGTTTATGATCACCATGTTTAAGAAATTTTATGTATATTTTTACCGATTCCCTAACTTTCAAAAACATTTTCTGTTAAGCTCTTCTAATTTGGTTAATTAATTCCAATGTTTATTAAAGTACTTTACCATATAGACTTTTTGATATATTCGCTGTTTAAAAACGTTTTATTATATACACAAGTGGGCCAAAAATAGAAAAAAATGGGCATATTCTGAAATACATCATACAGAATGTTTCAGAAATATTTTTACAAACTTTGGCGCGGGTTCTTCACACCAAAAAAGAGAACAAAACGTTCATATGTCTGGGAAATCCTTAGGTTTAAGGTTATTAATGAAAGTTTACCAAAACAAGTCAAAATTATCTACATAAACATATGTCTAAAATTATTAATTTTATGAGTTATTAATAAAAGTTTACCAAAACAAGAAAATGAAAGTCCATATAGACATATGTCCGGGAAATCCTTAGTTTTTGAGTTATTAATGAAAGTTTACTTCAACGCGTTTCAAGGTACAATCTAACAACTTCAGGTAAATAATCATTTTATTAAGTATTCGAATGATGTTAACGATACAAGTATGCTGATCAGCATTGCATTCTATATAGCAAAATATTATTCACAAAATGCAGCATAGCTGTTGAAGGTTAGTCATTTATATGATTTGGTAAAAACCCTACTGTAGATGTGATATAAATAATCATTTTAACTCTGGCATAAGCTTTTACTAATAACTAAAAAACTAAGAATTTCCGGGTATATGTTTATATGGACTTTTAATTTCTTGTTTTGGCAAACTTTCATTAATAACTCATAAAGCTAATAATTTTGGGCATATGTTTATATAAATATGTGAGAATTCAAACCCAAGACCTCTCGCTCACGAGTTCGCGCCTTAACGACCTCGGCTACTCGTGGCGGTTTTCCTCGTTATGACAACCTATTTACATTCCTTTTTTCCCCCCTCCGGTTTTTATTTTCAATCTTTTTGTTTTTTTGCGGGCAGCGAGCCTCTAGGACCTCGGGTCTGCCACATCGTGGGGTCTGCGGGACCCTCAGTTACACCCCTGTACAATGTAAAAACAACAACGAAGTAAGGAGTACAGGTAATTAAAGAATACAAAATCAGTATTCCTTCTGTATTTCGTTTATGTAAATATGAGTTATTCTCGTTTAATCGTGGAAGTATTACTTTTCATTTAAGCCTCGTTAACTATTGTCCAAAAGCACACACTAATATTACCTACCTATCTCAATAACATGTACAAAGCGATACCTTAAAACATTCCAATTGACAGGAGTGTAATGACATTCGCCGCTCGTAAAATATCAGCAAATCAGAAGATGCAAAGCAGCTTTCGGTTGTTAAAGGACGGGTTGAGGTCGAGAAAGCACTGCATTGTTTGCAGGTAGTGAAGCGTACCCTACTCAACGTCACGGAGCTGCAAAACGAGTGGCGCTTTTTTTGCAGTCTAACACTTAATTTGTTCTGCCGCTGCTAGAAGCAATAACGTGGCTTGATAACGAACTACGTGCTAACCCGGCCGACCGCTGCATTTCACCCACCTTTCCTAGAAGTACTTGTCCTTTACTTTGTTCGCGAAGCTTAACAACTTCATTTCCAAGATGCGCAGAGCCTTGTGGACGTAACTGTGCGGGGTATATTACTACTAGCTTTATTTCTCCTAGATCTCACGCATTTCTGTTGCAGCCTATATGGTATTTATGTAAAATCTTTTCGAATCTTAGAATTTAAAGACAAGATATACTATGGTAAAAGTTTTCCGCTCTATGGTGCGTAAAACTTAATGATCAGAGCCCGGAAGTTAGGTAACATGCCTTTTCTATCTCGGTGGATACATAAGTCAGATAGAAATGAACATGTTTCTGTGCATTTGAGGTCAATAGGCTCAGTTTTTATTGATTTATTGATTTATTGATTGATTTATTGAGTATTTTGACTTCTCTTGTCTATTTTAAGGTTTAAAACCTTACTTGCTAAAATGAATGAACATTTTAACTTTTGACCCTTCCTCAATATACGGCTGTGATAGGAATAAACGTAAATAGACAAATGTGAGCGTAAGAGTTAAGGAAACCATTACTTACTGATGCAAGGTGCAATGTGAGATCGGCTCTGTTGGTATCCCTTGGCACAGCGGTTACAGGTGACTCCAGTGACTCCATCTTTGCAAGGACATTGGCCCGTCGTCTGGTTGCACGTCTTGCCCGATGCTCCTATGGGGTGACAGTCACACGCTGAAACAATAGAATAGTAAACATTGTTTTATTTAATTTCTATTACTTTAATAAATACCAAACACCATCATGAAAATAAAGCACACTCTAGAAGCTAATGGGAAGGATTTACGTTTCAAGAAGATAATCAATTTGATGTCTGAAACACTGTCCCCAAATGTTTACTCAGAAACTATAGAAAATTTGGATCCTATGAATTTACAATGAAAAATTACTAAAAATCAGATCAAATGACAGCAGAGTGGCCATACTGCCTAGGCAGAGAACTGTAGTACATCAATTAATCCAAAAATTCACTACGTCGTATTCTGTTGTCTATTTTCCATTCGTTCATTTGCTGAGAAAATGAGAAACATGCATACTCTGTTTTGGAAACGCTCAAATCAAAGCAATCTGCAATGTATTCACAGTTTCTTGAAAGCTTGTACTTTTTAATAACACGTTTTTTTTTAATCACATAATATTCATCGCAACAACTACCAATCACGTGGAACACTGTTTCCACAGCACATCTACCGCTCGATGAATTCAGCGAGATCAAATATCTAAATCATTCCAGTTTGCTCAACCTATTTTAACTGACGCCTCAATTAAGCCTCAATTTTACATGACACATTCCTAACACTACCAGACAGGAGTTGTACGCAATTTTACATTTATTTATAAAGAAATTTGAAATTGAAACAATTTGAATTTTTTCAAATCTTCATCGATTACTAGGCACAAAAAATGGCAATGAAAATAAAGAAATGTGTATGTTGTGTGTGTGTGTGTGTGTGTTTTTAACGCTCTAACGGCAGCAATGTTTGTTTTTCCTCAACGAAACGATCGATTAACAAATAATTCATCGAGTTCGTTTAACCAACAAAATTGGACTATTGGGGGTGAAGGTTAACTTAAAGAGAAAATTTAAAATAGTTTTAGCGCCCACGATTTTTTATTTTTCTCAAGCGAACTCAATAAATGTCATTAACATAGAATTAAAAACAAACAATTGCTGAAAATAAGCGAAACAAGACAATTAAAAGTGGGAGGTTTACCTGAAACCTAAAATTTAAAACCCGTTTTAGCATCACCAATATTTGTTTTTTCACAAAGAAACTGGATATATACTATTTAAATAGAATAAAATATCTTCTGAAAATCAGAGAAAGAGAACCATTAGGAGTAGGGGTATATTTGAAAACCGTAATTTAAAGAATGGGAGTAACCTAAAGGGAAACTTTTAAAATCACTCTAGAGGTCACAATTTTTGTTTTTCTCAACGAAACTCGGCATATGCCATTGAAATAAGACGAGAAAAATACTTTCTGACCATCAGGAGTAATGGTATACCTGAAAACCGAAATTTAAAAAACGCTCTAGCGTTTAATTTTTTCTCAATTGTTACAAATTAAAAGGTCAAATTAGCTGTATGTATATCGATGCATTTGTTGTATATTTAACAAAAGCATTATTGTCAAGATAGCAAATGTGAAATATTAACCTAGTACGCGTTTGAGAATTATATTTGTATGTAAGAGCGTTCTGTAATAATCTTCAGAAAACGTTTACGTTACATGTTTTTTTACTATAATAACCTTTAAATTAAATTTCAAAGCCAATGAAAACCTATTTAACTTTTGATTGTGTATATTTGCTTAGTATTTTGTAATTTTTTTAAATGGTAACGTGTTTTTGTTTTATTGAGACTATTATTAAGTAAGGTAAGTCGAAATTTTAGTAAATATAAAGACAATATCCAGGACTCAGTTCATAAATATGGTTATATTAAAAAGGTTCAAAATGCTTACACGTTATACATTTGTGATCATATATTTAATTTAATTAATAGTGTATCCTTGGTTTTTGTGGTTTAATCTCAATAATAACAATAATAATTCTAAAACTTGATTTCTCTTTTGTAATACTTATACATTGAAAACTTCCCCTTTCTTTTGAAAATCAAGTAATTTCACCATAAACATTTATTTTCAAGTGATTTTAAAGGGGGGAAAACCAGATAAGCATACCTAAGTAATATATTATAGTTACACGTTTCCTTTATTGGTTACTTTTAGAGTTTGTCATGCTAATACCACACAGTAATTCCATTTCATTAGTTAATAAGATAATAATGTGGATTTTAAAATTATTTTTTAAAAGTTATTCTTTTTGCTGAAGAATTCGCTTAGTTCCCGCGTGTCGAACTTTTTATTTTTAATTTTACACTCTATATTTCTTCCTTTCCAGTTTGTTATTGTCCGACACTTAAATTTTGCAATTTGTTTAGGATAATGAATAAAGCTAGCAATTTTCACTCATTTCGTTTAGGTAAGGCATGGAAATAATAATATTTCATTGGGACTAATAATTTCCACAATGGATTCGAATAACGAATACGCAGATATTCTGCCCTCTGAGCGGTCAGTGTAGTTGTGTTTATTTACACAAAACACCATTATCATAATTTACAATTTTGGAATCAAAATGACAATGGCGCTCACGCCCATAATAAAAAAAAGCAGAGTTTTGCAGATTCTACATGTAAATATACATTCTGACTTAGATGACACAATCTGCAGAAGATATAACAGGTTTAGTTCACCGTCAGCCATTCTTGGATTATTGCAGTTTTTGCAAATATCCAAAAACTAGTTTTATTTAACGATGAAGTATTTATTGATATAATTTAAGATTTTTAGACAGCATTGCCAAGGGCGAGTGTGTTCTCGGCAGTCATGATATTCTTTTGTTTTGTTGTATTAGGTTATTCTATGATGCTCGGAAACTTTTGCCCGTGACATATTTCAAAAGCATGGCTACTTTTGAGGGAGAAAATGTGCCGAGCATGTAGCTGTCGGAACTACCGAATCATTTAGAGAACTAAAAAAGCAATAATACACGTAGAAAACTTCGAAATTGTAGCAGATCTTGGGAATAGGGATTGGATATCGCATTTCATTACGTCGCTTTATTTCTGAATCCGAAAACATACGCTGAAACAAAGTATAGCACGTTGATAACTGGTAACAGTTGACAATCATGTTATCTAAAGGTTGATTGTATACATTCAAAGTTCACTTACAAGCTTACAGATTCTAACTAGTCTAAAAAGTTTAGCATAACTTTTTTAAGATGTTCTCGGGGCGTACAAACGATATTGTGAGCACACTGCATATTCTGATTGTAGTAACGCGGTAGACAAAAATTAACCGCAAAACATTCCTTCAAAATTGTACATAGACTGAAGAAATCAATTTGACATAAATGCCCCTAAATTTTCATGTAAATTTATAAAAACTCGCAAAATTACATTTGCCATCACTAAGCTCAGTCTGTTTTTACTACTGAGGCACCACAGGTGGTGGACACTGATTTTTTTTTTTTTTTTTGAGTAGTGTTTAACGCCCGTTTTTACTACTGAGGCACCACAGGCGGTGGACACTGATGATACATGAAATGAAATGATAAATTGGGAAAGGATATTTTTTTTTTTTAAAGGAAGGAAGCGTTCCAGGCCTAAGTTTAGGTACCTCCCCGGCATTTGCCAGTTATGAAGACTGAGGAAAACCTGGAAAAAACCCCAGTCAGGGAGGACGGTCCTGGCGGGATTCGAGTGGACACTGATGATACACGAAATGAAATGATAAATTGGGAAAGGGTATTTTTTTAAGGGAGGAAGTGTTCCAGGCCTAAGTTTAGGGTACCTCCCCGGCATTTGCCATTTATGAGGACTGAGAAAAGCATAGAAAAAACCTCAGCCAGGGAGGAAGTTCCTGGCGGAAATGGAATCCCAGACCTCCTGCTCACGAGTCCGCGCCTTAACGACCTCGGCCACTCGTGGCGGTGTCCCGGGTTGTATCCCCGGTATATGCTTATAAATTTTCAAAGTTTGGGAGTACTGGAACGTGTATCATCCATTAAAAGAAAGAAAAGAGTATCGATATTGACCGTTGTTAAATCATCTGCAGCTTTTACTAGCATTGTGTAATTTGGGTTGCCTAATCCGGAAAATTATACGGCGTTTCTGGGACACCGTGTATACCAACATGCAACGATATTTAATAGAATTTCAGTTAATGATTGTTATCGTTGTTCTAATAATAGTTATGACGAAATTATATTTTGTGCCGCTAACAATGAAGACTATCTTTTGTTATTTTCAACAGATGCATAGCGTAGAGTTTGAGCTTCTCGAGGTTAGAAATCAAATTGACGTTAAAGACCAGTTCTTAGAACGCTATCAGCAGAGGCTTGTGTTATGAGGACAAGAATTTATGCCCTGATTCGCACTGCTCTGCGATTTTAACTGGATAGATTCATTTTTCTGCGAAACGACTGTGCTTTGCAATAATCTGCCTTTATGGCTACGCGCTATTTCTTTTGATTTAAAATTATAGTTTCCAGAGCACTGACCTGCCATAGTAATGTGATTCGTTCTCTCATGTGCTGACTGTCTCTTTCTACAATATAGCATGGACGAAAGATTTTTGTAGCAGCGATTAGTTTTAATTTCTGATTATAGTATTTTCTCGCTAACTACCCGCAATACTATCGGTTTTGATATGATCTTACCACTTCCAAAACAAATAACGCTGGAGATACCTCGTACATACGAGGGTAGGTCCATAAGTTTCCGTCTAGCAATTTTCTAGGTATGAAAAGACAAAAACTATTTTCACTTTTCTATATAGTTACCCTTTATTGCAATATACTACTCACATCTTTGAATTAACATTTCAACCCCTCGACAAAAATAGTCAGGGGTCTTGTCTGCAAAATGGACATAAACAGCATCCATCACTTTTTCGTCATACTTACATTTCCATCCTCGAAGGTCCTCCTTAAGTTTTCAGAAGAGAAAATAGTCACTGGGCGCTAGATCTAGGCTGTAAGATGGATGATCTATCTCCTTGAAGTCACATTTCTTCACAGCTTCCTTTGCAACAAGAGCTCTGTTCACAAATAGGCGCGTTGTCGTGAAGAAGGTGCACACCACCACTCAGCTTTCTTCGTCTTTTCTCTTTGATGGAAGCACGTAGTCTGTGCAGTAGGCCAGCATAGTACTCCTCATTTACTGTGGTGTTCCTCTCCTTGAAGTCAATGAAGGGCATTCCTTCACAGTGCCAAAATATTGTGACCATGATCTTCTTGGTTGACTGAATGAGCTTGGCCTTTAGAGACGGTGCTTTGCCACTCCATTAATTCGATCTCTTTTGGACAAGGGTTCATAGTAGAGGATCATAGTTTCATCTCCTATAACAATGGTTTGCAGAACTTCTCTCTCGTTGCCACGCAGAGCTCCAAAAATGCCTGATAACAGATTACTCGTTGCTGCTTTTGGACTGAGGAAAGAATTCTACACACCCATCTTGCACTAACCTTACACATGTTTAAATGTTCTTGAATAATTCGAAGGACTGTTGTTTTAGCAAGGCCCAACCTTGCTGCTATTTCTATAACTTTGAGCTACCGATCTTCCATAATTTCTCCTTCCACAATAGCGATGTTTTCAGGAGTGAGCACCTCAAAGGGGCCGACCTGCATGCTCTTCGTCTTCAATGCTTTCTCGATCCATTCAAAAAAGTTTGGCCCATTCTTTTACTTTGGAATAAGAGGTGGATGCTTCCCCATATACAACGTCCAATTACTGTTTAATTTCATTTGGAGTAAGTCTTTTTGTGAAGAATTTAATAACAGCTCGATACCCTATTTTGAACATGTCACAATCTTCTATACATAGCCTTCTTTATGCAACTATATCTCATCAACTGAACACCGCGGAGCGGAAGTTTCCGAGCGATTATTTACTTAACAGATAAGATATGGCACCAGATAAGGGTTTGGTGAAGGCGATAATCCTTACCGCCGAGGTCGGAAACTTATTTTCCTACCTTCGTATAATATAGCATTTCAAATTTCACTTTGAGAGATGATGTGGATACCATACAGGCAAGAAGATATGCAAATGTTGCGAAGCGAATTATCTTACCTTGATGAAGATATTAAAACTATAAATACCCGCTGCACTGTATGCTTTGCTTTTATAGATTCGCATGATTTTTAATGAGGCATTCATCTCTTTCATAAAAGCGCTCTAGAAATGAATTCTTTATTACAGTTACAGTGGGAACGCTACGTGATATTAAGCTTTAAAAAAGGGTTTCTCTCTTTCCACATGATACAGATGTTAAATAATAAATGCTGAAGAGAAATGGGGATCGTTATTAAAATTAATTTCCTCTATAGAGGTTTTTGTTTCTGCCTCACACCCTCTCTCGCATGCAGAGAGAAAGTATTTTTACTTTCACATGAGCTACTGAACATGTCCCATACTGCTTATCGTAATAAAAAAATATACGTTGACGATTAAAATGGAAAATGTGATGCTTTTAATGTAATGTAGATTGGTACTTAGTAGAAGTACCAATAATACTGTACAATGAAGTGTCTTTATTTGGAATCTGCCAATACTATTTTCCTTTGGCTTTTTAGTGTATAGCCTGTTTTTGATATATTTGATTTATTGTTTTTCTTGCTGTTCTGTCGTTATTTCTTCTCATTATATGTTCTTTTGCAGTTCGTGTAATATTTAGGATTTGAGCGGAATTGTCAAATCCCTCCATTCGTTATTTCTACTTAAGCCATGATTTGTACATGTTTTTTTTAATATAAGAATGTGTGTTTATATAGCTTATCGCTAACCTCGGGTGCTGCTAGAGCGATTTTTAAATTTTAGGTATAAGGTAACGTCGCCGCTCTTAATGAATCGATTTCTCCTATTTTTCATATTTTATTTAAATAGCACATATGATTTTTAGCAACCAAAATCCATACATCAATGCCACAAGAGCGATTTTTAAATTTTGAGTTTCAGGTAAACCCCCCTCTTCTAATAGTCCGATTTTACTGATTTTCGAAAACTATTCTTCTTACTTTATTTCAATGGCATATACCTATTTTCATTTAAAAACGTTTCAATTGTAGTCGCTAAAGCGACTTTTAATTTTCGCTTTAACTCCCAAAAGTTTTTCAGATATATGCCAACTTCGAGTAGCCCGATTTCCATGATTTTAGCAAACTAACTTTATCAATTTAATTTTATGTTTGAATTTCGTAGAAATAAAGCTAAAAATGCAGCCACTAGAAGGAATTTTCAAGAATTTTTTTAAAACAATTTCGACTTAGGATAACCTAAGCATATTTTTCAAAATATTTTAAGTTTGTAAAACTTTTTAGGTTGATTTTTTTGAATTTATTTAAGGACACTCTTAAACATCTCAGGTCATCAGCATCCCATTCTATTCAGGGCGTGAAACGGCAGACAAATTTTGCTCAGAGGCCTCTTCTTTCAGGCTTGAGGTTCTTTCTCATGCCGTAAATGTACGACACGGGACCCACGGCTTTACTTCCCTTCCGAAGGAAGCCATACTTAGGATTTTTACGCCCGAAAAAATCCATCGGTCCTGGCCGGGTTTGAACCCCCGATCTTGTGTTCAGAAGGCAAGTATGGTTACCACTACACCACTAGGACCGACAACTTTTTAGGTGCCTAGTAGGTACGTTCAATGCAGATTTGGATAGATTAATAAAACATCTTTCCATTCGTACAGCAACAATAGTTTATGTTCCTTCAGAATTCGCTGGAAAAAAATACTGTGCCGACTATAATAGCTTCATTCTTTCGAAATTCGCTAAAACGAGCATATAAAAATGCTTCCAATAGACTGTCGTTTTAATAATCATAAAACCATATAGTAATAGACACACATATTTAAACGTAATTTCGACAACAGACAAGATGAAGACAAATGTCTTTATTTCTCAAGAAAACTCTTTTGACTTTATAGCTTATATCGTGATAAGGAATGCCTGTCTGTTCTATTCCTGCGAAGAATGTAAATACAGTGTATTAAGTGTTACAAGAATCTGTAGCTTGTAATTTGTTAGCATTTGCATAAGTTGTAGTACAACCTTAATTATTTCGTTATGAATGTAGATATTATGGTAATGTGAATAAATCCATTTCACGAAAACATGCTTAGTAATGAAGCAGCGCTGTAGGAACCTCATAAATATGTCCTGTTTTTGAATTTGAAATGAATAGGCCTTTAGTGATTCCAGGGAAAAACTGCACCTACATGGAGAAAAGTTCTAGCTATGTATAGGTACTTACTTTTTGTAATATTCAGTTGGACATTCATCCAATGTCCTAAGTTTAACGTCAAATTAAGCGGGATATTTGGGAGTTTTGATTCCCGGTCACGAGATGTGCATATGTTTTTTCTTTATTGTTGGCTTTTATGTTTCGCAACTGTTTTCGATATTTTGTTCTAGTCGCTGTGAAAATGCACATTAAATCAAAGGCACTTACGTGTGAAGCAATGCTGCATTAAGAATACAACAACTGAAGGAATACCAGAGAGAATTTGGTGTTCGCAATCCTCCCGAAAGAAGCACAAAAGTGTAGGAGCTATTAATTAGAATTCTTGCAATCTATAAGTATCACAAACGAGAAACCACACTTATACAATTATTATTATTATTATTGATATTAAACCACAAGAATCAATGGTATACGGTTAATTAAATGAAACATATGATCACCGATAGAAAAAGTTATACTGTTATAAAAGTTTATGAACTGAGCCCTTAATATCTTTACATTCACTAAAAAAGAGAAAAATAACAGAAAGTTTCGAGTTACATTAAGTATTTAAGAAGGCGATGTTCACATGTTTCAATAAACAAAAACATGTTTTCAATGTACCAATCACATATACAGAATCAACAATAACCAATCGAAAGTTTCAACTATTTTCATTGGCCTTGAAAATTAATAATGTTATTGTATTAAAAACATGTAACGCAAATGTTTTCTAGGGTTATTACAGAGAGCTCTTACAAACAAATATAATTCTCAAACACATATTATATTAATATTTCACATTTGCTATCTTCACGACGATGCTTTTGTTAAATATGACACATATGCAACGTTATAAATACAGTTTATATGTTGAATTAGTTTCTCGTTTTATTTAAAAACAATATAGAGAAAATTAAACTGAAGAATACTTTTTAAATTTCGGTTTTCAAGTACGCTTTAATTCTAATAGTCCGATTTCCCTGTTTTCTTTATTTATTTAAATGGTATATACTCAATATTGTTGTAAAGAGACAAATATAAGTATCGCTAGAGCGATTTTGAAATTTTCAGGTAACTCCTTCCAATGGCCCGAATTCGGTATTTCCGTATTTTCAGCATTATTATACTTTAATGGCATATACGGAGTTTCGTTGCGAAAAGATATATATTAATGGCATGTATTTTAAATTTTGGGGCAAACCTCCCCCCTTTTCTGACAGTCCGATTTCACTGATTTTCGAAAAACATTTTGCTTATTTTATTTAAATGACAAATACCAATTTTCTTTAAAAAAAAATAAATTACAGCCGCTAGAGCGATTTCTAATTTCGTTTTAAACGTCAATAATTTTAGGTATGCTTTTCGAAAAACTACCTTTATCAGTTTATTTTAAACAAATTTACCGAGTTTCGTTGAGATAAAGAGAAAAATTGCACCCACTAGAGTGATTTTTCATTTTAATTTTTTTTCCCTCTCTTTAGGCTAAACCCCATCCCAATGGTCCAATTTTACTGGTTAACGAATTCGACAAATCTTTTGTTAATTGATGGTTATATGCTGAATGTCATTGAGAAAAAAATTGTGTCCGCTAGAGTGTTAACAGCACACAAATATATACATATATGCATTTTTTACACATTTTTTTAAATTGTAGGTACATGCTCATTTGGATAGACTATAAAAATCCATGGTTGCAACCGTAAAAGCTTACATTCTTCCGGAATTCGCAAAAAACAAACAAATGAAAAATTAGATAAAAAATAAACATTTATTTGGTGCCACCCGCAATAGCTTGTTTTCTTTGGAATTCGCTAAAGGCATAACAAGCTTCTGAAACCTGTCACTAGATGACTCCTACAGTTTTTTCTATTTGAAAAGTTAAATATAATGCAAAACTTTTAATGTCATTAATATACAGACAGGATTTTAGTACATATCTGTTGGAAAATATCTTGCAATATAGATTAACAATTTTTATAGTTACACTTTTACTATTTATAGGTTTTATTGACAAAGACATAGCCGCTAATTTCAAATTGGACAAAAAATGTAGAATTTAAATAATACGACTATAATTAATATAATTTGCCGTGTTTATGAACTTACCGTAATACTAATAATCTCATTTAACAATTTTTGGAAGAGAATTGAGCCATTGCTTTGCAGCTCAATTCTCCAATAAGTGAAAAAGATATTATAGCATTATTAAAAATCAAGAAATAGGGCTTGATTGAAACTGATGTTTCAGCTAAAAATGGCATGCGGTTATTTAGGCGTATTCATTGTCAACACATAAATAAGTTAATACATCATTTGCATACATGTGCTAGAATGCCCACTAAACAGTTACTTATTTGCTATTCTTATAATGCTAACCATGCGCTCTTTGACTGCTGAATACGTTGAATTTTATGCTGCACATATGCTGCGCAAAGAAAAACGATATACTAGAGATATAGAGAATTATAAATACCGCCAGGGTGGCTAAGGTCGTTAAGGTGAGGACTCGTAGCGTTAGGTCTGGGGTTCGAATTCCACCAACACCATCCTTCCTGACTGAGGTTCTTTTCCATGTTATCCTCAGTCATAAATGACAAATGCCGGGGAGATACCCTGAACTTAGCCCTGAAACATTTCCTTCCTAAAAAAAAAATCCTTTCCCAATTTATCATCATCAGTGTCCACAGCCTGTGGTGCCTCAGTAGTAAAAACGGACGTTAAACACTATTCAAAAAAATTATAAGTATATGACGAGCAATTCAATTTTTATTTTAAAAATTGACAGCTTTGTGTATCTTGCTCATTGTTGCATTCACAGAGAAAATATTGCAATAAAATTTTCCTTCATGTGTACTGTCACATTTTCGCGGTATTACATTGTTGCAGTAAAGGAAACAATTTTTTTAAGAAGGCGTTCTTGAGAAGCCCACACTTGCAGTTAATTAACAGAGCTCGCTCCAGCAAGATATCAAAAGTAAAGTGTTCTTAAATTTGATTGGTTCACCAGTGGATCGGCAACGATCCGAATTTTGCTACAGCTTTGAAAAATTACTTTAATTTATTTAAAAAAAAATGCATGCATGATTTATAAAAACGTAAAATTCGGGACCATAGTGACAAAATTGTAACAATGATGATCTTCTAAAGAAAAATTAACAGTTGTAACATATGAGATTCCGCACAGCCCTATTTTAATTTCTATGTTTGTTCTTTAATGCATATTGAATTGCTGTGAGCACAACTGGAAACATTGGTTCGTCAAGCTCTTATGAAAGAATGAATGCCGGAGGCTTACATTCCGAATGTTTTGTCTCAGCAAGAAGACCCCACATTAAATTTAACGAAGATAGTTTACCAGATGAAGCACGAAAAGAGGGTGTGGACTATGTAATTTTGGACAATTTGGCCTCGAGGAGCAGGCATCGCATTTTGGTTTAACTTCGTGTTATAGTAACCCATAGTTACTGCACCAAGGACCCAGTGAGTGGATTTCTTCTTCACGGCTGATGCGTGAGCCTTAATTTTCTTGGTTTACACTTCGCAAGACCCAAACACCTTGCTGAGGGAATCTAAAAGAAGTTGATGACCTGAGATGTTAAAGAGCGTCCACAAATAAATAAAATCTAAAAGAAGCCTGTCCGCCACGAAAGAAACATTACAGTTGTTATTGATGTGACTTTCACCGACCGGGTTGGCACAGACGGTAACGTTTGGGACTGCTATTCGGGAGGCCGCAGGTTCAAATCCTGTGGCCGGCTAACCTGACGTTTTCCTCAGTTTATTTTCAGAAAGGACAAATGCTGGGTTAGTATTTATCTTTCAGCATCCACTTCTATTTCATCATTCTTCATCTTCACTCCATCTATCTGTGGGTATGATGTCTTTGAGGCGATAACGACATTGGAGTGATCACCCTTTCAGGTAATCCCATACTATGTGTGACCAGGGATAATTATGTCTCCGATTTTAGGAAAACTGTGTGAAGTTTAAAAAATCCCCCGAATGATTGGGGAATAACAATGAGTATCTCAGGGTTTTATAATCTGCTTTTCCTGTTCTTATTTATATTACACCACCTCCATTAATTAATAGCGTTGCCGATGTAATCCTGTTTGCTGATAGTACCAGTGTATTGTGTGTCAAATCCCTGTTTCTCTTCCTTCTTTTAATGAAATGACGTCATAGCCCTTATCGGGACTACTGAGAGCGTGACTCGAATGACGCGGAGAGAAGTAGTAGCAGCTTAGAGGAATGGACACGACCAACATTTCCAAACTTTTAGGATAGCTACTCCTTCTCCACGCCTGGCCCACTGATTAAGGAATTTCTTTAAGCTATATGTCAGGAATTCTAATTACATTTAAATTTTTAAGGTATTTTCTTAGTTTAATTATAATAATTTTTAAAAGTTATATGTTTGTGATTCGAATGCAATTATATATTAATTTTTACGTTACCTTTTACTGTGCTATGCCACTAAATTTTGAGATATTCAATTTGAAAGCAAGCACGTAGTGTTATCAATGTTTAAAATAGTGTTTAACGCCCGTTTTTACTACTGAGGCACCACAGGCGGTGAACACTGATGATACATGAGATGAAATGATATATTGGGAAAGGTTTTTTTTTTTATTTAAGGAAGGAAACGTTCCAGGCCTAAGTTTTGGGTACCTCCCCGGCATTTGCCTGTTATGAGGACGGAGGAAAACCTCAGTCAGGGAGGACGGTCCTGGCGGGATTCGAACCCCAGACCTCCCGCTTACGAGTCCGCACCTTAACGATCTCGGCCACCCATGGCGGTTTGTTATTAAACTTTTGCATGACTTCGCTTGTAGTAAGGTTTAATGCACTCTTGTTGAGTTCTGTATGCTTCAATATTTTTTATATAATAAATGTATATTTGTCGGTCCTGGTGGTGTAGTGGTAACCATACTTACCTTCTAAACCCAAGATCGCGGCCTGGATCGATGGATTTTTTTCGGGTGTAAAAATCCTAAGTATGACTTCCTCCGGAAGGAAAGTAAAGCCGTGGGTCCCATGTCGAACATTTACGGCAGGAGAAAGAACCTCAAGCCTGAAAGAAGAGGCCTCTGAGCAAAATTTGTCGGTCATTTCATGCTCTGATTTGAATGGGACGTTGATAACCTGAGATGTTATAGAACGTCCGTAAATAAACCAAATCAACAACAATGTATGTTTGTTATTGTTATTTTCTCGTAACTGAAACCACCTTCCCGACCACGATTCCTAAATCACCTCACACAAATCAAGTGGAAGGTCTTTTTCTCTCGAGGACTGCAGAGAAACGCCTCCTTAAAAGGCAATGCCTGTGTGGTCCATTTCCAAATGACACCCTGTAGCAGGCAAAGGAAGGCGGGAGAGAGCAGTCCCCTATAGGGGGAGCTCCCGAATTAATGGGGCATGTCCTTTTGTGGAAACATCGTGAAGACAATGCCGTGTTAACTGTTGTCTGATGTTTTAATCCCGGACAGGATGTGCGGATCTTGAGGAAACTGGCGTGCATGGGTCCTAATTAGTTGCTCAGCGTGTAGCTCAACTTCCCAATTAAATCATTCATAAATAAGGAAGGAGGAGCATCGTGCTGCGCTGCGAGAAACAAAACAACGTCATGTAGCCGGTTCTTCGGGCACTTTCGCCAACCCATCGTCTCGTACCGCTGTGTACTTCAGCATTTCCATGGATTATCTATCCACTATTGCTGCGTTCGCTGCAGCAAGTTCGCTATAATTAATACTACTTTTTCTTCTGCATTGCAAATATGAGTAGTTCAACATTATACGAGATGGTTTACCTGGAGCCCGTTCTAATGAACAAAGATAATCGAAACTAAATATATAAGCCAATCAGGCTAGGAGAAAAGACTTCCAAAGCAAATACTTAGTTTAAAATTTGCTACCTAGTGAAAAAGTGACGCTTAAAGAACTGCAAACGTATAGTTAGGTCAACTTCACCGCCACGGGCTCGTCAACTGTTTATCAGCTGATCGCTAAAGGAATATGCTGTTCTGTTTACTTCAATTTACTTATATTCTATTAATTTACTATAGAAATGCCAATAGTATTCATATTAAATGCGTGAGTATCTGGTGCATAAACTGATAAAGCAATATCAAATTATATACGCAATGTTCATTATCATAAATATGCAACAATTTGAAAAACTGATTTTTTTTCACTGTCATTCGAAACGCTTGTTTTCAGACGAATGCAAAATTACATCGGAATGAGTTGTAATCGTAGAATATTGAAAGCAAATTTAATGGTCACATAATTATACAAATGTTGCCGTTGCCCTCCAATAGTTAAACTACGCTCGCATAAAACCCGAAGCATTAATATATTAAGCACATTTTTCCGGCTAAAATGTTCCATTTATAGCATGAAATCTTTAATGTACTTTCTTCCAATCTCGTATGGTGTCTGGTCATTAATTTTAGGGTTAGTTCTTTAGTTTGTTTTTTTTTTTCTAGCGGATTCCGAAGGATTGTAAACTATTTCGATTGAACTAATAGAATTGGTTTTGAATAATCTTTCCACATCTCCATCGATTGTACCTACTAGGCATCGAGAAAGACCAAAAAACTTATAAATCTCTCTCTCTGTTAATTTGGTGAGGAATTTGCGTAGTTTACGCAGCACCTGTGTGATCTACTTTTTGATATCATGTAGTTCTCAAAATGAGCCAAATAGTAGATATCTTTATGCTTGCTAGATACAATTATTACAATATTATTTTTAATAACTATTATTTGTGATCAATTTAAAAATGTTTTTACTTTTGATATTTTTAGGACGTTCAAACACGTTTCCTGTTTTGTTCCAATCATTTAGTGCATACGATTTACAGAGTTCTTGCAGCAATAAGAAAGGAAGTAAAGCATTGCATTGTGAGCTGTTTATCCCTACAGGACTACAGCAAAACGTTAATTCTTGGAAGAACATAAAATATTTTTGTATTTGACGAGACATTTATTGCAAGGTATCTTTGAGCGTAGAAATGAAGAATAATTTAAATAGTAGCTTGAACCGTTTTCGCACTAACAGATTTTCACTAGAGATTCGCGAAAGGAATTTCGTTTAAGTAATTTCTGGTCACGGCGTACAGCCTTTCAGCTGTAACCGCCAAGCATTCATTGTTCTGGATTTAGCTCTAAGAAATTGAAATGATATAACCGTCTCAATAGCTTCTAGGCACTGACCCACAAACTTGTGGGCTAGGGTTTAATTGGGTTATTGGTACCTTCAATTTGCTGCACATGTTTGTGGTTTTGGTTCATACATGTGTCACTCATGTCCGCAAGTCTTTCTGTATACAATCCAGGGATGTACAGCGAGGGCACAAAGCTCGAGAAAATTTCGCTCATTATCTGTGCAAAACATGTTAGTTTCTTGGAAATGTGCCGGTCCTGGTGGTGTAGTGGTTACTATACTTGCCTCCTAAACCCAAGATCGCGGGTTCGAACTCGGCCAGGATCGATGGATTTTTTCTGGCGTAAAAATCCTAAGTATGGCTTCCTTCGGAAGGGAAGTAAAGCCGTGGGTCCCGTGTCGTACATTTACAGCACGATAAAGAACCTCAAGCCTGAAAGAGAGGCCTCTGAGCAAAATTTGTCGACTGTTTCACGCCCCGAGTTGAATGGGACGCTGATGACCTGAGCTGTTAAAGAGCATCCATAAATAAATTAATCACAAAATCAAATTAATCCTGGAAAGGTAAAGGTTTTGGATGATTTTTGCTGAAGAACTTGGGGTGTTTGAAGAATATTTTGGTGGGAACAATCTTCATATTGAAGGGAATTAATTATGGGCTGAAGAAATAAATCATTGTACCGCTTTAGTTATGAAAATATGGGCGGTGTTGTGAGAAAAACGGCAACTATAACTACAATAAAGCCACACTTTTGTTGATTTTCCAATAATACGAATTAATGTTGTTCTCATTAAAATTCTTATACAATTTATGTCCAAATTGCCGCAAGCCGGAGAAGATCTGTGGTGTATCTTCAAAAAAATGCCTTTAATGTGTCTTTTTGGCGTCAGTGCTCACTCTTTTTTTATATAGTGTTTTAAGATAGAATAAAAAACTCCGCATACACAGATATTTCGAAGCAAAACAAATATATTTTATTTAAATAAAAGGACGCATCATCCAATCGACCCTGAGAGTATTGACTACTTGCACAGCAGACTTAAACTTGGGGAAGTCTGCAAGAAATAACTTCTTCAGTGTACTTTTCATCACAATTATCCCTGTTACATCTTCTGGCAGTGATATCTGCCAGAAAAACTGCATTAATGACTTTAAGAAGATTGCAGGATGTTTACAGTGTTTTCTCCTTCAGAAACCACCGCATTTGATTGTGAAGAATCGTCTTATTCAGTCAGTTAGTAATAGCTCAAAAGATGGCCAGTGGATGAAAAATGATGTAATTTGCCATATGTGTGTGTCAAGTTCAAACACAGGATTTTGTCATGAATGATAATAGTGACAAGGAATAATTTGGAAAATGGTCATCTACAGCACTTAAAAATTGCTAATTATCGATTTTTATCGCAAAAATGCTCTGTTAAAAGTCATTCTCTTCATTACCTTTTAGGGATCAAGCACTTGTATCATCTGATCAAGAAACATGGTCCAAACAGAGTGACGGTGTTGACAACTCCTACAATATCCAACATATGGAAACAGCTGATATGATATAGCGTCCCTTCATATAGAAGTTTCCGTTTTGTTTCCCTAACAGCAGTTAAGTGTAAAGTGTTGCCCTTGATCAGTGAGCAACTCTTACTGAAGTTCCCTGCGTCGGCTGTGAAAGCCTTATCTTTTCTTGAGAGTGCCAAAAACCAACTTTCCACACCCCTGCATATTACTTAAAATTTTGAGACGCAAAAGGAAAAGACCACGATGTATAATACTAGCCAGTTTGACAGCTTGTTACAGTCAGGACATTTTAGGAGCGCGCGTCGAGCGGTCTGCTCCACAGATCTTATCACGTGACTTGCAACAGTGGTACAAGTCAACACAGCTCCAGATCTTCCGTAAGGTGACTTGAACTCAAGGCAACAGCTTTGGGTGACACTCTCTACAAGCTCGATGGCGGTACATGACAGCAGACAGTAATTGCCTGAATCTCCAAGCCGTAGGCTGACGTATTGTCTGGCAACCTCACGTTGATGAGATGATCTGGGCGTGACACAGGCGTGGTGTGGCCTTTTCTCTCCATTACTCTCATGCTAACAGTGTGCTGTGCTTTAAATTTAATGTATGCCATGATGTATGTGCAAAGGCACATGAACTTCTCAAGAAAAGTGCTTGAATATTTTACTTTTCTTAAAGATTAAAACATTTTAAATCTTGTTAATCACAACATTTGTCACTGTGCATCATTCAACTTTCTTCGCAGACATTATGTAAGGAATATAACAGCGCTGAGGAACAAATGCCAACTAAACAAATGAAAGAGAAAGTTCACTTGGAGAAGGCGTAGCAAATCTTGAGAAATTTAGCGAAAATGTCCAATGCTGAATATATGGTTTTACTTTAAATGTAAAATATTACATTTTAAACATAAAACATATTTGAAGAAATATATTTTCAAGCTGTAACATCTACCTTCCCAAAAATAAAAAATAAATAAATAACAAATAGCCGTGTAATAAATGCACACGCAGTTAGAAGTTATAGATATGTATGGTTCGCTGACGAATCTGAGTTTTAGATATTTACATATTTCGGAAATGTATATTACGAAAACTATTCAATAAAAATATTACACTTTTATTTACAAGCATAATATCTCGTGCTGTAATTTAACGTTACTATATCTTGTTAGCTTAATGCGTAAAATACACATGTTAATGTTTTCATTGTCACTTACGGTTCCCAAGTGAAAGGTGTACAAGTTGGGACATGTTCGGTTCCGCCTATAACAAAATGGAGGAGACACGCAAAGGACAACATGCAGCTCTGAAATTCTGCTTTCGTCTCAACAAATCTTTAATTGAGGTGTATGCAAATGTTACAGCAGGCCTTGAGAATTTTAATACGGCACGAAGATGATTTAACAGTGGAGGCAATACATTTCAAAGAATGGTATAGTTCATGCTCTCAACAGAAGAAAACACTAGCACCGCTGCTGTCATTGTGAGAGAGGATAACGTTAGGAACATTTCACAGCTACCACTTTACAAGTTGGTAATTGAAAAGTTGTACAACTTGTTTGCACACGGTATGTTGCAAGACTACTGCAATTGTAGATGATGTTACAGGAAGATGTAGGGTTTATTTCAAAGGTAATCATTGTGAATAAAACTTAACTACACCGTTTCAAACCTCAGATCAAAAAAGCTTTAAGTGGAAATCTCCATTAAAAAATTGCTGAGAAAGTTGCGGTCGTGCCATTTTTTGACATTCAAGTAGCATGTCGTACCTGCACACACGACACTATAAATGGGAAATACTACAGAGATGTCCTGAAAACTCTGTAAGGAATATAACATGCAAAAGACCACATTTCTGGTGCAACAAGCTGAATGCTGCACCACGATAATGCATGGCCGCACATTGCAAATGCTGTTGCTGAACATTTCACAAAAATCTATTTGAAGCATGTCCCTCACACTCTATAATCCAAATTTAGCCCCGTATTTTTTTTTCTCCCTTTTCCCCAAATTGAGAAATCACTTTCATGGGAGGCATTTTTCATCAGAAGCAGCGATGAAGGCTGCAAAGGCGATTCTGAAGGGCCTGTCAAAAATGGGAACAGACGCATTGAATCCAACGAGGACTATTCTGAGAATGAATAAAGGTGTGTTTAAAAAAATATAATAAGTCTTTATTGAATAGTCCTTCTCTTATGGACAGAAAATATAAAATTGACTATTCGTGTGATTTCGTAACAGCCCTATGCTCTCCAATTTCCACCAATTTAACTTTATTTTTTGGTGGTTTTTCTTTTTTTAGGAAAGGAAATACTTTATTGTATATTTCCTTACATGCGCTCCGAAAAATATTTAAAGTTTAAAAAACATTTCAATTTTAATATATGGAGCAGGAGAGAGAGAGAGAGAGAGAGAGAGAGAGAGAGAGAGAGATAACAGAACGGAAGCTATCTGTTCGACAGAAAATGAACCTCATGTTTCAAATGCACACGATGACCCCAAAGCGATCAAATCAACAATAAATAACCATATAGAAAGGGGGGGATGTTCTTATTTTTTTATTAGAGTCCTACAACCATAAAGTTGTCTTGTTTCTACTATTGGGCAAATCGGTTTAATTATGCATAGAGTCTGCTGTTAAACAACAGTCATCGAAGTTTCCCACGTTGCAACAAAAAGAAACAAAATACAAGCAAAAGACTTCCACAGTTTCTTATAATATGGAACAAGCTTGATGACGTTTCTTACCTTCAAGTATGATTAATGTTATGTTGATGTGATACATGTGTGGAATGAACTGTATGACCTTCGCTCAGGAAAACAACGTTGTCACGTCTCTGCAATCTGTTTCAGTACATGTTTTTCTGATGTGATCTGGTGTGAAGGTGAGTAAATTATTTATTCTGTTATTATTTATTTATTTAGGGACTCTCAGATACTTAATAATATGAGAAACAGGAAATATAGTTTCAGCTGAATTTTGGTGTACGGAAGTAATGGTGGCAACGCTGTAGAAATACAAAGTATACTATTTATACGAAAGCGAAAACACTAGACATTCGGAACTTGATAGGATAGGATCAGGTTAAAGGTTTGTCCCGCAATTTACCAGCTGAGAGGGGCCTCCGAAAGAAGGCCACTTTCTTATCACTTATATCACATGCATTCTATAAAGCAGTTAAGTCCAATTTCTTCAGATTAATTTTAGACAGGAAAATTCATTAGTAAGTCAATATTTTCACTGTATATTATGACTTATATCCGATAAACGTAACTTTAAAATGAAAAAAAAAAAAAAGTAGCTAACTGAAAACACACAAAAACTTAAGATATTTAAATGTTTCCTTCTAAATTAAAGTCAAGTTGAAATTAGCACTCATAGCCAACGTTTCAGACACAGTGATACCTTCTCCGAGAAATTTTGTCCATGCCACTGAAGATGTCCGCCGTAGTTGCAGACGAAACATCTGGAATTCTCATCTCCGGCGGACCACGGTACACAATCCCGGAAGAAAATTGCAGTTACATCTATGACTCCGGCCGTGAAAGCCTACGTTCTCTCATAACTTCATGTGCATTCATTCAAGCAATTGTTTTTGCGTATTCAGTCAAAGAGTCTGAAATCATTTCACAAATTATGTAACAATATGTGCCTAAGCAACCACGTATCTTAATAAACATGTTCAGAATGGTAAATGTTTTCTCTGTTTTGTTTTTCTGAGTTGGTATTAAATAAAAGATAGTGGCTGTAATAGTCGACTTTCGTTTATTTCATTTCCATGGTTTATGAATAGATAGGTATTCATAAGTATAACATTTTATACAATTGTTAATAATCCGCGCGCGAATTTCAAATATACATATCACTTTTATTTTTATTCTATTCATGAATTAATCACAAACCCATATTTGGATATTTTGTATTGGCATTACTAACAATCGACATTTTTTTGTTGATAGATGATTTGAAGAGGTTAGGTATTCATAATATAAACGTGAAATGATTACAATTTTGTAAGCCAGGTTTAGATGAATTATATTTAAGTTGTTATTTTATTCGTGAAATAGTTCTAATAAATATCATAAGAGAGTCTCAGCTTTTCAGATAAATTCAAACCCTCTTGTGATATTACTTGTGATAATATTTTCCTTTTCCTCCGCTAATCTTTGAATGTGTTTAGTACATCCTTTTCTACATTTAACAGTACACGCGTTCTTTTAACACGAGAGCCCCATTTTTTATTAAAATGTAAATATATAACTGAAATTTGGTACAGTGTACATACTTTGAACATTTTCAAGGTAAAAGTTATTAAATGACTTTCATTAAATCTTTCTGGATTTCTCTACAGTACCTACAAACAAGAAATCATTCAACTTGATTGAAGAGAATAAGAAACATATAATTCCAATATCGGTAAGCAAACAAGTAGACATAGGACTGTCAAGGTATAGCTGCGTTGCCTGCTAGAACTTGCGCATCACGTTTCTTACCGGACAATAACAGAATTAAATATTTTCGATAATTATTTCCAAGGCTACTATTGCTCTTTCTTTCCATTTACTTGGGATAAGTTTGAATCCAGGACTATTTGAAGAACTAGTACGCCACGCGCTGTAATCTTCAAACACCATCTATTTCCGGAATGAGATGAAACAAACGCTCCCGAGTCGGAAAAACAAACAGCGGTTACCACCAGAATGTACTGCATGCGTGTTCCTTTGAACGCAGTTTGGAGATTTATCGTTTGAATCTGCAGACTGTCACGAGCTCAAATGAACTAAAGCGACAGGTAAACTTGATTCTTTGTCTCAGAAACTTTCACATTTATACCAGGTTTCTATCCTTGGAGAAGCACAAGGCTTTAGTTTTGCCATCTATTTAAAGTGCTTTATCCAAAAGACATGCTTTTGTCCTAGTTACGAGGGGGCTCTAACAGTCCTCGGACTGACCAAGAAAGCAAAAGTTTCAAGAGATTTTTTTAACATAGTCAACCTGTAAATCAATACATTTAGTCTAACGACTTTCCAATATTTTAATGCCCTCAGTAAAGTAAGATATGTCCATCTGTGAAAAATAAGCGTCTGTCTCAGTTTCAACCTTATCATTTGATGCAAATCTCCTCGATCAGGCCATTTCTTTAGATTTGGGTACAAAAAGTAATCACTGGGAGCCACATCTGGCGAATAAGGCGGGTGTGGAAGCACTTGGAACCGAAGGTCAATTCATTTTGCAGCAACAATTTCAGACGTGAATGAAGACACATTATTGTGATGAAAAAGACCGTCCAATAGTGAAGCGCAATACTCCCCGGTGATGGTTATGCCCTTCTGGAGGTTGTCCACAAGCAGCACACCATGAGAATCTCAGAAAACAGTAGCAATTACTTTTCCTGCAGATGTAACCCTTTTTGCTTTCTTTGGTGCACTTTCACCTGTTGGACTGCTCCGTCGTCTCAGGCATGTAGTGATGAATCCATGTTTCATCTACTGTTATGAAACGCCCGAGAAACTCACTGGAATTGCGTTTAATCAAGTATAAATACTTTTGCGAAATGTTCATTCGAATGCGTTTTTGGTTCATTGTTAACAAACGCGGCACCCATCGAGCGGCAAACTTTTACATACCCAAAACTTCGTATCGATGTCAGCCAACTCGCGTACCTTTAATCGGTAACCATTGTGTACGACATTGTGAATTTTTGTCACAATCTCGTAGGTCATGTCAGTTTTGGGACGCTTCTAGCGCTCATCATCTTGAATGAATGTACGACCACGCTTTAATTCAACAGCCCACATTTTAACCTCGAAAACGAAGGGAAGAATCCTTTAATGTGTAATATAATTCCTTTAGATATTCTGTTGGGATTAAACCCTTCAAAACGAAGTACTTTACATAGTTCGTATTTAAGTTTTACCCATTTTGTAGAAAATGTTAACTCTAGTTTGTTTACACGATCGTTACAAGTGATTACACTTATGCGTCTGAAACTTTACAATACGCCATCTAAAGGATGATATTTAACAAATATCCTGGTAATTTGGCCATCTTCACGACATCTCTGAGTCAATCCGGGAACTTTTAGAACATACCTCTTGTATCAGCATACATAAATACTACACAAATATATTATTTTTATATATTCAGCAATTTCAGAATACGCATAGGAACCTTTTACTTACTGGAAGATTCTTTAATGCTTCATCAAATCTTCACAAGGGAGTAAATATATCCAAACAATATACCTACACACTTTAAGCGTAAGTAATTAATACATTTGGTCAAGTACAGTTGTGATCTTTAGGGAAATCCCCAAAACATACTAAAACTATTACAGTAATATGGCCGCTATTTCCCACGATGCAGCTATGTTTTCTATGGAATTCATCAGCTGTTTTTATATGTTGTATATGGGTGAATTTATTGCAATTTATGTTCGAAATCAATTTAATGTTTTACAAATTCGATTCACATATCTATGGCTGCACTTTTGAAAGAGAAACCATTTAATATTAGAGTAACTTTTCTGATGATCGCCACATATTTCTAAGACGTTATTTCTCATTTAATTTTCTAAATGCAGATTCTTTCATAGTTTTGTCGCCTGTTTCACGGCAGCTAGTGGGCCAGCAGTTAGAGTGATAACTCTTTGCAAAAGAATGTATTATCAGAAATAATACCACGAGAGGGTCTGAGATTACCGACAAATTCACGAAAGTAGTGAGGGAGAGAATTTATCTGGAAAGCTCAGATCCTCGAGTGATATTTATTAGGACTTTTCACGAATAAAATAATAATTGAAATATAATTCCTCTAAACTTGACTTACAAAATTGTAATAACTGTATATTTGTACTTAACCTTTTCAAGCAATCTTATGAAAGAAGAATGTCGATTGTCGGTCCACCATCAGCGTCCATACACTTCTGAGTACGTTAACTACTGATTGAGCAAGGTTTGCGAAAGTGTCCTCAGCACATGCCGTTTCAATTTCTTCCCGAAGTGCTGCCAGTGTAACTGGCTTTCTACGATATACAACATCCTTAAGAGTTCCCCATAGTAGAAGTTCAACGGCGGTTCTGTTCTGTACACGTCTCTATTGCCTTTTAACTACAACAACATTCTCGGTTTTCCAATACCACTTCAAATTGCTTTCCGCTGTTCAAACGATAATCTTGGCTCCATTTTTTGTAGCAACGCTATCATAACGTGATGTGAGTCACATCTGTTTACAGAACATCATACGATAATCTTGGCTTCATTTGTTCATTGTTGATTTACCTGTCACGTGGCAACGCTATCATAATGTATGTGAGTCACATCTGTTTACAGAACATCATACGATAATCTTGGCTTCATTTGTTCATTGTTGATTTACCTGTCACGTGGCAACGCTATCATAATGTATGTGAGTCACATCTGTTTACAGAACATCATACTACACATTGCTATTGTTTTTCGGCCCAACTTTGAAATATATTAAATAGATATCTACTGCGAAAGCGTGTATATATTTTTGGCACCACCGGTATATATAAATGAAAAATAAAATAATACAATGTACAATATAACTAAAAACAATAACTAGATAAGTAGGAAAAGAATAAAACACTTAGAAGGTCACAGTTTTAGTATCCCAATATTTGAACAGCTCATGTCCTCCTGAGGGAAGAAGGCAAGTGAAAATAGTGAAAATAAATATTGAATATCGAAAGTGAAGTAATGCAGCGAAAACGATTAACAATTAACAAGTGTGTGAGAGAGAGAGAATATAAATTTTATTAAAATGTAAGATTTACACCCACTTTATGTAAAAATATAGCTGCCATCTCTCTATCTCTGAGCAAACTTTCAGAGCATTGTGTAGGTAACGTGTCAATAAGTGTTAAATAAATACACCATCAAAATCCTTACAGTGAGACAGGGCATGTTGGGCAACCGGCAAGGGGGACTTGGTTTTAACAGAACATCTATGATTGTTCATACGGAGAAATATTGCGATACTAAATCTGTGACTTTCTAAGTGTTTTATCCTTTACTGCTCATCTAGGTATTCTTATATGCATATATATTAAAAAAAAAACATAACTTTTAAAAAAGTATATGCTTTTCCCGTATCATTGTTCTTATATTTGCGTGTTTTATCGTTAGCTTATCGTTTCCAGTTACATTTGAATGTATAAAAACTAAAACGGAATGTGAACATTTAAACTACTTTGTTAATTTTAGACGTACGATTGCTTGCTTTTCCGTGTTCTCTCTGCCTACATTTATTGCACACTTTACTACCAAGGTTGACAGAGTACATACACTACCGCTAAAGATTTGTACATCGCTCTGTATTGCTCCAACATTCTCTGAAATTGGGCTTTTGCCGCTGCCGTTCGGTACTCAAGGCGCAGGACGGCAGCTGTCCGTAAGGGTAAATCCGATTATTTGTCCATTATTATGTGTTTGTTGTGATGGTTTAAGTAAAGCAGATTTCTTTTGTACGTGAGCAATTTACAGTGTTATTGTTCTTTTATAGTTCTTATAATTATTGTTACAGCAAAGTGGAGAGAGGATTGCCAGAATCAAAGCAGAAAAAATTGGGTCTTATAAGAGCGATACAGAACTGGCAACAAGCTTTTCTCGGTCACGGGAAATGTCAGACTCGGAGACTGAGGCGCCAGATTGTGACTTAACCTAACCTAACCTAACAAAATGACACTGGAAGTGGTGCCCAAGAGAAAGAGCGCTGTCTCTAGTTCTACTTATATTCCCCTTTAGCATTTCCTTACGAAGTTTAGCATCTTTTTCTTCGAAGTTTGAATGGCTACACTGCTATTAGAAAAAATAAAAAAGAACATTGATGGAGAAGAAAAACTGGACTCTTGAAGAAAAGTGGTAAAACACAGGACATATTGATGATAATGAAGAAGATAATAATTGCATTACAAGACAAAGCGAATATAAAAAAAAAAAAAAGTTCTATTCCTCTCTTTCTAGAGCCGCACCTTAACTTTGGAGCACCCCTTTTTGCCCCTCTATAATTAGCTTGTTTATCATACAATGCTCGTAAATCTTTGTAATTATAATTGGGAGTGATTTGTGTACCGCACTGTCAATAGACTTGTAACTCTTCCATGCTTCCAGTTTACTGCGGTGTGGGCGCACCTTTTGTTGGGATTGCCTACATTAAATGTCCGTCTGTTGTTCCTTCATCATCCTTTTCTTACCTTGTGCTTACCTATTTATCCATGTTTGCTCCGGCGCTTTTGTCATAGTTATCCTTTCTGTTGGGATTCGTTTGTGTTTCTCTACAACAAAACAAACAATACTACTACTTCCATTACAAAACACCATTAGCATTAATCTCCACTCTGGTTATTATTCATATTTATATAGTTTAGTAATTGTAAAATAAGATGTTTTCTTTAATTATAAGGCATTTATATTATACATTTTTAAAACACATTAATTCTGAATCCACCATCCTGAAAAATGTAACGGTAGTGTACTTGGTCCAGTGATTCTCAGCATTCCATCAAGTAAGACAGATTGCTTCAAGCCTCAACTGATGATTTAAGCTCTACATTAAACGACAGTGTCCTTTCGACAAGGAATTTTCTCAATTTAGCGAACAGATGAAAATGTAATGGAGTCAAGTTAGGGGAATAAGGCATATAGGGCAACAAATCGTACCACAATTAACTGAACTTCGCCATTGTAACGACATGTATAGGGTCGAGCATTGTCTTGATGCAAGCTACTTTCTTCTTTGATAAACCCGGACTTTTCTCGCGTATTTAGATGTAAAATGTTCCATGATAATCAATTATGATCCACGGAAGATCATCAATTAGCAGTACAGCCTCGGCATTACAGAAAATAGATATCATGCTTTTCTCGCCCGATTTCACACACTTGGCCTTCTTTGAAAGAGGAGAATCGTGGTGCTTCCATTGTTTAAACCTACCAAGGCAGATCCATAAATTTCCGGCCTCACCGATAAGGGTTATCGCCTTCACAAAATCCTTAACTCGTGTCATACCTTGTTAAATAATCATTGCATCTGCAACTTCCGCTCCGCTGTGTTCAGCTGTTCAGATATAGTTGCAAAAAGAAGGCAATGTGTACAAGATTGAGACATGTTCAAAATGGAGTTTCGAGCTGTAACTAAGTTCTTCACAATAGGTGCACTTATTCCAAATGAAATTAGACAGCGATTGGATGATCTATTGGGGAAGCATACACTTCGTTTTCTACTGTAAAAGAATGGGCGAAACTTTTTCGAATGGGTCGAGAAAGCATTGAACACGAAGAGCGTGCAGGTCGGCCCTTGGAGGTGCTCACTCCTGAAAACATCGTTCTTGTGGAAGAAGAAATTATGGAAGACTAGCGGCTCAAAGCTACAGAAATAGTAGCAAGGTTGGGCCTTTCTAAAACAACAGTCCTTCGAACTATTCATGAACATTTAAACATGAATAAGGTTAGTGCTTAGACTTCTTTCCTCAGTCCAAAAGTACCAACGAGTCATCTGTTGTCAGGCATTTTTGCTCTGCCGAGGCAACGAGAGAGAAGTTCTGCAAACCATTGTTACAGGAGATGAAACTATGGTCCTCTACTAAGATCCCTTGTCCAAAAGAGAATCAACGGAGTGACGTAAACCTGGCGAAGCACCGCCTCTAAAGTCCAAGGTCACCCAATCAACAAAGAAGATCGTGGCCACAATCTTTTGGGACTGTGAAGGAATACTCTTCATTGACTTTAAGGAGAGAAACACCGCGGTAAATGGGAAGTACTATGCTGGCCTACTGCACAGACTACGTGCTTCCATAAAAGAGCCAAGGCGAGGAAAGCTGAGTGGTGGTGTGCACCTTCTTCACGACAACGGCGCGTTGTGCATACAGCTCTTGTTGCAAAGGAAGCTGTGAAGAAATGTGGCTTCAAGGAGATCGACCATCCACCCTGCAGTCCAGATCTAGCAGCCAGTGACTATTTCCTGTTCTCAAAACTCAAGAAGGACCTTCGAGAAAGGAAATTTAAGTGTGACGAAGACGTGATGAATGCTGTTTATACCCATTTTGTAGACAAGACTTCTATTTGGGGGGGGGGGGATTGAAATGTTATTTCAAAGATGCGAGAAGTGTACTGCAATAAAGGATAACTATATTGAAAAGTGAAATATAGTTTTTTGCCTTTATGAATTTATACCTACCCTCGTATCTGGTGGTTTCATGAGTAGTAGGGCCCCCATGTTTCATCACTGGTCACTTATCGAAGCATAAAGTCGGTCTGTTTTCAGAGAGGTTCTGAAAACAGACCGAACTTTACTGAGAGATTTGCACTCTGATTCGCTTTTGATCCTGTCAGCGGTGGCTATACCCATCTTGCCTATAATTTTTTCATGCACCATTCTTCCCTCGCGTTTCCCTGAAATGCCCAGCGCTTCAGAAATTTCGGACACCTTTAATCGGCGATCCTCCAGAACCACATCGTGCATCTTATCGATCACTTCTGATGCCGCGATGGATTTTGGTCGCCCGCTGCGAGAGTTATCTTTCACGGCCGCCTATAAACTCTGTGGTCGATTGAAATTGGTGGGGCGATGTCTGGTAGGTGTTCTTCTCTATGAATTTCTGTTGCATTCATACACTTCTTTGCTGCAACATATTTGCCATATACACGTCTCACTGCAGCAAGCAGCTATAGCTACTGCAATCCTTGACCAATCCATGTATTATAACACAAATGTTTCTATGAAAGGTGGAGGATTTGGACAACAAAACTACTTCGGAACTACTGCTGCAATCTGTGGGTCATTCCGAGAAAATTTTAAATTACCCTCGTAAATATAATTTTCCAGAGATAATTATAATTGTTTTTTTTTATTCTTACTACAGCATTATTTCAATATTTCAAACATTTTATTTTTATAAGCAAAAGAATGAACAATTAATACAACCGTTTCACACATTAAGCGAAATATGAGTGCGTTTGGTGAAAAACTGTTGGCAAATGTGAAATAGCAAGTTCTCTAAAAGTATAAGGTTTAACAAACTTTAAATTTTCTAAAAATATAATGCTGCAAAATGACTGTAATTCAAAAATTTTAACACATTTCTAGTAGTATAGCCTTGCCTTGGGCCAATGCCAGTGCATCGCCACCGATGGCGGAGGTCGTTAAGACGCGGTCTCGTGAGTGGGGTTCGAATCTCGCCAGGACCGTCCTTTCTGATTGAGATTTTTTCTAGGTTTTCCTCAGTCCTCATAAATGGCAAATGCCGGGGAGGTACCCTAAACTTAGGCATGGAACGTTTCCTTCTTTAAAAACATTCTTTCCCAATATATAATTTCATCTCATGTATCATCAGTGTTCACCGCCTGTGGTGCCTCAGTAGTTAAAACGGGCGTTAAACACTACTCAAAAAAAAAAAAAAAATGCCAGTGCAAACTTATTTAAAATATAAATAAACACTTTTATTTTTAATTTAATTAACCGCTATCTTTATAAATCTTTAATAATAGCAAGCTCATATCTTGCCTGAGGAATGTAAAAGTTATTGTAAGAAAAAGATAAATACATACAAAAAGTGCAAAACACGAATTCTAATTCATTCTGATTTTATGACACACAATTCGATACTGGAATAAAAAGGAATGCCTTTTTGTATTGTGAAAAAATGCGAAGAAGAACATTGACATAATCTAAAGAAACAGCAAGGAGTTATAAACAGTGAGGTTATTTGAATTAAGGGCTGACTAAGTGCTGCTGCTTATTGGGGAAGGGTAGCTATCGTCGCGTATAAAGATAATATATATATATAATATATTATATATTATATATATAGCTTAAAACATAAAATCATACTATATTTAAAGCTGATATTAATAAGCACTTGCCTATGTTGTAAGAAATATCGAAAAGGATGCCCTTCAGAGGTGATACATTGCCGGCATCAGCGTAGGAATTCCTGTATTTCATTTAACTTTTCCGTAAGAAGAGGGCGGTTGGGAAGATATTTCTAGTCATTGAGAGATTCTGTCTCTCATAAATTTTTGCCAAATTGGCGAACAGTTTCTCTACCTGAATTCGATTGTAGAACTTTTTTTTTTATTATTCACCTTACCCCTTCTTTGCAAAAATCCACTTCACATATGTATAGTAAATAAAACCCCTTTCTCCAAGACAATATGTAACAAAAACATCTAGCACCATATCCTGGACTCAATGAAAGTACTAAGTAACACAGGAACGACGCACAATCAGTAAGTAACAAGCTACTACTAGCATATGCATTGCACGGCCTTGACGACTGGCTCCTCCAGTACGCACCTGCCCTCTGCCAGGTTGTTCAATGTCTCGATCCATTTTAATTTTGTTCAAAAATTTATACAGTACAAGAAATATCTAGACGTCCTCTAATATTTTTATACATTTCTTCCACCAGCATAAAAAAAATCTTTTCTACTAACCGAGATAAGACTTCCAATTCCATTTAGTTGATTTAGCTATATGGGGGCGTTATGTTATAGTGCTGCAATAATGCCTTTTATTTGAATTTTTGAATCTTTTCTTGTGGAGAACAGAGTAAAGTTCACGGACAGTAACAGACTCCTTTACCCTAAGGATGGCATTCGTAATGATGGTGCTCCAGGGACATCCGCAGACCCATCTGTTGGTTCTCTTAATTTAAAGATCGAAGGATATCATATCTTGTTTTCCTTTCTTTGTCTAGAAATATTCGTATATCTGTTGCTTTATATTTGAAGCCATCTTTGCTGTACCTCCGGGTACATGAATGTTGCGATGCTCCAATTTTTTTTTTTTTTAACTTTAAGCCAGAACATACCCATATACCAGCACAGCAATAGCTTATCAAAACAGGAACATCTTTACCACCCTGGAGGAGGAAGAAACAAAATAAAAATGGATTGAACATTTGAGACCAAAATAAATCGTTCTAGCTACCGAATACTATTTTTTTCCACAAATGCTATGGTATTAGATCCAAATTATTCTGTTGTCAAGATTTTCTATTGAAGAGATCCATTCTCTGATTTAACGAAGCATTAACTCATGATTCAAGCCACCGTTTTGCAGATGTACAAACATTTTAAGCAATTCTACAGTTAAAATCGGTAAGGCAATGAAACACTAATATAGAAGTTCCTGTAGTCATGTTTTTCCCTGGTCACTTAAGCGAGTACTGGAACAGATCTTTCCTTTATACAAATTTTCCGTTCTCACTTTCATATCATTTCATCCCGTTGAACTGTTAGGGTCGAAGGTGTAAGATACGGTAAGCTGGAGCTGTGTGCGGTGTGACGTTGGCTTGCACTTCAAAAAGGTTTCTGCCCCGGCGCCTGATATAAAAGTAGCCATTTAGAGAGGCTAGAACTCCTTTAAGAGGGACACTGACGGCATTGAGGTGATCTATCTGGAAATATTGTTAGGGACTCCCTCTTATGTCCGTGTCCCACTACTCCTGAATCCTGTCTGTCTAGTCTCTATCTCTGTATCCCTTCCCGTGCCCCCACTGGGGTTGTAGGCACAAACGGCCAGCCGTTGATTACGGTTGAAGGCTATGTCATCTTCCATCTCTATCAATCCAATCCAATATTAGAACGATGCAATGCTGCTAATACATTTGTTGTACTTCTTTAAAATTGTGTGATGAATTTGTTTCCCTAATATATATAAAATACATTTTAGAACAGATGACAGTACAATTTCAATATATACAGTGTGGTTATTTGAGCTAAGGGCCGGCAGAGCCCGGATGCGCAAGGGAGTGTAGTAACTAAGCTGTGCAATGCTGTGTTACTCAGTGCTTTCAATGTGTGTAAATTGTGTTCTAAATATTTTTCATTAATTATACCACTATCTAACATAGCCTTGACGAACGGGTTTTAATATACAATGCATATATACAAACATATGCTTGCAGAGAAGTAAGACGATTCATAAAATACTCTGTCTATCGTGTTCCAGCTAGAGAAACTGTTCGCCAACTTGTTAAAAAGTTCCGAAATACAGGCAGGATCTCTCAAAGACAAGAAACGTGTTGCAAACAACAGTCTTCTTACGGAAAAAAAAATTAGATGAAATACAGGAATTTTCTATGCAGATGCCAGCAATGTATTGCCGTTGAGCCTTCACATCTGAAGCCCAAAATAATATTTCTGGTGCTCTACTCACACCATGTGTAGCGATTGATTTAAACGTGTAGGTATGATATCGACATCCTTCTTATTTCTAGTGGTGATTCATTTGCTTCACCCTGTACGATGGGCTGCTATAATTCTTAATGTTGTTTGAATAATACCAAACATTTTTAAAGATGTCAGACTTGCAGAATTATAGATTATCGAACCATATACAGTTTTGAACGAATTAAGGCCTTATATGTCATGTTCAAAATTGAGTAATCAGACCCCCAGTTATTAGATGTTAATGTCTGGAAAATATTCAGAATTTTTTTACATTCGTCCCTGAGTTTTTTAATGTGAGATCCCATGTTAATCTCAGATCAAATTTTCTACTTGAATTTTTTGCCAATTAACTCGAGGATTATAATTTTTTTTTCTATTTCTTGAAAAAAAAAATAATAAAAAACACGCATTCACTTTTGTTTATAGAAGGTTTCATTCCAGTATACTGTAACTATGATATTGTCAGGTGTATTGAGTTTCTGTTTATTATGCGTATTCTTATTACATTTAATCCAGAATGAATTCAAATTAGCGTGTGCTCCTGCACAGTTGCTTAACTTGATTCGATTAGCAAGCAAGCTCCCTAACATGTAGAAAATACAAAATTTTCGCCATATATCCTTATCCGGGTCAGGTTTTCAATTAATTTGCTCTGCGTGGAGAGATCATCCTTGATTTAGTTTGTAACTATCATTTAAATTACAGCTTTTAACCTGTAAGAATGAATTTATTTTTAAGACAGCTCAATTAGCACCTGTCACAAACAAAGCATCGATTTCCAAGTAATGCTTATTATTATACGCTGCTCTTGGGAATTCCGTCAGTATGTTTAACAATGCCACATTCCGGTGCCCCACCTGGATATTTATGCTCATTACCTCGTTATTATAATTATTTGCACAAGAGCCAGTACCTGCTTATTTACACATCAACCAGCTGTCTGGGCGTCTTAATGCAACTCGATGACGGTGTTCCCGCTATGGCATGTAAAGGAATTTTGCAAGTGCACGCGGAAACCACCTGCGGTTTTCAGGATATGAAACCGTGTCTTTTTCCTTTGTTTATTTTATATGCAAATTTCTTCCGTCTTGTCTTTCTTTTTACTTTTCCTTAACCGCAAATATTTTAATTTGTCTTTAGCCCTCATTCCCTTCTTTGTATTTTGAATTTCCTTTTTTGTTCTACACTGTAGTTTCTCCACTGTTTGAATATTTTTCCTTGTTCAATATTTTCTTTATCTTGTTTCTCATTTTCTTTGTTTCTCCTTATTTTTCTTATATCTTATTTTTTTCAAACGTTATTTCCTTTCACTCTTATATTTCTCGTGATTTTTTAATTTTTTTTTTACTCTCGCTCTCCTTCCTTCAATTATTTGTCCTATTTTCCACACTCCCTTTTCTATGCTTCTCTAACCTGTTTAGTTATCCTTTTCTCTTCTGCGTTATTTTTTCATATTTTTTCGGTTATTTTTATTTTAGTCTGAAATCTTATCTTTCATTTATTTTTCCTCCGAATATTTTTTTTACTGTATAGATTTAATTTTTCATCTCTTCTCTATTTTTTTTTTTTAATTTTGTTGTTTTATTTTCTTCCTTCCTTGTATTATTTTTAACCTTTTCTTTCTTTGCTTCATGCTTTTAGTTAAATCCTCCCATATTTCAGAGTATATATATATATATATATATATATATATATATATATATATATATATGATTCTATCCATCCCATCACTCCCGCCCCTGTTTTATCATCGTCTTGTCTTGTGTTTCTGCTAGTATTCTTTTTACTCTGCTTTGTCTTAACTCTTACGCCGATAACCTTCCTTCTTAGTCTCTCATTCCTTTTCTTCTTAGTCTTTAGACTAGTGAGTTTTCTCTCCCCCTCCATACAGAACTGGGGTGCTAAGTGCTCCAAAATGTCTGTCTGTACGGACATGCTCTTTCAATGCCTCTATAAATTGAAGCCTTTAAGAAGCTGTTGCAGTGTTGGCGGACCTTATATCCGTCACTAAGCCACTTAATTTTTGTGTGAACGCGCCACGAAAACGTGTGTTTGTATAGCTGTAGGGTCAAGAGTGGTTCAAGAGACGTGCCATGGTTAGGACCTGATGTCTCTACCACAAACAGACTCTAGTTCTACTTTTAATGTGCACCACATTTTTATTTTCTTCCATCGCAGACTTTTGGCAAAACGACCTCTTTCTACAGCAAGCTAGTCACCTCGTTTGCAGAGCTAACTGACAGTTCTTAATAAATAACACTGTGCAATGCTGAAATTTGTCCCCGTCTAAAAATGCTTTATTCTGACGTGTATGCCATAATGACGGAACTGAACTTCTTTTAGGTATATCACCTAAACCTTGGAGACAATTATGTTTATGTGGAGAAGGTTTCCTGCGCTGCGGCAGACCATACGTCTCCCACTTGTTGCTTGCAACTGTTATGATGTTAGAAATGTATATTAATATAAAAAACACAGGATAATATGAATTTACTTTTAAAAGCTGCGAACCATGAAAAATACAAGTAAAGATCTTAAAGAAATTGGATTATTTCATAGAATGCAAAGTGTTTTCTATGCATTTTTTCTAACACCGCTTCTCATAAAGTTAAGATTATATAAATAGACCACATAATGTGAAAGTTAAATGAGAAATAATGGACATTAAGCACCCGCCCATCTCTTTTGTACCGATCTGAAACAGGGAGCCTAAATACGAGGGTGGATCGGAAAGTCACAATATTTTTTTTTCCAAAAAGTTTAATAGTTACCATTACAAACAAGTGCACAAATGAACTGACATCTTTGGTCTATTTTTTTTACATAGTCGCCAACTTTCTCAACACATTGGTTCCATGAAGAAATTCATCCAGGAATTTCTTCATAGGGCCAAAAAAATGAAAGTCCGGCCGTGCCAGGTCAGGACCGTATGGTGGATGCTGGAGCACCCTGCCAACTAATTTTGTTGATTTTCTTACGAACAGCAGCAGCAATATGAGAGTGAACATTGTCATGAACAATTTTGTCATCGTCAACATTAATGTTAACGGCGTTTGTCACGAAGGGCACGACGAAACTTTATCAAAGTTTTAATGCAGGCTGCAGCATTCACAGTGTTCCCGTGTTCAGCAAATTCCACCATTCATATCCCAGAATACAGTCACAAGCACTTTATCACTTTGAATTGTTTCTTTACTGGGGAAGCAGCATGTCTCCGCTCCATAGAGATCTGCTTTGTTTCGGGCGTGTAGTGTACACCTGTGACGATTTCCTTCTGCAGGGTAACGCGGTAAGTGATCCAAGCTTGTCATCATTCGCTGTCTGTCAGGTTCTTAGGCACCCAGCGAGCACAAACTTCACAATGTACACCGCACCGCATGAAACGTTGAACTGCTGAGATAAGGTTCGCCGGTCGTTCAGAATTGCCGCCTCAATGACTGTGACATTATGCGGGGTTGCAGCTGTTACCGGCCGGCGAATCACAAAGATTATCACGGTCTTTGAAGAATGCACACCACCTGGAGACATTGCTACAGTCCATACAGTCGTCCCCATACACGCCATCCATGTTCCTGTGAATTTCACTCGAGTTACACCCTTTAGCCTACAAAAATCGCACTACACCTTACACCTCGCTGTTCTTCACAAGTGGACGACTGTAACATGCGCGCCATCTTTGTTGCATAGTTCACGCTTCTCTCGCTAGAGCTACACATGAAAACAGATGTCACAGACATCTGTTAGCTACAGTAAAACACCAACACTCGGTGGAACGTTTACATTTTCCCCCAATATCAATCTTGATACTTTCTTCCCCACAATGAAAGGCCTATATTCTTATTTAGTAAATTGTCCCTTTACTTTTAACTTTTTTTTTCCATTTTCATCAAAAGCAAAACATATTTTCTCACGGCCATCCTTTGCTATTGCTATTTGACTACAAAAAGATTGATTTTTTTACGGATTCAGGTAATTCAATGATTGTGACCATTTCTTTAAAATATTTAGAATAACACAACACTGACTGAATCCATGTTCCCTATTGTGATACAACAAGCTGATTTTTTTATTTGTTTTATTTACGGACGGATGGCTCTCAGGCCATCAGCGTCCCATTCTATTCAGGGCGTGAAACGGCCCACAAATTTTGCTCAGAGGCCTCTTTTTTCAGGCTTGAGGTTCTTTATCGTGCCGTAAATGTACGACACGGGACCCGCGGCTTTACTTCCCTTCCGAAGGAAGCCATACTTAGGATTTTTACGCCCGAAAAAATTCATCGGCCCTGGCCGGGTTTGAATCCACAATCTCGGGTTTAGAAGGCAAGTATGGTTACCACTAGACCACCAAAATCGATCCGAGATCCAGACGAGATTCTGCATTAGAAACTTAACATGAAACTATATAGACTGCAACTAAAAATCAGCTGATTGTTCCCTAATTTTCAGAGATGAAGAAACATTCCCCAAAATGCAAAAGTCAACATACATAACTTCGAACTTTATACCTAGAGTTCTAGAGAAATTAGCGTGCCTCATTAAGGTTAATTGTTTCTAACTACTATCACATGAACATTTATGGACTGAGAAGAGACTATTATAGGATATTGGTATCTGGAAATTGCTGGTGATATGATTAATGTGGATAATGCACAAAAATTATAATATGCTTGTGACTACTGCAGAGGCAATGAATGTTTTGAGTAATGCCCTTCAAAAGCGTCATTTTGACTCTTTCTATGGTGCTACATCATGAGTTATATGTGTCTTTACCATAAGATCTATCAGGACTCAGCGCTGGATTCAGTAACCTGCCGCAAAGATACCAGAAAATAAGACAGGAATTTGATTACCGGCTGGATATACACCGAGTTAATGTTTTCTACATAAAATATTTGTGGCATGGTGTTATTTGGGAATAAAAATCTTTGAGAAGTTTCTCTTTAAATTTTGTATTCTTGGTGTAATAAATTAAGGAAAGTTTGTCCTATATTATACTGGACAGAGAATTTTAAAGCCTGTTAAAATAGACTTTCAATCTAGCTCATATCTCTGCGACATGACTTGCCCACTTTCGCTGCCACAAGGAGGATATGGCATGAAGTAGCCGAGAGGGAGATGTCGCCAACGATGGCTTACGAGAGACGTAATGACTCCAGAATTATTTATTTCCGTATGCAACAAGTACGGCCACAAATAAGAGAAGTACCCGACTCAGTAAATATATCGACTAAAAGTCTGAGCAGTAGAGCAAACAAGTTGAACAGAAATTGTATAATGCAGCAGTGCTTGATATTGAAAGAAATTTTAACAGAGAGGATTAGTTGACCAGGAGAATCTAAAGTTGTATTGATTTTAATTTTTAAACGATATGTTGATTATTCATAACAATTAAAAATCCAGCTGGTTTGACTTTGATGCATAAAGTTAAAACTATATAATATTTATTTATTTCAGAATATGCCAGTTTGTCAAGGTTCTATGTTTAAGCTCATACTTAATATTACAATATGCTTACATTCGTAAAGTCTCGTTCAGATTCGAGGATTTTCCTTTGTACTCAGTTTGAAAGGTGAAATATCTGCATTAATGCTGCTACCTCGTCTATTTAATGGCTCCACTTTACTCTTGAATAGGAACACACACGCCAGCTTGTTGTTTTGTGTGGGTGTGGCAATATAACCCTACCTAATTTTAACTGTTCGTCATATATCTCATTTTTTTCAAGCATGGTAAAAACAGGAGTTGTGATTCTGTGTGTTAGCACAACACAATATGTAACAAGTCACCAACATTATAAGTTGTGAGACTCATAAAGTCTTGTAACATATTATTTGTTTCTATAATAATTAACAGCCTGTGAGAATTTTCTTGCGCTTTGCTATTTCTATATTTTTAGACGAAGTGCTATATTTTGCACAGTGTAAAATTGGCCCTATGCTTTGATGTGTACGCTTCGTTTCCGAGAGGCCGCTCTCGATGCATAGGATTCTCGTAGCAGCACTCCGGTACAACCGCTGTCACTTAAGAGAACTATAGAGAACAACCCGGTGTTTGATCTCCTTTAACATACATGTATTATATAAGTGCAATCCCAAAACAGTGTTTATAATGCAAAATTAGGCTATAAAGAGGTAAGAATAAGGAATTATGACAAAAAAAAAAAAAAACAATATTACATTCGCTAAGCAAAGTTTTTATTTTTGCATATGTCTCGGGGTTGAAAAACCAGGAAAGGCGATGGCTTCCCGAATTTTTAAGATAACCCACATTTGTATACTATATTTGTTTTCTATGCCGTACCAAGCGCTTTGGATTTACTTTCCCTCTAATTTCAATAATTGCTAAAAACACAAAAGGAAAATCTCTGTACTACTTTCAAATTCCAAATAAATTAGAGCTAGATGATATTACAGGATTACTAATTTTTCAGCAATGCCTGCTCTGCTCTCAATATTTTTTATTTTTTGATATTATTTAACGTTCATTTACTGAGGCACCACAGGCAATGGACACTGATGATCCATGAGATGAAATGATATATTAGAAAAGGATTTTTAAGGAAGAAAACGTTCCAGGCCTAAATTTAGGGTACCTCCCCGCCATTTGCCATTTATGAGGACTGAGGAAAACCTGGAAAAATCCTCAGTCAGGGAGGACGATCCTGGCGGGATTCGAACCCCTGACCTCCCGCTCACGAGCCGCGCCTTAACGACCTCGGCCACCCGTGGCGGTGCTCTCAATCTGAAATTCGTTACTAATATCAATACTTTTATTAATAATAACAAAGTCTCAATCACTGCACCGTAAAAAGTACATAATAGCCAAACGTTTACGTTGACCAAAAAAAGTATGTCGGATTTTTGACAGTGCTCATATTTCAACAATCAAATCGCAACAAATAAAGTTAAGACGAGAATGACTTGTTGCCAAGAGACTGTTGCACTGTAAGTTAAACGTTTGTAGAAATAGTCAGTGTTCCGAGAAGAGCGGCCAAACACGAGGACCCTAAAGATTATACGAACTTGTATGCTCTATGAATTTAAACTGGGAAATAAAATGAACTTGGTCTCTAAGCTCTACATCAATTGACAATGGTTCAGAAGGTGTCACGAACTGGTGCCTGTTTTACACTGTTGTCACGTCTGTAGAAGGATTCTTTTATTTATTTTTTTTGACAGGCTGTTGACATACGATGAAAAGTAGATTACCTACATCATTCCAGACAGTCATCATTGTTGGCAATCCATGAATCTTCCTTCAAACAACCGGAACCACCACTGCGCTAAAAGAAGGTCATTCTCTGTGTTTGGCTGTACATTGTGAACTGTTGCCAGCCGGCCAAACAATCTAGCGCTAACGTGGCTGATGGAAGCTTTATCCGTCTTGGTTGGGAGACTCTAGTGCATCCACAATATTGTACCACCTTTTCCTCTCTTTGGATATTCATCTCCAAGGGCAGCAATTCAGTTCTTTTGCCGATCTAGAGAGTGCAGAGCTTTTTGCTTCACGCCCTAAGGAATTCTCTCGCAATTCACAGTCATTCATCACGTTGGCAGAAGATTCTCGATAGAAATTTGATTATATTTAACAAAAAAGATACTTTGTTCAGAATATGGCACCTTGAAAGGTCTGGTCTGAAACAATCAGAACCTTTTAGGTCACTTATGGAAGAGTAAGAAATAAGTCAAAATCAAAGGGACGTTGGACAAAACAACCCGCATTCAAAGAAAAAGAAAAAAACACTTTTGTGTCAAAGTAAGCCTCTTGTTCTCTTGTAACAATGTATAAGAAATAACTAAACAAAAGCTTAATACTTAACAGACTTGACAATTTTAAAACGTATCGATGTTTTGTTTTCAGATCTTTTGGACAATGTCTGCAAATATAGCTTAACACTTGAAGGAAATTTAAAGTGGCCACCAAATGGTAATAGTTCTCCCAAAATCAACTCGGCTTGAGTTTGAAGTTCTACTATAGAAGAACAGGAAGAGTGCGACCTAGCGGAAGGCTTTGTTTTGAGGAGTGACATGGGTCGCTATCGCAGAGAGCGTGTACACTAGGCACGCTTGGGGTTGCGTGAGCACGCAGAGGGGCGTGATGCCTCACTCACCTGCAGGATTACCTCCAGGTGTCAACTCTTGCTGAGTCATTCACCTAAGTGATACGTTTCTCTTCCTCTGAGCGGCGTGTTGCAATCTTAATGGGAATGTTTAGGGAGCAAGATAATTTTAACTCGAGGGGCTAACACAAATGTATACACACACACACCAGTCAAAGCCAGTAGCGAGTTTGGGTGGAGCTTCTTTCCGTAATATGCGAGTAAACAAAAGTTTTTCTTCTCATCAGGTGCCTGCTCATTATCTCGTCCGAAGTTTGTAGACAGTATCATGCAAAGCTTTAGAGACACCGTTCGAGTGTGTTCAGCTGAATTGTTTTGTTCACACATTAAGTTAATATGCATAGGACATATGCACCTCCACTCGTCGGTCCTGGTGGTGTAATGGTAGCCATACCTGCCTTCTAAACCCAAGTTCGCGGGTTCAAACCCAGTCAGCATCAATGGATTTTTTCGGGCATAAAAATTCTAAGTATGGCTTCCTTCGGAAGGGTCCCGTGTCGTACATATACGGCACGAAAAGGAACCTCAAGCCTGAAAGAAGAGGCTTCTGGGCAAATTTTGATGACCTGGAATGATAAAGAGCGTCCTTAAATAAAACGAATAAAAAATCACCTCCACTCTTGCAGCCATTACCAACCATTTTAGTTCTCCAGTCAACTAATCAAAGTACATATTATGCTGCTGGAGAGAACAGGGAGAATAAATAAAACAAAAAACACTTAGGTCCAGTATTACAATTCAGGCTTAAGTTTAGTTCGGAGCTTAAGCTGGAATTTAAGCTACATATGCATTTTACATGATAAGCTTCGCTTAATTGACTCTTGGCTTAAGCTGAGAAAGAGCTGGCTTAAGCTCGGTTATTATTGTATGTCAGAATGTTTTCGGAAGAAGAAGATATAAGTGACGAAGAAATTCAGTTTCTCCTACCTCAAATTGAAAGGATGAGAAGACCAAGAACATTTAGAACACATTTGGATCATTTTAACTTATGGAGCGATTATGAATTCTACGAGAGCTTTGGGTTAAGTAAATAGTAGGTGAATGAGATATTGGAAATCATTGGAGATGAAATAAAACATGCAACACACTGGTAATATTAATGAATAAATCATATAGGTCTTTTACAAAAGAATTAAAATGTTTAATAGTTATTTCAGGAATAATGCTCTATAGGCGAAAATAATGTTACTTCTAACTTTGAGGTTATAAGCAACAGCCTGTATGCTGATAACAACGGGCGATTTCTGCGGCGTATTAAAACCAACAGCGAGCAGAGTGGCGAAGAATGTTTCGCATATATGACACTGTTTAGAGAAAGATTTATAACATTTCCTTCAACACATTAAGAGAGAGTTAAAAATATAATTTCTACATAATATCAACATTTCCCGGTGTCATAGGATCGCTAGACTGTATGCACGTGAAAATTACATCGCCAGGGAAAGAATATGCAGACGTTTATCGTAACCAAAACGTTTTATTTTTCTTTTAATGTACAGACTTTGTGTGACTCAGAATGATGTATTAAAAGCACGTTTTGAAAGTGGTGAATTGATGACGGTAGCCTAATCATTGCTCATAGTGGTTATCCAAACAAACCATATTTGATGACGCCACTAGCCAACCCCTAATTCTCCTGAAGAACATTTATTCAACGAATCACTGATTAGAACGAGGAATTCAGTTTAAGGAGTTACAGTGTCAGGAAGAAAATATTACTCTCAACAGGCGGCCTCCATATTAACAAAGTTCAAAGCGTGGTAGTCACTACAGCTGTTCTGTACAACATATGCTGTATTAATAAAGAAATTATCTTACCAACACTAGAATATCATGCATAAAATGCAGTAGAAGTAAGTAATACTATACCCCATGGAAGGGAAATGCTGCACTATAACAACAATGTACGAAATGCACTCATCACTGATTACTTCAGAAACTTACGATAACAGAAATAAAGCTGTAAATTTATTACTACACTTCAAGAATACAAATCTTTATAACTGTTTCTTCAACAATTCCATTTCCAATTTCAGTTTAAGTGCATTTATTTCGTGCAGTTCATTCATATGTTGTATTTTTATCTTAGCAGAGTCATAAACAATAAACAAACAGAAAAAAGATAAACGTTGAACTAACTGCGCATGCCCATGCGTTGCCAACTTTAGCTGTATCAGACGATGTTCAGCTTACCAAAGCTAAAGGTTATAGCGTAACTGTAAAACTCGAGGACGCTTTAACTGTAAGACCGGGCCTAAAACGTACGGTCCCTCAGCTAGCAATCTCAAAGGAATTTGCAAATGGAGCACTTCATTCATTTTCTTTTCCCTTTTCTAATTACTTCTACTCCGTACGGATTTGACCAACCACAAACGGACGTTTTTATGCAAGATTCTAGTCAGCCACTGCAAACTTGACTTCAAAGTAATGCTTCAAGCAAAGATAGGTATTTTCATAAGCTTATCAACTTCAAATAATACAATTCTACAAACCATACGCGATTAATTTCCACACCCGGTTGCTTCTTGCTTCTTCTACTATGTCAAATTTATTTTGGTACAGAATATTTTAACAATCTTCCTTCATTTAGTCCTCAATGTATATTTTCTTCCACCGCTTATCTTCATCCAGTTTAATTCATAAGACGATATTATATAAGTTTCATAAAATATTATCCAGAACTGCCCTTTTAGGAAAAATGACGTAATAATGGAAACAACTACTATATGTCTATTGATGATACATTTAAAGTAAACCAAAAATGTAAAAACATAAAAAGCACATTAAATTTAATTTTAAAGTATAAACTAGTAGAAATCTAGCACTTAAAGCTTAGTTTAAAATCAAGAAGTTTAGAATGGTAAACCGTTAGCATTGTTTTATTCTTGTTTTGACTATCTGTTATTAACATGTTAACTATTCAATATCTATATGGGAAGTCTATATTAATGTATATTTGTCTATTTCACTGACCCTGAATTACCAGAATTCGGAATAGACCTTAAGGCATAATCCCTTCAGTTGATTATGTATTTATTTTGAAAATTATTATCTGCCCATTACTGAAGAAAAACAAGTTTAAAATGTAACCCAACATATAGACCATGGAAATGCACTATACAAGTTATAAGCGGAAATGTTAATTTAGCTACAATCTAAATATTAATTTTCATGTGCCTTTCTTCAGACTGTAATAAAGACAATCACTTGTAACTATTATAGTTCGTTATTTATCTACAGGAGCAAGACTTATTTACAGATGGAATTGTAAAACTATTATTATGAGGTTATTTGAGTTACGAGCGACAGAGCGCGGTTGCATGCTGGGCGTAGCTAATCGTCAACCTATAATGCATGTGCAGGCAACAGCTTGTAGTTGCAGGGAGACATAGTCAACGAGTTCGGTTTTTTTAATGGTGTTTAACGCCCGTTTTTACTACTGAGGCATCACAGGAGGTGCACACTGATGATACATGAGATGATAAATTGGGAAAGGATATTTTTTAAGGACAGAAACGTTCCAGGCCCTAGTGTTACAGTACCTCCCCGGCATTTGCCATTTATGAAGACTGAGGAAAACGTGGAAAAAACCCCAGTAAGGGAGGACAGTCCTAAGTATCGAACTCCAGATCTGCCGTTCACGAATCCACGCCTTAATGACCCCTGCCACCCGTGGAGGTTCGTTCGTGTGTTACTCGCAGCTTTCATTGTATGTAGATTGTTTGCAAATTGTTCTTCGTTATTGTTGAACGGATTTTTATATACAATTCATAGGTGAAAACGTATTATTACAGAGAAATGGTAAGACGTTTTGGAAAAAATGTGTTCCTGGTAGAGAAATTGTTCACCAATTTGTTGAAGTTACGAGAGACATGATATCTCAATGACAAACATGCTCTGAACCGCCGCGTACTCAAGGAAAAAAGTGAAATAAAAAACAGGAATTTCCAACGGGCGTCTTTTCTAACATCTCACAAGTGTGGCTATTATTTTTTGGGGGGCGATCCTAAAATTAGAATCTCTATAAATAGTCCTCACACTATAGATGGACCGAAAAGAAACTCAAAAACAGAAACGCGAAGAAATTTGATAGCACGACCTTTGCGTGTAGATGCCAATTTTATCTTAAGATATCGGAAATGTAAATTGTTCCTATGACTTCTCCCACAATATTATCATTCTTTAAATATGTTTTCCTTTGTTATAATTGCCACAATGTATAATCTTCGCTCATCATGTGTTGTATAACTTAGCATCTTTATAAAATAATAAAATTCTGCGCTTTGTCCGCAATAGCGTTGAAAATACTTAGGACCATAGAACGTTTGTATATTAGGGTAAAGCGAGCCAGGGACAGTTTCCCTTGAGGTTTAGACCTTTAAATGACGTGTTTTGGTCAGGAGAAAGCTACTGTCCCTATAAATGTGTGTGTTTTTATTTGGTTTATTTACGAACGCTCTTCAACATCTCAGATCATCAGCGTCCCATTCAATTCAGGGCGTGAAATGGCCGACAAATTTTGCTCAGAGGCCTCTTCTTTCAGGCTTGAGGTTCTTTTTCGTGCCTAAATGTACGACAAGGGACCTACGGCTTTACTTCCCTTCTGCAGGAAGCCATACTTAGGGTTTTTACGTCCGAAAAAATTCATCGGTCCTGCCCGGGATTGAACCCGCAACCTTGGGTTTAGGAGGCAAATATGGTTACCACTACACCACCAGGATCGACTGTCCTGAAGGTGTTTGTATATAGATGGAGCATTTATAACAAAAGACAATCCAGTTTTTCAAGTTTTAGAGCAATCTGCCGTTACAACAAAGGACAGCTGACAGCGCTACAGCTGCAACAGCTGTATTCTGTTTATTTGTCTGCATTTGGTAACTAACAGGAACAATATCTCGATGGAGCTTGGAAGTTGCTTTAGACAAGCGGCCGATAAACAGACTGTAGATTTGTCTAACAGTTTTACGTGATTTCTCGACTGCCGTAAAAGGAATGCCGTTCCAAATTGGTGCTTCTGAATGCTTTCTGTGGAGCGGCCTGCCGAATCAATTGTGACTGGTTTTCTCCTTTCGTTAACTTGGCCAGTCAGACTACAACCCGATGCTTATCAGCGTGTAAACGTTTCCAGACAGTCACCCTTACAAGGCGTTAATCGTCTTTTGAATATTCTGCGGTTCCTAGAGGTCCCAAGAAAGCGGTTCTGAGCAGGACAATGCCTTTGTGTTGCACTGACACTCCGCTCTGGTTGGATCACATGTATTTAGATCCGGTTTTACCTCAGCGTTCGTTCCTATCTTATAATCAACACCACTGTCCTGAAGATATATGGCGATCGGCTTAATATGTTAATGATTCAGATAAAATTACTACCTCGCACTGACCACAAAGTAGCGGTGAAATAATAATTCTTTTGTAGCACTTATGTGTTGTATAACATTGGTATTGAAATGCGTAAATAAGTTTATACATTAGCATAGAAAATGTTTTCCTTTATCTTAAAATAACATTTTGACTAATGCGCTTAGCACAACGCTCATTATGTAACTGTAGGCGTTGGTCTGCAAACAACACTTCAGTATTTAGAAGATCTTGCTGTATGTTTACTAGGGTCGTTTAAAAAGTTCGGTAAAAATCAATTGTAACATACTTCATTTCTGAATACAATCTTTGTCGATGTGTCCAGCGTGTTTCCAATTTTTTCATCCCATCGGAAGAATAGGATCTGTCAAACTCTGTCAATTCTCATTGATGGCGACGATAGCCTCCTCTTTTGACGAAAATTTCTTCCACCAAGCCAAATTTTCAAGTTCTGGAATAGGAAAAAGTTATTTGGGGCTAAAGTCGTACCATAGCGTCAATTCATAGCCTAATTTTTTCTTGTTATAGTACTGCCTTTGGCAAGTAAGCTGTCAGGATCATACCTAAGAATTAACCAAAAAAAACCCAATCACCCTTTCAGTTGACAAACCCTTACTTGTCATCTTTAGCGCGCTTCCACCAGCTTTTGTCAAATGTTTTGACAACTACTTTGTCTAAGGAGTTAATGGTGGACCCAAGTTGCGTCAACAATCACGAATCGGCATACGAGTGCACAATATCCTGCACGAAAAACTAGAAATGACAATGCTGTGTGCACGTTGGGTACAGCGATTGCTGAATGCATCCATCACTTCTTCGTCACACTTAAATTTACTTCCTCGAAGGGTTTTTTTGAGTTCTGAGAAGAGGAAATAGTCACTGAAAGCTAGATCTGAACTGTAGGATGGATGGTCGATATTCTTGAATCCACATTTCTTCACAGTTTCCTTTGCAACAAGAGCTGTGTGCACAGGCGCGTTATCGTAAGAAGGCACATGCCACAACTCAGCTTTTCTCGCCTTTTCTCTTTGATGGAAGCACGTAGTCTGTGCAGTAGTTCAGCATAGTACTCCCCATTTACTATGGTGTTCCTCTCCTTGAAGTCAATAAAGAGAATTCCTTCACATTCCAATGATTCTCTTTTGGACAAGGAATCATAGTAGAGGATCATAGTTTCATCTCCTGTAACAATGGTTTGCAGAACTTCTCTCTCGTTGCCACGACAGAGATCCAAAAATGCCTGACATCAGATAATTCGTTGTTGCTTTTGGACTGAGGAAAGAAGTCTAGGCACTAACCTTATTCATGTTTAAATAGTCATGAATAATTCTAAGGACTGTGGTTTTAGAAAGGTCCAAACTTGGCTGCTATTTCTGTAACTTTGAGCCGCCGGTCTTCCATAATTTCTCCTTCCACAAGAGCGATATTTTGAGGAGTGAGCACCTCCAAGGGCCGACCTGCACGCTCTTCATCTTCAATGCTTTCTCGACCCATTCGAAAAAGTTTGGTCCATTCTTTTACGGTAGAATATGAGGGGGATGCTTCCCCATATACACCGTCCAATCGCTGTTTAATTTCATTTGGAGTAAGTCCTTCTTATGTGAAGAACTTAATAATAGCTCGATACTCCATTTTGAACATGTCACAATCTTCTACACACAGGCTTCTTTATGCAACTATATCTGAACAATTGAACACTGCAATTAGTTACTTAACAGATAAGGTGTGACACCTGTTAAGGTTTTTATGAAGGCGATAATCTTTGTGCAATCGCAATTTTGATGGGTCAGTAGTAAATACGATTGGACAGAACCTTCAACTTTTCTTCATTTCCATAAGCAGATTTCTATTATATGTTTTATGTTCTCTTTTTATTTTTAATTTTAAACAAGTTTTAAGCAAGTGGGTCTAGTAAAAATATGTGGCCTAAGCAAAGCTGCGGTTCTGGCCACTCTGTCAATGAGTTGTATACCACGTGCACACGCCCACGAGAACCTGGTGCTGTGGGACGCAGAGGAAAGAAAAAGAACAAGCAAGTAAATGTCATTACAATAGAGCTGCTTGTCGGGGGTACAGATAGGGATCTGGTCGAAGAATTAATAGGATGTTGTGCACTCTCACTGCGGAATAACGACGGCGATAATGGCATTTCTTGCACATTTATCGCAATCGCAAGATGCGGTATTAGAATAGCAGCGTTACACGAGACGAAGCCTGGGATTTATGTGACTGGCAGTCGATATACAGCATGGTACTGCACTCTGCTTCCATCACAGCGGTCTGCCAGTCCAAACCGCAGCAGTAAAATTGCTCAGTCTGACTTTTATGTTTCATTTTAAGTTTCTCTTGAACTGAAGCCTTGCCAGAATTTTTTCCTTCAAGTGATCACTCCAAATATGAATTGCCATAACAGTATTTTAGAGAGAGAGTTTTTATTTAATGCAGGGACTTGAAGAAAGAACCGCAGACCAACTTCTCACTTATTATAAAAGTGTGTGAATGAGGAAGAAAGGCTGTTTCGAAATATTTTTTTATAAATGCTTACCGTAAATGAGTGGCGACCGTAAGCGGCAACTAGTGCGCTCGCCCATAGCAAAAGTGTCACGTGTGGGATGAGATTTTATGAACCATTTTGAATATTATAATTCTGAATTTTATTCTTTCGTAAAAATTCATCCATTCACAAGAGTCCAGCTGCACTCGCATTCGGGAGGTCCCTAGTTCAAATACCTAGTAGCCATTCATCCTGAACTTTGGTTTTTTCATGGTTTCCCCTGGTCGTTTAAGTGAATGCAGAGATGCATATTTTCTTTCCACGAATTTCTCCCCCCCCCTCATTTCATTCCGTTGATTCTGTTACAGGACCGAAAGAGCCTGGCAGGGTGGGCGGTGTGACGGTGGCTTGCGCTTTTTAAATTTTATGCCCCGGCATCTGGTATGAAAGTAGTTCAAACTCCTTGGAGACGAACTCACAGTTTTTGCCCTTGCCCTACCGCCCATGGATCTTGTCCGCTGAACTTCTCTCCTACCTCATCCCTTCCTCCAGAAGGCGCTCCGTTGGCAGCGTAGTTCTTGAAAAGACTGAAGTACCGAAAACATACCCATCTGACCCTAAAAATCCAATCCATTTAAAAGAAATTTAGAGCATAGAGACTGCAGGTTCTAATGCAATTATAGATAACATTACGGCTCAATTCAGAAATTGCTGAAAACACTTCTGGTAATTTCGCGAATTCCTCAGGCGAAAGTACAGGCAGCTTTTCTTAACATTGAGGCAAGAGACTAAAATACCACAATCCAATGAAAATAGACATAAAACCCCATTAAGAAAAACAAATTCACATCACAGGCTTCAGGTAGAACATTCATGGCAAGTTTTTTTAAGTTATTCACGCTTGCTTCTTGGAACATGTTACAACAGTCAACTTAGAGCATTACACTTTGACTCTAGGAATATTTAAAAAATAGCAACTAAGGAGGTAGGTAGCTATCTAGGAGGTCTAATTTTTCTTAAGAACTATTTTTGTGTGTTATTCAATAAAAATGGCATAAAGCAAATGCACATAACTCGTGAATATTATGTTAGCTTTAGTTAGGAAAGAATTGTCAAATGCATTAATGATCGCTGTAGAAAATAAGCTTTTGTTAATGCCAATGCTCTAGAGTTTTTCCAAAATTGTAAAAAATATAAAAACATTGATAATTTAAACGTTTAACTGATAATAAACTTATAACACTGGGCAAAAAAAAAATTTTTTTTGAGTAGGTGTTTGGAAGTTACACGTTTCTTTTCATGAATATGTTTGGGCTGCTGATTCCAAAACAGCATCCATTTTCTTTATCAGTTTTTTTTAAATTTGGAGATACGAGGGTAGGTCCATAAGTTTCCGGCCTAAGTATTTTCTAGGTATGATAAAGTCAAAAACTATATTTCAATTTTTAATATAGTTATCCTTTATTGCAATACACTTCTCACTTTTTGAATTAACATTACTATCTCCTCACCTCCCAAAATAGTCCTGTCTACAAAATGGGCATAAACAGCATCGATCACTTAAGCAATACATTTAATAATTATTACTATTAACATTATCTAAAAGCATTTACTCTTGCGCATGCGTGGGTCTGTCACACAGCGACTTAGAAAAAACTAAATTACTGAACTTTCAGTCTAAAGCAGTGTTTTGTTACTCAACTGCATCCAGCTATAATAAGCAATTTAATTTCATTTCATCTTATAGAATTTATTACATTTATGTATATTTATATGTATGCAATTATGTTTTATAATTATTACACTAAATTATTACAATACTTCAAATATATATTTCGAAAATTTTCATTCCATTGTTTATCTTAATAATCAAATATAAAATAAAGCATAATTTGCGAAAATATGAAATATTATTAACATAAAAATTAACCATAATGTAGGTTGCTCTGTTCATTATTAAATAATATGTAGTGCATCAACATTTTCTCTTATTGGTTATAGCTTTTGAAACCACGTCCATAAGACAAATTAAATTGAAAAGTAACATTAAAATAAATGTTTTGGTTAAAATACTTTTGATTTATTTTCATTAATCAGCGACAAACATAAAATCCACCTATTGTCTTAAAATTGCTTTTCAATCAAGGCAGCAATTTTAATTAAGCATTTAATATATCTAAGGAAATAAAGCTAATGTAGTTTTAATTATTCCATATCTCATAATTAAGTTGTACTTTTTAGTTCGTTTAAATTTATAAAAATTCAACTTAGTTTTATATATATTACCTATATTACCTTTATTACCTAATCTTTGAGCTTTTTAATATTGATGCATCATTGTCTAATTTTTTTGAATAGCTTTCTTGTAACTGTATTATTTCACAAGCTGGTAAAATAACTTTTAAATGCACGATTTAAGAGTTAATATTAAGTTTAAAAAATACGCCCGGAGTTCATTTCCACATAAAAATAAACAACTTATTTTCAGAATTAAATTTTAAGGCAACTTTGTTTATTAAAATAACGGTTCACTCTCAGATGCCCTCCATTAACATACCAGGATGCACCTCTACATGTTTATTGACAGAAAGAGAGCCCCACGTTCGCATCCCCTAACACTTCTGAACACGACGAAGTGAAGCAGATCAGGGTCCGAACCCGCGGCCGTATTGTGTTAGTCACGTGGGAGTCGTCACGTTTTATCACACCTCTCTCTATTTCTCACTCACTCTCCCGAGAGGGACATCAGGAAACTCGTTTTCTTACCGACCCACTCGGCCGTAACCAGCAAGCAGAGATCGAAAATTGCTGGGAGCGGACCTAGCTGTGTACTTCATCTTGTTTTGAATATCTTGCTCGGTTCCGTATGCCCGAAAGTGCCGCACAACAATCAGCCCTGCATTGTGTCAAGGCATAAGAATGAATATGTTTGCAGCTTGCAAAGTAAAAACACTCTGATCATTTCCCTTCTTCTGTTTTAGTTGAAAAAGTACAGGGTGGCGCACGAAATGTCATACATTGAAATTGTGTAATAAATATGTTATTTGCAGGTTGGCAACGTTGTACGATTAGCCGTACAGAACAGAAGACAGCAGCCAGTTGACTTTAGAACAGAAAGTGAAGACTTGTGTTGTTTTATGCGGAAACGAAGAGTGCAGCAGAAAGGCAACGCTTTTGGGCAAGAGAACCTTCTGATGTTGTACACGAGATTGAAAATTACGGAGAAAAAGTCAGTAGATGGGCTGCCATTTCCAGTCATGGAATCATTGCGCCAATCTTTTTCAACGGCACAGTTAACAGTGCGCGCTACATGGACAGGCTGCAGATACTTTTCTTCCGCAACTTTATGCAACAGGGTTACCAATGGAGACACAATGGTTCATGCAAGATGGAGCTCGTCCTCATATAGCAAACGTTATTCTGGATTTCCTGCACCAACATTTCGGGCTCCATGTGATGTCCCATCGATATCCACAACGTTTCCAGGGCGGTTTAATATTGCCGCCACATAGCCCGGATATTATGGGGACATTTGAAGGAGACGGTCTACCGCAACAAACCACGCAACAGAAGTAACAGAAGCAACAGAAGACTTGTGTCGTAGAATGGTCGGAAACGTCACAGTTCGTCTCGAAGAGGTGGTACGTCAACAAGATGGACATGTACTGCACGCTCGCTGAGCATACATTCTGATGATTAATGTAAAAAAGAAAAAGTGACGTGCTTTGTTTATTAAAAGTTATATAAACAATTTTCAATGTATGACATTTCGTGCTGCACCATGTTAACACTGTATTCCTTCATCAACACTTTGGTTGGGAGTTGCGCTTCTATCTCCCTGCTCAAGGGAGCGAATGCAATTGCTTAAGTTAAAACTCTCTCTTTTTTCAGCAGACGTGACTCAGTTCAAACTATACATGACTCTTAAGGTCTGTTGTTCATCTTCAAAGACCACAGTGGAACATTTTATTGTTGTCACTTGCGGTTCCACCTGTAAGAGCGTGCAAGTTGGGACATGTTCAGTGACACGCGACGAACAATATGCTACACTAAAATTATGTTTTAGTTTTACCAAAGACCTATGCAATGTTACAGAAAGTCTATCTAGAGTGTTCTTTCTTATGACGCAGCTCGAAGATAGCTTAAAATATTTAAAGAGGGAGGGCAAATAATTTCAAAAGAAGGTGGATCCGGCGCTACCTTTGTTCTTAGATATTAAAACATTAACATCGTTGCTATCGCTGTGAGAGAAGATGGTCAAATTAACATCAGCAACACTTTCAGAATTTCTGAAATTTCATTGGGTGCCACCTCGTGTTGATAACTTAAAAGTTACACATGAGATGTTTTTGTGCACGGTGGGTCCAAAGAGGGCAGACTCCCGAACAAAATATTTGCCTTGAAGATGAAGTTAGAGGAAGAGAGGGGTTTCTTTCAAAGGTTATCACTGTTGATGAAACTGGTTACATCCTGAGAGTTGTTGATTTGGTTTATTTACCGACGCTCTTTAGTTCATCAGCGTCCCATTCAATTCGGGGCGTGAAACGGCCGACAAATTTTGCTCAGAGATCTCTTCTTTCAGGCTTGAGGTTTTTTATCATGCGGTAAATGACACGGGACCCATTGATGTACTTCCGAAGGAAGTCATACTTCAGAATTTTACTCCGGAAAAAATCCATCGATCCTGGCCGGAATTGAACGCGCGATTTTGGGTTTAAGAGGCAAGTACGGTTACCAACATACCACCAGGACCGACATGTAGTTTTTGTCTTTATTATACCTAGAAAGTGGTTAGACCGGAAACTTATGGATCTATCCTCCTAAGAACTAAAAGACACTAGACAGAATGCCAAAAATACTACCATAATGTAGATCTAAAAGTACATAAAACTCTTATGTATTTTAGGGTAGAGGGCTTGAATATGCACATAGTAGTATATTGTAAAATTTCTCCAAAAGTTTTTAAAATACTTTTTCAATATTTAGTTTGTCGAATTAATCCATTATTATCGAGTAAATCCACGGTTTCCTTCATTGTTCCACTTCAACATAATATTTGATAAAACATTTAAAAAGCGTCATCAGTAATAAGAATAAATAAAACATTTCAACAATTTTAGGTACCTTTTATCAGAAAATATTATAAAATTAAGTTTGGACGTTTACTACTAGTATTGCTATATTTACTTGAGCTTGAGAAACCACCACGGGTGGCCGAGGTCGTTAAGGCGTGGATTCATGAGCGGGAGTTCTGGTTCGAGTCCCATCAGGACCGTCCTCCGTGACTGAGGTTTTTTCCAGGTTTTCCTTAGTCCTCATAAATGGCAAATGCCGGGGAGGTACCCTAAACTTAGGCCTGGAACGTTTCCTTTCGTAAAAAAAAATCCTTTCCCAATATATCATTTCATCTCATGTATCATCAGTTTTCACCGCCTGGGGTGCCTCACTAGTAAAAACTTTTTTTTTTCAAAAAAAAGTTTGAGAAAGAAAAACATTTGTCTTAACTTCAATACATTTTTAGTAAAAAAAAAAATTACTAGCTGTTTATTTCTAAATAAAATGGTGACAGAAAATCAACTGCACACTACAACATAATAGTTAACCTTTTTACTTACAAGCATTCCAGTTATGCAATTGATTTTTCTTCCAGTTCTCAAGTAAATGCAGCAAAATTAGTGTTAAAAATCTAGAAGATAAATTTGTGATACTTCCTGGGAAATTATACCTAAACTTGTTGCATTTTTTTTGTTTAATCTTATTATTGTGGCCATTTTATAATCTTCTGTACCAAATAGTGTTTTAAAGTACAACATTGGAACGTTGCAGGAATGGTGGATAAACCTTGTCAAGTTTAAGACAAAAATTCATAAGTCATCCATTGAAAACTTTATAAGTAATAGGAAGTATATTACTGTTTGCATATTTATGCCGTACTCTCCCAATAAGACGATACCAGAATTCGCGTTCTTGATGTTGAAATAGACCTGAGGATCTTGTCTTCATTTTGACATCTTTTTCATTTAAATTCGGTATTTTTTCCCGCAAACTTTGTATATTCTCCACGGTTATTTTTGTTTTCAAAAGCGCATCTTAGCAAAGTTACCAAACGTAACTGTGTAAACATTTCTGTAACTCCCGCACTGCACACAACTCTCTATGGTTTCTAGCGGTTGGCAGTACTGTTGTGAAGCAGCCGGTAGACGGTACGCGATAAGCTGCAATATGTTGTATACAACCCGCCTAATGGGATATGTAAAATTGTTTCCTTTTCTGTGTTTACTCTTTCCCTGCTAATTAGCTGTTGCAGACCGCCCTTGGTTGCCATGGAAACGTGTTAATCTGCAGAGAGAAACAACGCTCCTCGCCAAGGTTTTGATAGCGATCGGCGTCCATTGTGCCAAATTTGGGGATTGCAGGCTCTGACGTCATCGTAACAGCGGTAGCGTTTTGTTTTTGTTCAGATTTATAGGTCTCTGCCTTATTCACTCACACTCCCGGTTATCGTACCATTGTTCCCTTCTTATCTGATAAGTTAACACTCTCCCTGGGGGCGCGTCTTGGGTACCCGGACCCATGGAGTGGCGAACCCGTTGGCATACATCCCCGTCATGAATTTTAAAGGCGTATTCGGCTTCTGAAACGTACTGAAAACGTTTTAGGCATCATGAAGTATAATATTTGTACGCCTTTTTTTGTTTTCTTTTTATTCTCTCATTCCCAAGCAGTTTCATAGACTCCTGTAAGGCAATGTGCTCATAAAATGTACTCATTTAATAAAAAAAATTAGTTATTAGTTTAAACATGAGTAATAAATCAATTTGAAGAATTTGTAATACTATGCTGCAAACGAAATTGGACGAAATTTTTGAAGTTACCTTTCAGTGGCAGATTAACTTTGTACATGTTTTCCTATATTCCATATTTTTTAAACTAACATATTGCTTCATGTTAAAAGTGCACATAAAATACTTAAGAATTACCTTTCTATTTCAAATAATAAAAAGTACTATATTCACTGTACAAACTTTTTTTTTTTTTGAAATTTCCTTTTAATATACCAAATATTTCCCAATATTATTTTACAAATATTATTAGAATCTATAAAGTTTAAATAATATAAATGTACTCACAGAAGGTCCTTATAGTTTCCCGAACTTGAAGGAAAGCTGTTTATAAACTGTTGATCCTACGGTAAACAGATTAAGGGTACCCACAGGTGAAATTTTTTAACCATGTAATTTTTGAGCAAATTTCTTCAAACTTTTTCAGTTCAGATTCTCTACCAGTAAAATAAACATGATGTACTTTCCATGATGCTACCTCTTATAATTTTTAATTTACTTTTATATGCCAATGCACCAAATGTTCTACCTGATGCAGAATTTATAATTTTGGTTAATATTAATATGCTGATTTAATATTGAGAAAACAAACTACCATATAAATTTTTATGCTGCTCTGATTGTTTAAGAAAAAAAATCCACAACTGTTTCATAATACACATTAAACGTTTATTTCATAAGTGATCAAATTAATTATTCTATATCTTGGGTAATACGAATAATAAGGTTTTCTGAAAATTACAAGGCTATTTTTTTATTCCCCTAAGATGATCAGATGTCCTTGATCTGGAGAAAATAGCATAAAAATGCATACTGTGGAACATTTTGAATGAAAAAAGAAAAGAAAATTATATTTAAGAAAAAAGAAATGTTTTATATCATTCATATCACTTAATAAGCTTTTAATGCCTTCGTGTAAAAACCAACATAAGAAAAATAAGAAATTTATACGTCTTAAGCCTTAAAAATGGAAATTTCAATATTTTTACCGAATTATATCTGCAGGCACATTATAGAGAGTCTATAAATAAAATCCGCAAAATAAGATGAACAGCAGAGCAACATTTATATACGAGGGTAGGTCTATAAGTTTCCGCCTAACCATTTTCTAGATATGATAAAGACAAAAACTGTATTTTCCTATTATATAATATATATATATTTATATACACCCTTTATTGCAATACACTTCTCACATCCTTTAATTAACATTTCAATCCTCCCCTCCAAAAATATTCAGAAGTCTTGTCAGCAAAATGGACATAAACAGCATCCATCACTTCTTCATCACGCTTAAATTTGAGAAGAGAAAATGGTCACTGAGAGCTAGATCTGGGCTGTAGGGTGGATGATCGATCTCCTTGAAGTCATATTTCTTCACAGCTTCCTTTACAACAAGAACTGCATGCACAGGCGCGTTGTGAAGAAGGCGCACAGCACCGCTCAGCTTTCCTCGCCTGTTCTCTTTGATGGAAGCACGTAGTCTGTGCAGTAGGCCAGCATAGTACTCCCCATTTACTGTAGTGTTCCTATCCTTGAAGTCAATGAAGAGTATTCCTTCACAGTTCCAAAAGATTGTGATCATGATCTTCTTGGTTGACTGAGTGACCTTGGCCTCTACACAGGCTATTTTCTATAGTGTTGAATAAATAATATTAATGTAAGTGATTTAGCCCTGATACAGACATTTTAAACCGTTTTGTATAACATTTCAAAACCTTTCTTTCTTTTCCTTTACCTTTTCCAACCATAATTTTGCATCTTAAAATCTGTTCTCAGTTTATGCATTTTTATTTCTTTCATTGCAGGAGTAAAGGTTCTTACTTCTCTCTGTTCCTAAACCCAAGATCGCGATTTCGATCCAGGCCAGGACCGATGGATTTTTTGGGGGCGTAAAAGTCCTAAGTATGGCTTCCTTCGGAAGGGAAGTAAAGTCGTGAGTCCCGTGTACATTTACGGCAGAAAAAGGACCTCAAGCCTGAAAGAAGAGGCCTCTGAGCAAAATTTATCGGCCGTTTCACGCCATGGTTTGAATGGGACGCTGATAACCTGAGATGTTAAAGAGCGTCCGTAAATAAACCAAATAAAAAATAAAAATTTTCTCTGTGCACCGCCACGGGTGGCCGAGATCATTAAGAAGCGGACTGATGAGCGGGGGGTCTGGGGTTCGAATCCCGCCAGTACCGTCTTCTCTGACTGAGGTTGTTCCAGGTTTTCCTCAGTCCTCATAAATGGCAAATTCCGGGGAGGTACCCTAAACTTAGGCCTGGAATGTTTTCCTAAAAAAAAATCCTTTCGCAATATTTCATTTCATTTATCACCAGTGTCAACCCCTGTGATGCCTCAGTGGTAAAAACGGGCGCTAAACACTGTTCAAAAATAAACAAATATACCTCCCTGTAACGGATTTTGCAAATATTTCCGTTCCCTCCTATGTCTCTCTTGAAATAAGTGGTACTTGCATTAATATTGTTTGTCCTATAGTGCATGACAGGTGCTTACTAAAGTAACCACAGGTTTATGTAATTTATAGCTTCTCTCTAGCAGATTTGGCTTGTGATAAGGATAATGACGTTAATGCTGTTAATTTATTGCTGTATTGCAGTTTAGAAATCTCTGCAACCCACCATTAGCACCTAGTTTTCAGCTTTGCCGGGGGACATATTATGGATCTACACATAATAATAATAATAATAATAATAATAATAATAATAATAATAATAATAAAATGCAGAGATAACAACTAAGCCTGTTGGAAACCTTTAAGAAGTATATGAATCAGGCCAATATAGATACAATGTACGGACCTTATGGTAATATGAGCAGCATTAATTATCTCAAAATTGCCATAAACGATGTACAAATCTGAAATGATTGTGTTATTTTGTTATTATAACGAGACCCAAAACCTTTGAGTACTTGTGGCCAGGCTATTTAGTCAACTATATTTTATTTTAAGCATATTATATTTCATATTTAACTATTAGTCTTCTGTGCAAAGTCTTACAATTCAGCTAGAAAATTGCTTTAGGAATCGCAACAACACACCTTGGCACAATTTTACACTGCCTCAGTGGAAGGAAAACCAGTAATGCCACACAAACTTCTATAGATATATACGTTCCGGAGGTCTGCACCAAGAAAGGCTATAACAATTGTTTGGGAGGGGGGGATATTTGACTTAGGAAGATGATAGAAGGAACCTAAGAGTAACGAAATATATTATGATTCACACGTTACCGCGTGTGGCTGAGGTCGTTAAGGCGCGGACTCGTGAGCAGGAGGTCTCGGGTTCGATTCCCACCAACCGTCCTCCCTGACTGAGGTTTAACTCAGGTTTTCCTCAATCCTCATAAATGCCAGATGCCGGGAAGGTGCCGTAAACTTATGCCAGGAACGCTTTCTTCCTTAAAAAAAGGAAATCCTTTCCGTGCTTTTCATTTCATTTCATGTATCGTCAGTGTTCACCGCCTCAATGATTAGAAATGGTGCTAAATACTATTAAAAAATCCGCCAAAGTTGCAAACAATGTTAGGGACCTCCCTCTACGTCCGAGGATACTGGCCATCGATGTTTCCTATTCCTCATCCCTTCCTCCCGGGCTTGCCACTATTGGCGTCATAGACTGAAAGCCGAAATACCCAAGTATTCTCCCCCGTCTCTAACAATCCATTGGACCACATCTGAAAAACGCCAAGTCTGTTGCTAGCTCTGTTATGGGAAACAAAAGGCAAAGGACGAGGTTCATAAACATTTGAGATTTCTGAGAAGGCCACTACACAACAAACTAGGCTTAATAACGCATTTCATAGACAGGATTTCTAGTACCTAAAACACAAGGTCTCTTAAACTAGTAAGGTTGAGACTAAGAAAGAGCTGATTACAGATCTTGAAATTGAATAAGTTCTTTTCCAGGCAGGTTCTTCCAAAAGTTGTAAAAAAACATCCATAGTACAGAGGGCTACAAAGACCTAGTTAATGATCTTGAAAACTAGGTGGCAACATATAACTGAAAATCAATTTTTGGACTTACATTTGAACTTTCCCTTTGTATGGAACATGGTAAGGTCTTCATCAGCAAATATCTAGAACTACAAAGTTAAACGCTGCTCTAGAATATTAACCGAATACTATTAAACTCTCTTGAGAATGTTCCTCAAACTAAATAAGCAAAAATTGCTCAAGAAAGGTACAAAAGTTGTGTAACATTTGCTAGATGATCGGGGAAAACACTTTATATCAGGGTATAAATTCATAGAAACTCAATGTCGGTTTAGTTTAACTAAAATAAATGTACTTTTCTTATCCACATGACACCTGCACTTGAAGAAGTATTTAGTTTGGAGAATTCCTCTGTATTTGAAACCTTTATATTGAAATGATGGGAAAGTTATTAGTTTCCGTCTTTGCTATCGGACGTGGCTGACCCACGTTGTTTTATGTACGGAGTTTCATTTGAATAGATGTTGTCTACAGTTCGCAGAACTCTTTTACTATCCCGGCATTATGTTTCTTACATACAGCTGAGGTGGGTTTTAAGACCTGACAGATAAGACTCACTTCCTATGCAGGATATTGGTTTCACCTTTCCCGACTTGGGTGTAGCATTTCTCTGAACTATGAGCAGTTAACCTTCGTTTCATTGCATCTCTGTTTTTTGTTTCCTTTCAGTTCAAATTATCTTATGGTAATGTTCAAGTTTTATGAGCCTTTTAATTTCAGGCAGGGGTTTCTGGTTAAACTTGCGTTTACCTGTTGGTTTACATTTTAATATATAAATGCCTCAAAATTAATTGTCCTCTGAATTTTTACAATGACAATATTTTGCTAACCAGCTATATGTTGAGAAGTAGTACATAGCCAGCCAGGAGTGTGAAATCGCTTCTTTGCTTGTTCAGAATGGGAAAGACGACAGAAATATCGCATGGAATTAAAGCAAGTACAAGAGAGAGTACCAGCAGCTACAGGACGGCAAAGAATAACTAGAGAATGCGCAAAACATGAAGAAAGTAGCGCATCTTTGGACATTTCAGAAAAAATCTCCACCCCCCCCCAAATAGTCAGACGTCTAGTCTGCAAAATGGGCATAAACAGCGTCCATCACTTCTTCGTCACACTTAAATTTCATTCCTCGAAGGTCCTTCTTGAGTTTTGAGAAGAGGAAACAGTCACTGGGAGCTAGATATGGGCTTCAGGGTGGATGGTTGATGTCCTTGAAGCCACATTTCTTCACAGCTTCCTTTGCAACAAGAGTTACGTGCACAGACGCATTGTCGTAAAGAAGGCGCACACCACCACCACACACCACATTTGCTCGCCTTTTCTCTTTGATGGAAGCACGTAGTCTGTGCAGTAGGCCAACATAGTACTCCCCATTTACTGTGGTGTTCCTCTACTTGAAGTCAATGAAGAGTATTCCTTCACAGTCCCAAAAGTCTGTGGCTATGATCTTCTTGGTTGACTGAGTGACCTTGGCCTTTAGAGACGGTGCTTCGCCAGGTTTAATCCACTCAATTGATTCTCTTTTGGACAAGGGATTATAGTAGAGGATCATAGTTTCATCTCCTATAACAATGGTTTGCAGAACTTCTCTCTCGTTGCCACGGCAGAGCTCCAAAAATGCCCGACAACAGAAGATTCTTGCTACTTTTGGACTGAGGAAAGAAGTCTAGGCACTAATCTTATTCATGTTTAAATGCTCATTAATAATTCGAAGGACTGTTGTTTTACAAAGGCCCAACCTTGCTGCTATTTCTGTAACTTTGAGCCGACGGTCTTCCTTAATTTCTCCTTCCACAAGAGCGAGCGATGTTTTCAGGAGTGAGCACCTCCAAGGGTCGACCTGCACGCTCTTGTCTTCAATGCTTTCTCGACCCATGCGAAAAAGCTTGACTCATTATTTTACGGTAGAATATGAGGGGGATGCTTTTCCATATACACCGTCCAATCGCTGTTTAATTTCATTTCTTCTTTGGTGAAGAACTTAATAACAACTCGAAACTCCACTTTGAATATGTCACAATCTTCTGCACATAACCTTCTTTATACAACTATATCTGAACAACTGGACACAGTTACGGTTGCAATTATTTACTTAACAGATAAGGTATGACACCAGATAAGAACTTTGTGAAGGCGATAATACTTATCGGCAAGCCGGAAACTTATGGATCTACCCTCGTACTTCTCATCCCAGTTCTAATATAACAAAACATAAAGTTTCAGCGTAGTTAGTTCCAAAAGGTTTGCTTACAACTATTTACACAATTGTCGACTTGTTCGAAACGCACGCATCAACGCCCATGCTTCTGTTACGAGCGCGCCCAAAAATCGGAAGCTGATAACAAGCTGTAGATGGTTGCGTTATTACTGAGCAATTAGCAGTGCCGAGGAAGGCAGTTTTAAAGTGGATTTTAATCAAATTAGTTCCAAGGGTGCAAATTGGATTTGTGCCGCTCTTACCAGCCGCCAGAGAAGATGTATCGTTCCGGGATGCGTTTAGAAAACAGGCGAGAGGCTATCTGGACGCAAGACGATAATGTATGGCACGTAAGATGACATTGATATAACACTTTCACGAGGGCTTGGTTAAACATTTGCCCATCCATTTGGATACACAAGTCAGCGGCAAATTAATTTAGGGGCCATGGTAGTTTATCACAGGTGGCGCTGTAGTTTCCAAACCGTTTCGCTAACGCCTACAGTAGTTTGGGCTGTACATGCCACATGAACAAGTTAAAACGTATTCTCAACAAGCGAAACATCCGCTAGAAAATTATATACGACATTTGTTGGTTCTCTGTAACGTGAGATTCTTTATGTTACTTTGGAAGAAGTATTCTTATCGTTCGCTACATCTAGCAGTTAGGGAAGTTACTTTATCGCTCAGAATCACCCAAGTGGATGGCTGGAACCAAAGATGCTTTCAAACGAAGCACATTGTTATATAGTTGGAATCGAAGGATCTAGTTTTCTAACACGCCGCTGCGGAAGATATTACAGTTAACCTTTACAGCATAAAAACATGATCGCGAAAGTGTGTGTTATTTATTAATTTCTTTTGCATGATGTACCATTGTATAGATAATTTTTTCCCCCCAATACCAGTCCAATGTCTCATAAACTTGTGGGCATCACCGCTTCGCATGGCGGTATTGTAGCGGACTTCTGAGGCCCGGACGACCAAATGGCGCCACTGCGTTGTCCCATGAGTTCCGAGCTTGATTTACCTTCTCAGAGTAAGGAAAAAGTCAGCAAAAATCTTACCCAGACAGCTTTTTATTATTTTTTTAATGACGTTTAACGCCCGTTTTTACTACTGAGACATCACAGGCGGTGAACACTGATGATACATGAAATGAAATGATATATTGGGAAAGGATTTTTTTTAAGGAAGGAAACGATCCAGGCCTAAGATTAGGGTACTTCCCCGGCATTTGCCATTTATGAGAACTGAGAAAAACCTGGAGAAAACCTCAGCCAGGAAGAACGGTCCTGGCGGGAATCGAACCCCAGACCTCCCGTTCACGAGTCCTCACCTTAATGACCTCGACCACTCGTGGCGGTCCAGAGAGCTTTTCCTGATCAGGATTCCAACCCAGGACCTCCACATTAATAGCCATAAACGCTAATAGTAGATCATGACACCCGTATTCGACACCGCTCCCCCCCTAGCGCTGTTGCCAAAACAAATTTTTACCTTTAGTAATTGTTGGAAAAAAATACTTGGAAAATGACAGTGGGTGGGAGAAGAAGAAGGAGAATTTAAAGTTTCTAACGGTAGGAAAATTAGTATAATTTACTGAATAACAATAATATATAAAAACGTAAAACAAATATATGTAGATATATAACATAAAATATGAAAACGTTGAACATGAAAGTGGTGCAAATATTTAATTTTAGCTATAAAATATTTGAAATATTAAACTTGAAGATTTGAAAGTTTACATCTCTAATGCCTCGTCATATTTATCATGTAATAATTAATCAAATTGCTGGCGATAAGTGTTATCCGTTAGATGCAATAAATTCAATATCTTGGCTTACAAAAACAGTTTCTTTTTGACCAAAAATTATAACAAAGGAAGTTATAAACCAATATAATAAAGTGGGATCAACAATTTTACCTTAAACTAATCCAATACTACATTCTATATGGATCACTGGGTATACGTGGTGAAGGTGTCGGGCCCATCGACTTGGAATGAAAAGCCGAAACGTGTGTATAACCTACCCAGCCGGGGTCTCCTTTCTGTGTGAAGAGTGAAAAGAGGTGAATACGCTTCCCACCTGTTTAGCGAACATTTAACAACAAACAAGTGTGCCATACTGACGTGGCCAGGTGAGAAACTATATCATAACATAGATTGTTGGTCATGATGGTAATCAAACATGCATCCTAAACTCAAGATCGCGGGTTCAAACCCGGCCAGGATCGATAACTTTTTTTCGGGCGTAAAAATCCTAAGTATGGCTTCCTTCGGAAGGGAAGTAAAGCCGTGGGTCCCGTGTCGTACATTTACGGCACATACAGAACCTCAAGCCTGAAAGAAGAGGCCTATGAGCAAAATTTGTCGGCCGTTTCACGCCCTGAATTGAATGGGACGCTGATGACCTGAGATGTTAAAGAGCGTCCGTAAATAAAAAAAAAGTCTAAAACACAACTACCAGCCTTTGCAGATAAGGGACGAAAAAGTGTAAAACACCACAACGCACTTCTTCATATGGAACATACAAGCTGTAAGAATTCATGCTGGTTTTGAAAACACAGGAAACAAACACTTCTCCAGCAGTTCTTCTCTTCAGGCTTTTCAGCAAAAAGATTACTGATCAGATCCATGTGAATTTAAAACAGCAACTATTGCACTACTAAAGTAAATGTTCCCTTTTGTAAGAAATTAGTGGCTGTCTCTTTTATATGAACAAATGTTACCCAAATGTGTGGTTTTAGAGTTCATGAATTGTGAGGATAATGAAAAATATGGAGTTCATTCATTGGGCAACTTCCGTTATCAACAAAATGCTATAGATTTTTGAGTAATTCTAAAGCAGTGGCTCTTCCAGATGGAAACATCGGATCTGTTACCAAGGAGGCGCCGGTAGATCAACAATGAGAACGGGGCTGAAAAAACAACATAAAAGAATGACTTAGGAAACCACATCCAAATATTCAAGATTCTGCCTCATACCTCCAGAATCAAGTTGAAGACGCCAATGGAGTGCTTGAACACAGAATTAATCCATAGCGGCGAAAACGCATGGATTACGATATTAAATCCTAAGTATGGCTTCCTTCGGAAGGGAAGTAAAGCCGTGGGTCCCGTGTCATACATTTGCGGCACGAAAAAGAACCTCAAGCCTGAAAGAAGAGACTCTGAGCAAAATTTACCGGCTGTTTCACTCCCTGAGATGAATGGGACGCTGATGACCTGAGCTGTTAAAGAGCGTCCATAAATAAATCAATCAAAAAAAAAAAAAAAACTACGATATTAACATTGATGAGACAACAAAAAATGTAATCTAAAGGCAATTTTTAAAGATCTCTTTTGTTGTAGCCCATGAAAGGAAAATGATAAAATAAGTGCAACAATAAAACAATTCAAATTTTAAAAAATTGTGTACAAAAATTGTTTTACTAATTTTTACCTGCTTTCTATTCACATCAGTTGTAAGGGATTGGTTTTTCTGTCACGAAATGAAAGTTTACAACGCTTCTGTTACAGATACGTGAACAGCAGGACAAAAACATTCCCTGAGGAATTGCACTTGCGGCTATGTCCCATCGGCAGTTCAGCTTTCTGGTCCGGACAGAGCAATACAGATTTACAAGAGATCAGAGAGTGAATGTGAAACAGTTGCTTGTCGCTAAAATGACACACACTACCTCCGGCGCTTTACGAGGCTGATAAACCCGAAATATTAGCACTTTCTGGCACGACGCAACCGGACTATCGCAAAATTTTGAAAGATAAGAGATTAAGAGTGAATTTCCAGACTGCTTGCACTTTACAGCTACTTTTCTAGTCTACTTGTCTTTGCTAAGTTTGATATTTTGTTTTACGTAAGAAAATTCAGTAAAATTAATTCTGCTGTCATGCATTCTTACAGAGCTTATGCGTTTGAATGAGTTCAGAATACAGAAAAGATCATAAATTTAACACGAGTTTGTTCAAAACTTTCTGCATTTCTTAACAATTAGAATTTCTAATAAATTAATTTTCGAGTAACAGATTGGTTTTTAGAATTTTCACTAGAGTGCAATTATCAAAAATGTTGGTATGTATATATATATATATATATATATATATATATATATATATATATACACTTCAAGCAAAGAAAAAACTGTGTTAACATAACAAAATTGAATTCACACAAACAGAAAATGATGAGCACTAATCATCTTAGACTTTTACAGTTTCAAAAGTTGCTCAAAATGCCCATTATCCGCGTCGATACACTTCTGAGTACGTTGAACTTCTGATTGAGCAACGTTTGCAAAAGTGTCCTCGGCGATTGCAGCACAAGCCGTTTCAATTTCTTCCCGAAGTGCTTCCAGTGTAACTGGTTATCTATGGTATACAGCACCTTTAAGAGTTCCCCATAGGTAGAAGTCCAACGGCGGTTCTGTTCTATACACACGTCTCCATTGCATTTAAGCTTCAACAACATTCTCGGTTTTCCAGTACCACTTCAAAATTACTTTCGGCTGTTCGAACGATAATCTAGGCTCCATTTTGTTGTAGCAACGCTAGCATAATGTATGTGAGTCACGTCTGTTTACAGAACATCATACTACACATTAATGTTGTTTTTCGGTCCAACTTTGAAATATATTAAATAGATATATATTGTGAAAGTGTGTGTATATTTTTGGCACCCTCTGTATATAGTAAAAGAAAAAAGTAAAGCAGTCAACAGCAAAACACGTAAAATAAATTAAAATTAACAAGTTAAAAAAACGCTACACCAGAAGTAAATACAATAAAAATAAAAAACTAAAGTCATTCTTGGAACAATGTGGCTAAAATAGTAAGAAGCAAACATAGATAGAAATATAAATATCCATTTCTGCTTCTCTGGTTCCTGTTATTTTAGCTATTAGTAAACCCAGTAATATCAAGTAGAGCTTTCATTTTCACATATGTAATACTTATTAAGAGAAAATGTTATAAAAATCTGGAATTTTGCATCACTGAGAAGAACAAAGAGCACCATTCTTAATGTTTGGGGACGTGTATTGTAGTATTAAGTTCGTTAAGAAGGAGAAATGACAGTTAAAAAGATTAGGTAAAGAAACTGGGGTCTGCGCATGCGCAAGTTAGGGATTAGATAGCATTCTTTAATGGGGAGACGATGGTTAGGGCTTGAGGAGAGCAGACTTGTACTGGGCACCTTAGTCATGAATGTAAGTAGCCCTTATTGGTTATAAATATAATCCATTTCAAAATCTGAATATTATTTGTGTTCTCAGTGTATACATATTCCCGACATGTTCTTAATTTGATCCCGTTTTGATTAATGATGGGCAGGATTTCTTCAGATTAGCACGCGCGCGCGCGTGCACACACACACATTTTTGTTTTTCTATTTTCCATATTTCCTTATTTTTTTGTTACATTTATCATTGTAATTTCCTTTCGCTTTATCTCGAGTTAACACTTTTTTTCTTCCTCATGCAGTGTAGCGAACACGGAATATATATTATGTAAAAAGAATGACAGGCGGTGGACACTGATGATATGAGATGAAATGATAAATTGGAAAAGGATTATTTTAAGGAAGGAAACGCTCCAGGCCTATGTTTAGGATACTTCCCCGGCATTTGCCATTTATGAGGACTCAGGAAAACCTGGAAAAAACCTCAGTTAGGGAGAACGTCCTGGCGGGATTCGAACTCCAGACCTCCAGCTTACATATTTTATGTAAGAATAATATACAGGATGTTAATGACCTACACCGTAATAATTTCAGAGAGTGTAGAGATGTCATATATTAAGCAATTTGAGTTGGCAAACATATTGTCTGCCTGTTCAATTATGGCTGTAAGTTTCTAAAGCGCCAATGCGCCACTGAATAATAAAGATTCTCCTAGAAAGCATAACACACGATAATGAAAGTCGGTTTCTGAACGTATCACTGGCCCCATGGTTATGACATTAGCTTTCGAGTAAGAGATGGTCATTTGTTTTCGAGTTCAACTCTCGTTCATCACTTTTTTTTCTTTTGTTTGTTTTCTGAGTGACTAACAATGCAGCTTTTAGCCTACGTTTTAAATTCATGTTTCACTTTATACACATAAATCTTAACATATTAATTCATATAATTACAACCTTTGTAGTCGTTATTGTATTTACCAATCAGAATCGTGTCCTGAGTATGTGTTAGGTAAATTAAGTTTTAAGTATCATGTTATAGTGTAATACATTCACTGTTGAGAAAGAGAATAAAACTTGAAAGTATTAAGTAAATTTCATTCATAATAATTCCTTAGTATGCATATAGCAACATTTCATATTTAGTAAAAAAATAAAAAAAAAAAAAAAAAAACGGCTTGCCAAAAATTGTATCCGCGGTTTGCGGAACACCAGTTTTTGCGTTACGCATTACGCCACACAAGCAAAGAGCTCACTGTAGAGTAGACTACATAATGCAAGAAGGCAGATAGTAGATGATCAGTGTCGTACTGTCATATGATTAGTTCGATATTTGAAATTTATTTAAGGCATTAAATCTTAAACTCTGACATCGAACTGAGGAAAATCGACATTTCTATGCTCGCAAGACAGTTTTAGACATTTCAAACAAAATTTTCACCCGGCTTGGCTTTAACACCAACTTACCAGCATCTGATGCAAAATGTTTAACACGATATAACCGGGTTATGTTTAGTTGTGGACCACACACTGCCTATCTGAAATTGTTTATATACGACATGTCTACACTCTGTGAAAATATTTCGGTGTAGTTCATTAACACCATTGTATAAGAATTATTTTAACACTCTCGTTGGTTTTCTCATAACTTTACAGTTTATTTTTTAATTCAAATAATGAACGCCTTTCTACCGAGGGGAAACAACGACAAGTATATTTGTTTTATTGTGGTATAATATGTTAGCTAATAGTCATGTGAAACCCTATTCAATTCATTTTCTGTCAGACAAATGAAGTGCGCTGTTAAGTCACGCTTCTGGAGCATTTGTTTCTTTTGTAAGTTGCTAATAGAGGGACATGTTCCTGTGCAATCTATTTCGTTTGTATATCTTTGAGTGCTAAAGAACTCTATGGAAGAAACCAATTTAGCTTTACTATTTTCTTTTTATCATTCACTAGTACTTTTCTAAATTGATTTAAATCCAAACATATTTAAACACGATGTATTTGCTACATTGTTATTTTTCATCATTATATTTGTGAGTGACCCATTCCTGTAACCTAAAGAAATGCTCTAAGAGTACACTGGGGTATTTGTCAGATGCACAGCGCCGTAGCGTATCTGGATCTAACTTTGTGACCTTGTGGTTCCGGATGCTGAGGACGAGAGATTGTTGAGTCAACAAACGGCGCTCGGAAAACGCGTCGAGGGTGGAATGGGTAGGGGGGAGATGAACTTGGAGAGAAGAACCCTCCGCTCTTATAGCAATTAGGTTCTACAAAGTGGCTGTCTGATACTCTGGTGATTAGAAACATGCTTCTGGACACAGGGTCATGTATTCGACCCCTGTGGTGATGATCGACTTCTTTGAGAGTTAAAAAAAATTGAAATCTCTTTTCAGCTTAGCTCTACAATTAATATTACATTTTATCGAAACAAACTGGCAATCTCTCTCCATTTTTGAAATGATATATGAGGAATATCAAGTTAAAAGTCCCAAACAGAAGAGGCAGGAGAAAATTAGAATTAATAATAATAATAATAATAATAATAATAATAATAATAATAATAATAAAATAGGATTTTATAGCTATCTATTTTGATATCTTAAGCGTCATTTTAAGATTTTAATAAATTTAAGCCGTTAGCATTGGTAGTTAAATAGTATATAATGCACGTGACATATGGCTTTAGAAGAAAATGCTATATGAAATAAAAAAGTAAACAACGATCAAATGTCAAGATGATAGCGGCTTCTCTTCATAAAAAACAGAGGGCAAAGTCAAAATAAATAAAAAATAAAGTAAAAAGAGCTAACAAAGTGAACAAATCCGTTGCACATATTTTGGCGTAAATAATTTCGGCTTAAACAAAGAAAGAAACAATAAACAAATGAAAAAACCAAACAAATATTCCAAAATTAATTATACAGCTTACCAGAAAAAAATGTTAGCTCAGTACTACAAGAAGTGCGGCCAAACATGAGCACCCTGAAGATATAAGAGCTTGTTATTCTATTATTTAATTCGAAAAAAAAAATGCAACTGCAGCAGCGCGGAACAGACCCTCGGTGCTGATACTGATGCGGACGGTGCAAAGATGGTTCACAAAGTTCCAGGAAGGCAATGCAACCCTTGAAGATGTACCACGGACAGGAGGATTAACAATATTTTATTTATTTATTTTTTTAAGGACGCTCTTTAAGGTCTCAGGTCATCAGCGTCCCTTTCAGTTCAGGGCGCAAAACGGCCGACAAATTTTGCTCAGAGACCTCTTCTTTCAGGCTTGAGGTTCTTTATCGTGCCGTAAATGTACGACACGGGACCCAGGCTTTAATTCCCTTCCAAAGAAAGCCATATTTAGGATTTTTACATCCGAAAAAAATTCATCGATCCTGGCCGGGGATTAACAACAATGGATAACGAGCTCTCTTAATGGCTACTGAGGCGAACTACAGTGACGACATAGTCAGTTGTACGTCATTTCAGGTAGCAGCTTGTTCTCAATTTGATTAAATTAGGAATGGGTTCCAATTTCCTGTCAAGTAGCCGATAGACGCGAATATCTAATACAAACCTGCTAGCGCTTTTCCCTGCCTCCTAAAATCCCCTTTAAAACATTTTTTTTTTTCCAGTAAGGTAAGAATGATACACAAATTGGTTCATGCGTGTTTATAACTGCTTTATATCCAAAATTTACATGTCTTTTTGTTAGATTCTTCCTTAAAGAATTGACAGCTTCAACAAAACAGGCGCCGTACACATTTTATAAAGATCCCGTTTCACAAAAATATTTCTACACATGCATCATGAAAAGAATGCAGAAATACCGACATTCTTCCCGCAGGTTCCGAGAGAAAACCGCATAAAAATGTTCCTTAATCAAGCATCTCTTCGTGGGAAACAATTGAATCACGCACGGCCGCAAGCTTCCAATTTGCACATGAAGTAGGAAATAAATTCTTGACTTCCTGCGCATGCTCCAACAACCACTCTCGCCGGTTATTTGCATAGCTGCGTGTTTCCATTGTCCAGGTATTTATTACGCATTAATATTAATGGATACATTGTGTGGGTCCTTGTACACACCTCGCACCAACAAGTGGCAGCAGAAGCATTTGTAAACATATGTTAAGGCCACCTTGGTGCGGTCAGCAAGCGATATCTCTGTGTAGACCGCCGTTTTCTGAGACACTACACAGAACCTACTTTGAGGTTATGTCCTGAAATATAAATGGGCACATAATGTAAAACATCAATTAGCCTTGATCTTTGAAAGGTCACTTGATTAAGCATTGTATAAAAGAAGAAGAAGAAAAAAAAAAGCATTTGAAACCTTAGCTGGGTATTTGTTAATCTTCCGAAATTGAGTCAAGTTAAATTTGAAAGCATAAAGCTCATGTTGTCCACAGATTGCAGACAGGTGATCCTTATATTCGAGTAAATTGTCAAATCGAATGTCACGGAACGTTAATGAATTCAACAATCCTTAATACTCTTTACTGGTGCATTATGGTTACGTTTACGCGATCAGCTTTCGATTTATAACAGGCATTGCTAGTACAGAAAACCCCAATTTTGTACACGAAACACCTTAGCATGACAAAAACGTCGTGGATGTTGCACAGTTACAGAATTTGAAATTTCTTTTCTTAGAGCAATATAAATGCAGAAAGAATGTGGGATAGACATGATGACTTATAAGTGATTTTTATTTGTGGAGGAAGTGAATGACAGTTTTCTAGAAATATGCCATAAATGTAAGAGAATGAGTCCACAAGTTTCCGGCATCGCCGATAAGGATTGTCGCCTTCACAAAACCTTATCCGTTAAGTAAATAGTTGCAGCAGTAACTTCCGCTCCGCTGTGTTCAGTTCAGGTTTTATTAACGCAAACCTTCATACAGAAGATTGAAGATATTTCAAAATGGAGTATCAAGAGCTGTTATTAAGTTATTCATAAAAGAAGATCTATTCCAAATGAAATTAAACAGCGATTGGACGGTGTATATGGGGAAGCATCCCCCTCATATTCTACCGTAAAAGAATGGGCAAAACCTTTTCGAATGGTTCGAGAAAGCATTGAAGATGAAGAGCGTGCAGGTCGGCCCTTGGAGATGCGCACTCCTGAAAACATGACTCTTGCGGAAGGACAAATTATGCAAGACCGGCGGCTCAAAGTTACAGAAATAGCAACTAGGTTGGAGCTTTCTAAAACAACAGTCCTTCGAATTATTCATGAAGATTTAAACGTGAATAAAGTTAGTGTAAGATGGGTGCCTAGACTTTTCCTCAGTCCAAAAGCAGCAACGAGTCATCTGTTGTCGGGCATTTTTGAGCTCTGCCTGGCAACGAGAGAGAAGTTTTGCAAACCATTGTTACAGGAGATGAAACTATGGTCCTTTTCTATGATCCTTTGTCCAAAAGAGAGTCAATGGAGTGGCGTAAACCTGGCGAAGCATGGTCTCTAATGGTCAAGGTCACTCAGTCAACCAAGAAGATGACGGCCACAATCTTTTGGAACTGTGAAGGAATACTCTTCATTGATTTCAAGGAGAGGAACACCACAGTAAATGGAGAACACTATGCTGGCCTACCGCACAGACTACGTGCTTCCATTAAAGAGAAAGGTTAGGAACGCTGAGTGGTGGTGTGCGCCTTCTTCACAACAGCGCGCCTGAGTACACAACTCTTGTTGCAAAGGAAGCTGTGAAGAAATGTGGCTTCAAGGAGATCGACCATCCACCCTACAGCATAGATCTAGCTCCCAGTGACTATTTCCTCTTCTCAAAACTCAAGAAGAACCTTCGAGGAAGGAAATTTAAGTGTGACGAAGATGTAATGGATGCTGTTTATGCCCATTTTGCAAACAAGACTTCTGACTATTTGGGGGAGGGAATTTGAAATGTTAATTCAAAGACGTGAGAAGTGTATTGAATACAGGGTAACTATATTGAAAAGCAAAATATGTTTTTGTCTTTATCATAACTAGAAAATGGTTAGGCCGGAAATTTATGGACCTACTCTCCCATGAATATAACAGGATTACATTTCTGTCTCTAGTCTTAACTGTAATTGCGAGAACTTAAATCACTTGCGCGGATATCATATGCACTTCACCGTGAGTTAGTGCTGTGACAACCGACCAGTCTGCTGCCGTAAAAGATCACATTAAAAGATATGTTTTTTTTGTGTTATTTACATATTTGTGAGTTTTTAATTTTGTAAATAATATCTTAACGCAAACATATAGCTTGCTATAGAATAAAGTAGATTTATCAACGACTGGCTTGCTCTCGCGAAATGTCAAGGGTTTTGAAACCTACAGTAAGATCTATTGTATATGCCAACAAGCGAATAAACAGTATTAGATTTCAAATAATTGGAAACAAATATGAGCTTTGATAGAATGTTCAATTAAAGAGACAATAAATAACCAGCTGATGGAAAAATATGTCACGAAATTATTTCTCAAATGCTTAGCGTCAAGAATGGATGCTTTTGGCAGTTCTGCTGTTTAGAACTTTAAAGCAGTTAGAAACCAATATACGTTAATATCTTCTCTTTGAACGTCTGCGAGCCTTCTATTGCATATGGTCATATTTTGCTTCCTAGAACTCTTTCTTGCAGATGTTTTAGCAAATTAAGGGACCTTCGGTCTCTTCCAAGTTGAATGGTAAAAGTTCGTGGATTCCCACTGTCAAATGTGGTAATAAACTTTTCCTGTTGATGTCTCTAATTCGAAAATAAGAAGTGACACTAAGATTATGAAGACGTAATCTATCAAAGCAGATAGGTATGAATGATATGATGAACAAGACACTATTAATGTAAATATTGTATATAAATGTTTCAAATATAATTTATTTGTATATTCGAAAGGAGAATCTGAAATTACACTTGGGTTAGGAAATTGCGCCTCAATCACTGCAGTCCCTCTAGGGAAATGTTGACGATGATTTCCAGAATTTTATTTTTTAATTCTTCCTGGTTACGAGGAATATTTCTGTACACTAACATTTTAAAGTTCCCCAGAGATAGAAGCCACCAGGGATTAGGTAGAGGGATCGAGGTGCCTATCCATATTTATTGATATTTCTATCTTCGAACACCAAATGAAACAAGTTTCGGAATTGTTGCATGTGGCAATGCAAAATCCTACTGGAATTAAAAAAAAAGGAAAATATTTCACCTCCTTCAGTTCAGAAAGAAGAGCCGCAAAATTTATGATCATATTGCTCTGGGTATTAAAGGTTAGTTAAAAGTAAAACTTTAGCTTTAATACCTGGATATCAAATTGGTGTTCGAACTTTACAGGCAGTAAACATACACATTTGCTGTTCGTTCTAAATATAATTTTTCTTAGCTGTTGCAGAAATACGGGCACGTTATATTGTGACCTAGGAGTAGCGATCTTTCCTTTGGTTTCATGGGTTCAAAACTTGGTCGGGGGGTGTCGGTCCTGGTGGTGTAGTGGTAACCATACTTGCCTTCTAAATCCAAAGTCGCGGATTCAAACCCGGCCAGGATCGATGAATTTTTTTTCGGGCGTAAAAATCCCAAACATGCCTTCCTTCGGAAGGGAGGTTAAGCCATGGGTCCCATGTCGCAGATTTACGGCATGCAAAAGAACTTTAAGCCTGAAAGAAGAGGCCTCTGGGCAAAATTTGTCGGCCGTTTCACGCCCTGCATTGAATGGGACGCTGATGACCTGAGATGTTAAAGAGCGTCCATAAATAAAATGAATAAAAAAATAAATAAAACGAATTGGACGAGGTCGATGAATTTTTCAGGACGTAAACATCTCTAGCGCAAGTACTCTGGGAGGAACTTTAAGCTTTACGTCTCGGTAATCAAACGCAGGGGCTCTAATAATTACAAATGACATTAGTTCTGGAGCGAAATCATATGTAAATCACATAAAAAAGAATTGCAATTTAGTTATGTGGAATAACAAGTATTCCTACTGGGTCTATCTTTTATTTACACCTAATTTTTATTATATTCTTTATGCTTTGAATAATTCAAATAAAACAAAGTTGTACCAACGTCGAAGTTTCCGGATTCATGTCTCTAATCCGGTTGATTTGCTGTTTATCCTTTACCTCTCCTTTCAAATTATATTTCCGCCGCAAACTGGCAACTTTGTTCTCCATTAGCGATGCGAGATTTTATCGTCTGAGATTACATGCTCCAAGCGTGTTCTCCCTCTCAATGCAGGTAGGTATTACCTGTTTATTTTACGTTTGCCGACGGCTAAGGACGGAATTATCTTTGTTTAGGATCGAGTGCTGCCGACAATACAGTGACAAGTGACGAGAAAGGGAGGGTTCTATCTGCTTAACCTGAGCTTTAATTTGATTATGTCAAAGTTACTTCTGGTGCTGGCATTCCGATATGGTTATGAGTCAGGGTGACTGAGAAGACTCCAATAGGAGACAGCAGCACTCGTACCATCATAATCGGGAGGCGAAACAAAGTGACAATACTATTACATAGTGTTAATATGTGGATAAACTCTGGGTAATTAATAAAAAACCTAAAAATAAGCAATAAGCTCATATAAACATATGACCAAGTTCATATAATTTATTGGTACAGTTATCTTTTCTGGTGTACAGATAAACATGCCGTAAATATTTTGGTCCTTTACAAATTAATGCCGTTGGTGACTTTTAGTGAAAGTCAAAGAACTTTCGCAGCATATGCATGTATGAAGTCCCATACAGTTTTGGAAACAATATATCAACAAAGACTCTTTAATATATCATTTAAATGCTTTATTTTAAAAAGTTCCACTAATATTAATGCACCATATGCGGTTCGTGCACGATAGGGCACCATCTCATTCTCGGACAGCTAGGTTTATAGGTCAGCGATTTGCAAGTAATTAGCCAGGTCTTGGAGTACTAATGTCCTAGCTTGCATATGAGATAAGAGTGACCTAGGGGAGGATTAGATTAATTATTTAGATTAAGGATTGAATTAATGGTTCAGATCTAAGGGATAAATAATAATTTCTTCCTCTCCGATGGTTGGTTTCCGCTGACTTATATTTTTGCCACGGCTGTTGAGACTCTGCTGCTGGATACTTTCATGGTCCTGTGACTATAGGGGAAGGAGTCTTAGAAATTAATAAGATTTCTCGTTATGGGAGATGAAAAAAATTTATTCTTCATAAATTATTCCACATAAAATGTGCCGCCGTTATTTCCTGGAGAATATGTGCCATTTTCGCACTAACTATGGCGATCACTATGACGTTAACGCACTTTAATAACTCTAAAACTCTTATCTTAAACTCCACTAAACTCAACTAAATCTGAGACGCAACTGCCCGTTTCTCACTGATAATTTTCCACTAACGATACTCTTCGACTGAACTGAATTCAATTGGGAATACCTCTCCACTACTAATGCTGAACGGAGAATAAATGTGGATTGATTGCCCCTGGGCCGCAAAATTACAAGACTAAATAAACATGACAGTCTGCCGATCTCACGAAGCTATCCTTCTTCTTTCAAACATGTTTTTAGAACAATCTAAAATGTTTTTTCCATCTTCGCATCTCTATTGGGTAATTTGTTCCCTCTGATTCTTTTTCTGCTATATCATTGGTCAGATGGTTTACGTGACTTTCTGCATGTAGAAACGAACAGAAGCTGCTAGCTTCTTCCCTTGAAGAGGTTATCGGCCTGCCTTTACACCCCGTATGTTTATTGCTTTCGCCCTTAGCTAACATCAGAAATGACAAAAACATAGGTCCCTAACTGTAAACGAACTAAACATCCTTTCAAGGACCATGTTTTAGAATTCTCCCCAGAAAATATCGGTTCTGCTTGGGTCATCTTTTACAAAATATTATTACAATAGGCAACAGAAATTCCCAGGTGAGGTTTTATGACTGGGGTAACTTTCTGCATTCTGGTGAGAAAATAACATCACAAACAATATCCAACATTTGTACAGGAAATAGAAAAGACACTGTTATGTTTAAAATAAGGAAGTTGCACAAAATTAATTACTATAATCACACTAATTGAATTGGGAGTGGCAGGTCATAAATACATCCCACACTGTTTCCATATAGAAAATCTCTCCGAAACCGAAGAAGGGCCCCCACTCGAGTCCCTCAGAAGGGCCAATTCCATACCAAACACAGGGGAGAAAAACTTTTCAAAACGCAAGTCACCCTCACACCGCACCACACAACAGCCCACTTTGCCCTGGAATTTCGATCCTATATGAAATGGTGAAAAACTGTACGTTAATTATTACGATATTTTGTTTCGCAGTGGTTTCAAATATTGACCTGGAATAGAAATTTGGTTACAATCAGGTAAAATTTAATATTTGCGAACAGAGTGCTATTTAAATAAATAAAATATAAACTACTCTGACGAGATTTGAGCTAATTTATCTTATTATTGGCATTGAGCGCACGACATTATGGATGAGCATATGTGACCTGCACTTTGCTTCTAGTCTCCAGACTAGCTTATACAACAGAAATTCTCAGACACCCATTTGGATAATAGGCTAATCTGAAAACTTCTGCTGCTGCTGAGGATCCAGATACCGGACCATCTAATCTGAAGTCATACATCTGAGCGACCCTGGTGACCCATGAACTCTGACCCATAAACTATGGAGATGAATTCATATTTCTAGCCAGTATTATCAAATCCTCTTAGACTTTTATAGTTACAACAGTTGCTCAAAATACCCACCATCGACGTCGATACACTTCTGAGTACGTTGAACTATTGGTTGAGCAACATTTGTGAAAGTGTCCTCAGCGATTGCAGCACATGCCGTTTCAATTTCTTCCCGAAGTGCTGTCAGTGTAGCTGGTTTTCTACGTATACAACATCTTTAAGAGTTCCCCATAGGTAGAAGTTCAACGGAGTTAGATCCGGAGAACGTGGTGGGAACTCAATCGAACCTCTTCGTCCTATCCAGTGCCTTGGATCCAGTGCGCGGGGCTTGTTGCTGTGCGAGGTCTCCGAGATCTGTCCTTGTGAACATCGCATACGGTACCACGAGTCTCAAATTTGTCTCGAATGCCTGCAATTGTTACTGGCGGTTCTGTTCTGTACACACGTCTCCATTGCCTTTGAACTTCAACAACATTCTCGGTTTTCCAATACCACTTGAAAATTGCTTTCCGCTGTTCAAACAATAATCTTGGCTCCATTTTGTTGTAGCAACGCTAGCATAACGTAATGTGAGTCACATCTGCTTACAGAACATCATACTACACATTACTGTTGTTTTTCGGTCTGACTTTGAAACATATTAAATGGATATCTACTGTGAAAGTGTGTATACATTTTTTGGTACGTATATGCAAGTGCTGTTCACGTTCCTAAAGGCTTAAAAGGCGATGCAGAGAGCACGAGTCCCTCGTTTTCAAGATTTTATTATCTAATTGCAGGGCGAGGTACGAAAATAATGAATATGCCAGTTAAAAGTGCAAAACGTGCCATTTATTACCTCAGAGTAATAAACTTCTCTCTTGAAACAACATACTTAGGACGGTCTCTACTACAGTCAATCATTGCTGCAGGCGCTTCGTGAGATTGTCAAACACGCCTTGCTGTAGGTCCTCATCTATGACCGAAACTTCTTTCAGCTACTGCAAAGTCCTCAAACGTCATGTGCACACTCAAAAGCAGCAACCGAGTGAGCGGGAGAACATGCAACGTCACCAAACCGTGAGATGACGGGATTAAATGAACACCCTGCTGTTAAAATCCTTGTAAGTGATGACCTTGTCTTGTTGGAAGTGAATCTCTTGGGTCCATCCTATTTTTACTTTTAAAGGATTTTCCGCTTCCCAGCCGCCATTGTTCATGATCCTGCCAATCTCTCTGCTGCAGTTCGTCATTAGAATTGCTTTACCTCTCCATGTTGCCCTTTTATTCCTTTAACATGACCGTACCCATGGAAAGTAAGTCCCAGCTCTTTCTATATTGATTCCTCTGTATGTATTAACTCTCTCGCGCAATTTCTTACCGCCACAGGTGGCCGAGGTCTTTAAGGTGCGGACCCGTAATCGTATGGAATCTTCGAACGGCTGGCCAGTCCCGAGCGACAGCGGAGTTTACTTCATGAACCTGTGTCTCATGTGGAATGTCCTTTTTTGTTGAAAATAATGTAACCTATGTGTTGAATGAACTGTGCATTGTTACGCGGGTAAAATACGAGTATTAGCCTTGACGGCCAAAGATCGTCTCCTTTTCATAAATACAAATTGATAGGGGTGGGTAGATCACTGTAATAAGGGCATTATTAGGCGACTGAAATATGTAACGCTGAAAAATGTGCTCTTATTCCAATTCTCAAATATATATTGTGCATATACACATTAACCCTAAGCTAACCTCAAGTAAATCCTAGAAACCGGTGGAACCAGTGGTTTGCTGCGGCTCGCTACGGCCTGACGGCCTACCCTCGCCTCCTTTTCGTAAATATAAATTGATAGGGGTGGATAAACCACTGTAATCTGGCAAATCTCCTTTGAATGCAGCAGAAAAAATAATTGGTCAACGTCAAATAATAGGACATTCTGTGCGTGATACTTTGTTACGGAGTAAATCATTGTATTTGTGCCAAATCTCCTTTATCCAGTAGGAAAAAAGCATTAGGATGATAGAATCCGAAACCACTATCTCCACAACTATAGCATGACACTCTAACCGACTGAGCTATCGTGCCACTGCATGTGAAGACTTATTATCTACCTATTGTGCAAATCACTACCCTTGGATCTCTCCACTTTTGCTCGGGACTAGCCAGCCGCTCGGAGAGTCCATGATTTCACTGCAGCAGGAGATTCCATACGATTCCTAGTGTTTTTAGTCCTGCTTGTAACGACAAATGGACCGTCCTCAATGACTGAAGCTCTTCCTACGTTTTCCTCAGTCCTCAAAAATGGCAAATGCCGGAGAGGTGTCCTAAACTTAGACCTGGAACGTTTCCTTCCTTAAAAAAATTCTTTCCCAATATATTTTTTAATATCGTGTGTCATCAGGGTCCACCGCCAGTGGTGCCTCAGTATAAAAACGGACGTTAAATACATTCAGTAACTGTCTTAAAGCTTCAACCAAGTGAGCATTAAAAAAGATGGATGATACGCTAACAAGGAATTTCACTTTTTTTAGTTAGAATTTTATTTGTTTTTTCTCTACATATGTTTGTTCTTATATACTGAATTAAGTAACTATATAGTAAGGATGGTTTATTGTTGAGATTAGTTCATTTCTCTAGAATAAAGGGCTCTTAGAATAGCAAACACACATGATTGAAATATGTGTTTTGAATTATTTATTCAGCCAAACAGAATAAAGGAAATTCAAAAAGGTTAAGGTGAATTCTCGTTTAAAAAATCTGACTTATTTTTTTTTCTTTGTTGACACTATCAAATGCCTTGTATAGTCTACAAAGAGTAAACGCTTTTCTATATTGAATCCAACCTTCTTTTCTATCAATTGTTTCAGTTACAATACATTGTTGATACAGGATGTCCTTTCCTAATCTTGATTACTTTCCCCACCTAATTTCATTTCTGTTATTTTTGTTAATCTATTGGTTATAAATTAAAAATATATTTTAAATTCAACGAAGCCAATTCATCTATAATTCTCGCAAATATTTTTCCTTCTTTTTAAAAATGGTATAAACAATGTTGTTCCCCATCTAAAGGGCATCTGTGCTAATTTCTAACAATTATTGTATAATTGGACTTTGTATGGATGCATTCCTGGGCTGCGATATTTTCCAGTATGTTGTCACTATTTTAGGTGGTCCACCTATAATGCGCAACACTACCGGCATTTCCGAAATTAGTGACCCACTGCGAAGGAACATGCCACATTGTTACAACACACTTCGCCTCGTGGGAGACATGAACAGTAACAACAAGATATGCCACTGAGCAGCGCTATTGCCCGTAAGAAAACATAAAGTTAAACAAAATGACATCGTTTCCTCATCATGTAAGAACATTGCCAGTTATACAACCTTATTATTTTTCCCCAATATTTGTCTAGAAATTTGTTATCAAAAGCAGGGATTTATTTAAACGTAGCATTATATTTCCAATAGAAACGACATGTTAACATTTCATGTTCTGTTTCAGGAGAACTTTTAACTTCAGATTAATAACATTTATTACGAAAAAGCAAAGATTACATTCTTCTTGTTCTTGTTGTTGTTCTTCTTCTTCTTGTTCTTCTTGTTCTTGTTCTTGTTCTTCTTGTTCTTCTTGTTCTTCTTGTTCTTCTTCTTCTTCTTCTTCTTCTTCTTCTTCTTCTTCTTCTTATTATTATTATTATTATTTTGTTTCTCCAGCGTGTAAAAGGTTAATTCAAAGGAAAGAAAACCAGATTAACTTGATAGTCACTTGCTTTTGGAAATACAATGACAAGAGATACTCTTTAAAATATTTTATAGCATTGATCAAATTTAAACTAAGACAGGAAACTAAGCTTAGGCCTGCAAATAGCTCCGTATCCCAGAGAACTCAGGAAATGGCGTAAAATTAAAAATATATATTTTTTTTGAGATTTTTATAATCCGAAAATTTTCATTTTCAGGCTCTCGGAAACAAAGCCCAAATTTCGAAAGTGTCCCATGTCTACAATATACCTCAATTACTCCGAAATTGTCTCTTTATACAAAGATGGCTAAGTATCCAAAACCGACTTCGAGGTTTTTCGTCCCAAAGATGTCAAGGTCACCATGTTTCAAAATTTCACCTTCCATAAAATAAGCATTAAGCTAAATCGGTAAGGCGTGTTTCAGCCTACAGATAATACGATGCCCAGAGTTTGGGAAAAGCGCCTAAATTAAAAATCTCCCTAATTATCCCAGAGATATTTGTCGAAATGTGCCCTAAATGTGTCATGTTCAGGCTCTCCCCCAAAACGGCATGTCTATAGAGCAGTATTTTTCAAATTTTACGTTTTTATTAACTCGCTTTCTTGTCTGTTCGGGTGGAATATTGTAAGTAATTTTTCATGCTCTTCTAAATGAGAGAAGAGACTTGAAAATTTGCACATAGGTCAGAAATGGATGACAATACAATATAATACGTTCATTATCATGGTTCTATGGTTCCACGGTTCAAAAATATAGTTCCGCAGTTTTGAAAGTAAAGCAGCGCAATATCAAACACAAAGCATTTAAAAAAAAGTAAGATTGAATAGTAAGAACATATTTCTGTAGTTTCGTTAATAACGCATAAAAATATAAAATTTATAAATATCTTTATTTAAAAATAAGAACAGTTCTATGATGACTGTATTATATTTATCAATACAATAAATAAATTGTAGTGTAACTTGATTTATATTTAATTTCAATGGTTTATTTGAATCTAAAATGATTAAATTTCTTTTTGTTATAATCTGATAACAATACAGTCGCCATGGCAATTATTCAAATAAACAGCGCGATGTCGAACGCGCAAATTTCAAGAAACGCATGGCTCAAGCGCGATCAACTGAGACGATGGAAAAACGTTCTTCTCGACACGATAATGACACGCAACGACATGCTAAATATTTTGATAACAATACAGTCACCATGGCAACTTTTCAAATAAAAGAATCAAATTTAAATGCTCACAATTAAATCATTACAAATAACAATTAATAAATCTGATTTCTATTACATAAATTCAATTGCGCTAGTGTTAATGTTGAACATGTATATTAATAATTTCAACTGTGTAAATAAGTAGTGAATGAGTATTATATTTAATATGAGTTACATATATTATCAAAGATTTTGACTTCTATATTGAGGATCTGGTACAAATGTATTTAATACTGAAATAATAATATTCAAAATTTACTTTGTGTTTCTGTATTTTAATTTTAATTTAAAAAAACAATAATTAATCAACTGTTTCGACATATCAATGGATTAGATAAAAGAATTCTCTATATTAGATGTGATTACGAGAAAACAAAATGAACTAAATCTAAAAGTTGCTCAATTTTTGTCATTATTTAATCGAGATGTCTAATACTGATTGCAAAATTACGTGCACACAAGACTAAAAAGTAGAAAATAATTTAAACAATTTTTTTAAAACCCGCGTTTTTATTTACTTAATTATAAATGAACTAAAAAGTATAAAATAATTAATTCTAGCCAAATATAGATTTATAACCCCATGCAAATTAATAATCTCATAAACGTTTATAGAAAAATTCTTCCACATGAAAAACGTGGGGCGCATGCAATAGATAAAATTAATAACTGTTAAAGGTATTTATAGCTTAAATTAATCACACAAAAGATTCAGACAAAATATTGCATGCGCCCCACGTTTTTAGTTTGGAAGAATTTTTCTAAAAATGTTTATGAGATTATGAATTTGCATGGGTTTATAAATCTGCATTTGGCTAGGATGAATTATTTTATACTTTTTGATTAATTTATAATTTACTTTTAAATTGTCTATTTTTTGAATAAGTATCAAACTTCTATTCTGTTAAGAAAAAAAAAATAATTAAATTATTTTCATCCTACAAGATACATTTAAGCTGTTTAGTCCGTTACTGCATGATAACTCCCGTCCCGATATTGCAAAAATCGTCAAGGATTATCTTTTGAAGTCCATAATCTCGTATACGAAGAGGTGCAGAACGCTCGCACGAGAAATTAAACATATTATTAAAGTTGTACTGACTTATCTTCTAAGTCCTTACTTCATTTTCACCTGTTGGACCTTGCGTTTTGACAATGCATTTTCACACAATGATCAAACAAAGGGAGTAAAATCTTTTATCATAGTATTAGGTATTTGCAAGCGTTTGTTACACCGCATTGCTTTGCGGTTTGGAATGTGCTTGTTCTACTACGGAAAGAATCCATTCAGCGGCATGTGAGGCATTGCGCATTGAGTTGCCTGTTGCCCGGAGCGCTGGCAACTGTTTGATTAGAACCGGTCACGCTAACCTCTCCAAGAACACGCCTACCACACTTGCACACCTTCCAAATAGTTGAGAAGCACACAACGCAACAGTTGGCTAGCGCGGGAACTAACAACGCCTTTTCTTTCGGTGCTGCTAAAGTTTCACGGGACCCCCAAATGTGAACATCGGCGCCTATAGTTTGATGCGGAGCATGGCTCTGCATTCAAGTGTCATGACTTGAAAGTTGCAAGTGAATGGAATTTCTCAGAGCAGCAAATTCCAATTGCCTAATAAAAACATACCTCAGTCGTAATTAGGGCAATTAAATTCCATATTTGGGATTTGCACAAATTTTTATGTGAAATTATTATAATTATAGGAAACTGATCATTTGAAATATATGGAAATATATGTGTTTTTTACACTTTCTAACTATTTGCTGCTGTTTTCCGTATAAATATTTTATTTATTTATTTATTTATTTATTTATTTATTTATTTGCTAGTAGCACATTCTTCAAAATTTTTTCTTATATTAATTTTCGTTATTCTTTATATCATATATTTATTTGACATCTAAATAAACATTTTATTAATACGGAACAGTTTACGCTTAAGGGAGCGGTTTTTTATTCGTTTTATTTAAGGACGCTCTTTAACATCTCAGGTCATCAGCGTCCCAATCAATTCCGGGTGTGAAACGGCCGACAAATTTTGCTCAGAGGCCTCTTCTTTCAGGCTTGAGGTTCCTTTTCGTGCCGTAAATGTGCGACACGGGACCCACGGCTTTACTTCCCTTCTGAAGGAAGCCACTTAGGATTTTTACGCCCGAAAAAATTCATCGATCCTGATCGGGTTTGAACCCGCGATCTTGGGTTTAGAAGACAAGTATGGTTACCACTACACCGCCAGGACCGTCTTTTGGCCTTTAAAAGCGGTGCTTCGTCAGGTTTACGCCACTCTATTCATTCTCTTTTGGACAAGGGATCATAGTAGAGGACCATATTTCATCTTCTGTAACAATGGTTTGCAGAACTTCTCTCTCGTTGTCACGGCAGAGCTCCAAAATGCTGGCAACAGATGACTCGTTGCTGCTTCTGGACTGAGGAAAGAAGTGTAGGTACCCATCTTGCAATAACCTAGAAGGTACGTCTTACCTTGCTGTACTTGTGCAACTTTGAGCCGCCGGTCTTTCATAATTTCTCCTTCCACAAGAGCGATGTTTTCAGGAGTGAGCACCTCCAAGGGCCGACCTGTACGCTCTTCGTCTTCAATGCTTTCTCGACCCATTCGAAAAAGTTTGGCCCATTCTTTTACGGTAGAATATGAGGGGGATGCTTCCCCATATACACCGTCCAATCGCTGTTTAATTTTATTTGGAGTAAGTCCTTCTTTTGTAAAGAACCTAATAACAGCTCGATGCTCCATTTTGAACATGTCACAATCTTCTACACATAGTCTTCTTTATGCAACTATATCTGAACAACTGAACACAGCGAAGCGGAAGTTACAGCTGCAACTATTTACTTAACAGATAAGGCATGGTACCAGATAAGAATTTTGTGAAGGTGATAATCCTTATTGGCGAGGCCGGAAACTTATGGATCTACCCTCGTACCATTGAATGAGAACTGAAGGAATTCTCGGGATGGGGAAAACTCCTAGGTCAGGGAAGATGATGCTAACATGAATTAACCTGATATCTCTAGTTCACAAGTTCGTGTCTCGAACTGGACTTCTCGCGTCGTTTTGAAAGTCGCTGAGGCGCCTATACAGACGTAGTTTGATTTGTGTAAACCGATTGTTTTACAATTACGCCAGCTACACGCGAACAGAGAGCGGTAGAAATAAAATTATAAAGCAGACGTTGGAGAAAGAAGATTTCTCCTGTTCGGCCATCACTTGCGTGATGCTGGATATTTGGGATGTCGGCGTAATGCCCTCAAGAAGCGGTAGCAGTTTACCTCACTTTAACTAACAATGTTCGTCACGTCAGGAAATGTCGCTTACGGTAACGCATATAGTATTTTAAATAGTTTTCAACGTCTCTCAACAGCACAAGAAGGACATGTTAGCGTTAGACATATCAAATAAGCAGATATTGGTAATTCATTTCAAATTCAAAAATAGATATTGTAATTTAATTTATTTCAAGAATGCTTAATTACAAAATGTCCCCTTTTGTTTATTATAAATCTCTTTAGGCTTCCAAAGAATTTGAAACAAAATGTTTGAAGGCCAAATATTGGGCGATGAAAGTGAATTTTATTGTTTTTATGATTAAATTTTCATCCTTCTCTTGGCCGCCATGAGTGGCCGTGGTCTTTAAGGCGCGGACTCGTGAGCAGGAGGTCCGGAGTTCGATTCCCGCCAGGACAGTCTTCTCTAACTGAGGATTTTTTCCCCCAGGTTTTCCTCAGTCCTCATACCGCCACGGGTGGCCGAGGTCGTTAAGGCGCAGACTCGTGAGCGAGAGGTCTGGGGTTCGAATCTCGCGGACCGTCCTTCCCGACAGGTATTTTCCAAGTTTTCCTCATTCCTTCTCAGTCCTTATAAATGGTAAATGCCAAGAAGGTGCCCTAAACTTAGGCCTGAAACGTTCCCTTTCTTTAAAAAAAAATCCTTTCTCAATATATAATTTCATGTCATGTATCATCAATGTACACCGCCTGTGGTGTCTCAGTAGTAAAAACGGACGTTAAGCACTATTAAAAAAATCATCCTCTTGCTATATTATGTTATGAATTTATATATTTATGTTATCAATCGTCTGTCTTGCTGGAAAACAAATATTTAATGTTGACCAGTATTCTTAATGGAAGTAATGCATCTTATAGTCATTCAATATACTTAGTAGAAATTAAACGTCTGTAAAGTTATAAGAACGAATAATTCAAAATTTTAGTTAAAAGATTTATTGAAGATTTGAACGTACTGTTTTCTCTAATACTGTTCCATTCAAACAATGAACATTATTTATGAACAAAACCGCCCACCTCACTTGCTTCGTTTACGGAGACAATTGCAAACATTTTAGAAATATATAAATATCATTCATTCCTCGGATGGTGTTTACATACTTTTCGCACGAAAATGATTCATTTATTTTTGCCTGGTGAGTAACAAAAAACAACGATAATAGCAACAAAGAAGACATTACGCAGCTGTAGTATCAACGACCACCACTTGTAGCGCTGCATGCAACATCTCGATTTTGATAGTTTCAATCTACAATGACTCGAAATTCCGGGTATATGTCGCAGTGTAGCCAACTTTATTACGAAGGTACCTTTGCGTTAGGGAAGAACAAGCTCTCCATAGGCTCCTGTAATATTTCATTGGCCTGAGCTGAAGAGAAAGCCGAATTTTGCTCGTCATGTGTCATCTCCATTTTGCACGCAACTCGTAGGCGGGAACCGGAAGTGGCAACAATAAAACTAGAACCATGTGTACATTAAGCATTAAGCTAACAAAATGTTGTAGAGTTATATTTTAGCGCGAGATATTAACATCCTTCATATATTAATTTTACAAGAGATTTATTCCCTTATGTGTCTCAATAATATAATAAAGTTATTAATGAGAAACTTGAGTTTGTCGCTTCTTACATTAAAGCTCAATTACTGGTGGTATTGAAAACAAACCCACACGCGCTTCTGGGAGAAGGCTCTCGTATTTCTTATTTTTTTCTGTTTGTAAATGCCGAAAAGCTACTAACATCCAAAATGGAGTAGACCATGTTTCAGTTGAAGTATTTGGTGTGATTAGTAACTAGAAAATTACATCCTAAAGGAAAGTACATAACATTTCCATTCCCAGAGGCAGCAGACAGATTAGAATTAAGAACACAAAACCTACCTACAAATCCAACAGACTTATGGAAATTATTACAGATGGCATTTGAAAGGAGATTAGAAACTTTAGACCTAGAAGAATTATATCATAATTTCGTACTTAGTTACGGAAGGATAGGCTTCGATTTCCAAAAATCTTGGCCAAATAGTCATTTTCATACTTATCATAATTAATGGAAGTAATAAACTTTATGAAAATAGGGAAAATAAACGCCCAAAGAAGTAAATTGGTCATGTTGGAATTAAGGAGGCTATCAGAAGAACTGCAATTAGATATTCTGTGCATTCAGGAACAATATTGTGTAAACGGCAAACCAGCACACATGTCGACAAACTTTAGAATTATAATAGATAAAGGAAACCCTATGGCAACAATAGTAGTTATTAACTAGGAAATACAAGTGGTGAAAATAACGCAATTAAGTGATACACATACAAATTGCATAGAAATAGCACTAAGAGGGAAACATTATGTTTTAGTAAATCAATATTTTCAGTTTAGCGAATGCATAGAACCATATATAAATAGATTAAGAGAAATAGAAAATGGTTATAATAATTCTCCAGTAATATATATGGCGGATGCTAATGCACATTCCCAATGGTGGAACAGCAACAACAAGGACAAAAGGGGAGAACTACTGGAGGAGGTAATAGCGGAGCTACAGCTAAATGTAGAGAACAAACCATGTAACCCACCAACTTACAGTAATAGAGCAGGAGCTACATCTAACATAGACATCACATTGACAAATAAAAGAGCAAGCAAAAGTGTTACAAATTGGAAAGTAGGTCAATCACTGACGTCAAGTGATCACAATATAATTTATTTCGAATTACAAATTAACACAAACCAAGAACAAAGATGGAATGAGAATAAACGACCCTACAATATAAAGAAAGCAAACTGGGATAAACTAAAAACGGAATTTAAATTACCTACAATGCCTAAACCTCAAGAGGACTGTAACAATAAAGCATTAGAACTAACCAAAGCCATCCAAAAAGCTATGAAGTGCAGCATACCCAGAATTAATAAAAAACATAACACTTCACCAACATTTTGGAACAATTATCTGTTAAAATTAAGAAGATCAGTTAGAAAAGCTAGAAGAATTTATCAGAAATCTATTATTGCCTCAGAAAGAGAAAATAACTTAAATAAATATAGAGAAATTAGGAAAAAATATAAGGAAAATATAGAAGAATATCGCCAAGCTGCATGGAAAAATTTGGTAGAGATAAACCTTTCCAACAATATATGGGGTACACCTTACAAGCTAATAATGGAGAAAGTAAAAACCCCAGAAATAATATCCACTCTGGATAAAGGGGAGGATAAAATGACTGTCAACTGGATAGACTCTATAAATCTCTTACTTCTAAAACTACTACCTAATGATATTAAAGAAAATGATAATTCAGAACACAGAAAACTAAGAAAAGAACTCATTACTGTAAAAATAGATGAAGGTGTCATTTTCCCCTACCATGAAGTTGAAATAAGAAAAATTATAAAGGAATTAAAGAAGAATAAATCACCAGGACGGGATGAAATAAAGTCGGAAGTGCTACAACAGTTGGAAGATCAGATTACCCCGTACCTGTGTCAATTGTTTAATAATTGTCTATGGCAGGGAAAAGTGCCTTACTGCTGGAAGGAAGCGAATGTGATCATTTTAAACAAAGGGGCTGACAAAGATCCCACGCAACCGAAATCCTATAGGCCTATTTGCTTATTAAATGTTTTGGGCAAAATCCAAGAAAAATTTTTGAGCAAAAGAATAGATGAATATAGATCAATGATTGGTATGACCAGCAAACAGTTTGGATTTAGAAAAGGCAAGTCTACAGAGGATGCCATAATCGAGGCAATAGAAACTTCAAAAATAACCAATAAAAAATACGTAATAGCAATATTTTTCGATATTGCGGGGGCGTTTGATAATTTATGGTGGCCAGTACTGTTTCAAATTTTAAGGAAAAAGAAATATCCAAAATGCATCTATAATTCGTTAATAGATTATTGTAAAAATAGAAGAGTGTACGTTAAGGGTGCAAACCAGATCATTACAAAGGAAATTACCAAAGGATGTCCGCAGGGATCAATTTTAGGGCCGATATTATGGGACATATTTTTGGAATCTCTAATAGAAAATATAGAAGGATTAAACAGTATAAAAGATATTATCGCATATGCAGATAACTTACTAATAATAATAGAAGGAAATAATAGAAAGGAAATTGAAAAGAGATCAAATATAATAACTGATCATGTAAACAATTGATGCATAAAAGCAAAATTGGAAATTGCTCCTCACAAATCATCATATATGTTTTTAAAAGGAAACTTAAACAGAAATCCGAGTGTTAAAATTAACAATAAAAATATTAAGAGACAAGCAGTAAATAAATATCTAGGTATATATTTGGATGAAAAACTAAATTTTAAGAAACATGTAGAAAACACAAGAACTAGAGCAGAAAAAGTTATGTTCAAGTTAGCCAATATTGGACAAAGATATTTTAATATACATGCTAACGGAATAAAAATCTATCACAATAGCATCTTTGCAGCCATATTAAACTATGGAGGAGGAGTTTGGGGGGAAAAGGCACGGGAGGTTCATTTTATACGTACTTTTAAGAAGCTCCCAAAGAAAAATTTTATTGAGATGTACAGGGGCATTTTCCACTTCTCCAACAGTGGGACTACTAGTAATATTAAGTATATGGCCAATTGATTATCTAGTTCGAGTAAGAGCAGCCTCTTATTGGCTTAAAAAACAAAATAACTCAAAAATAATGGATATTGTTGGTAAAAAGTGTAGGAATAAAAAAGAAATCAAAGATTCTTTATTACAAATATGGCAACGAGAATGGGATGAAATAAAAGAAGGTAGAAGAGTGCATGAAATATTTCCATCCATAAAGGAAAGATTACTATTTAAGCACATTCATCCCAATAAGGGTTTAGTGCATTATGTAACAGGCCATGGTCCATATTGCTCATATTTGCAAAGATTTAAATTACAAGCAAATAATACGTGTACGGACTGTAACGTAATCGATACACCGGAACATGTCTCATTTGAATGCCCTAAATACCAGTCATTTGTAGCAGAGGAAAGACGACTACTTGCTGGGAAACACATCTGGAACATCATGAGAGACGAAGATGATTTTAGGGCATTGAACGAGCTAACAAATAAAATATCAAGCAAAATGGCAGAAGAGTATAAAAACGGCAAAAAACAAACAAAAGAAAAAATCCAAAGGCCAGAAATGGTATATTCCCCTAGAAGATCCGAGAGAATCAGGGAAAGGCAAGAAAGATACTTACAACTAGAATTAGTTGAAGAAAAAGATGATAAAGAAGATAACACCCAATTTGAATAAGAAGAAGAGAGCAGAACTGACAGAAGAAAGGAATAATGGCAGTTTTCGGGCGGAAACGAAGCAGTTGAGAGAAGTAGACAGAGGTCAAGAGAAGGAGAGAACCGAAGGAAACTATACTGTCAACACACCATGGTCCAGTATAGCTGTTGCTTGAGACCGGCAGCAACTCCACTGATGTCCAGGTTCTGTTGCCAGGAATTCCAGTGGGGAGCAGCCCGGATACCGAGCGTTAGCAGAAATGAAGACGCATAGAGTAAATTGGATAATAATTGTAAATTAATAAAGTTTAAATGTAATCATTGCTACTGGGTACCAGTTGCAATTGTAGATGTTATTATAAGTCATAGTAAATAGCCGTAGTGCTGGATTCCAGTACCGGTTTTGTTTTTGAAGTTTTAATTTTGTTTAGTCATAGTATTAGTAGTGTAGATTTTAAAATCTGTAAAACTTAATTGTAATTTAAATTGTATTGAAAGATATAAGAGGAATAAATAAATGAAATCTGGAGTATTACGTCCTGATGTAGAACCAAGATATCAGGATGTAAGTATTGCAGAATTAAAATTAAAAATTAAATTATTTGGTGTAATTGAAGTTCTGCTAGTGGCAGTTAATAGCAACCTTTGGAGATATAACATAAGAATAATACACCAAGTATTTGGGACATAGGGAAAATGTTGTGTTATGTTGTTCTCAAGAGCTAGGAAAAGATTTAAGATAAGTTCGGATGTCATATTGTTATGTGGATCTGAAGATATTTCTTTTATAGTTGTAATATCCATATTTTAAGTTTTCTTAACCAGCACTTGTGTTTATTGCTTAAAGTAAGCACATATAAATTTTTTATTTTTATCTATTTACTTTTTATTTTATTTATTTTTGTTTATGCACATTTAAATTATTTAAATAACGGAAAATATTAGCCAAGAGGGCTAATTTGTACACTTTTCCACGCTAAACTAAACAGCTCTTATGAATACCTGCAGAATAATTAGCGGATCTGATTATGAAAAACGAAAACTGTTATTGTTGCTTAGTTTTTCCCCACGCATGGACAGGTTCTTGATGCAGAACGATTTTCAGGTTCCGCTGAACGTAACTCTCAAGTTAAATAAGCATCGCGCCCCTTTGCACTACTTTCACGGTGGCTACATCTGGAATAGGGTCGTTCTACTGTTGTTACTGTTAGATTCTGTCACTGATCAATTTCGGCTTTTATCTTTCTTATTTTAATCAGAAACTGTAATAAAACTATTACATTAATGCATATAATACGTTCAAAGCACAGGCGAAATGGCTGTAAGCCAACAAACAACTGACTGCTGAGGGCTAGCTGTGCGCGCGCAAGATCGAGTCTCCTGCATTGTTGCGTCCTCATAAATTACATTATAATGTTACGGGAATTCACATTCTAGATAGGGTAGACAAAAACAGACTGAGAACATGTGTTCCATTCAGATACTGAGTCATCGACTTATAAAAATGAACTTAATTTTTTACGTTATGAGAGAGCACTGCTGAAATATCAACATATTTATAATGAAAGCTTTTAACTCGTACATCTGTGATTTGCAATAACCAAAATCGCCCTCTTAACCATCTGAGAACGTAGACGTAGAAAAAAGCCCAATACATTCCTTCAATTCCCACCTCAGTCACTGATGCTCTTTTTAACTTTAGTGCATTATTCTTTGCGCAATCAATACAAAGTCTAGGGGACATTTAAACTGTAAAAGTAACCTTTCTCTCAGAGGAATTTTATCAAGGGGAAAGCATTCAAAGAAGAAAGCTCATGTGGTCACTTGTCAACGGGTTTTGTTTGTGTACCAGAATCGTTCTTGCAGAGATGGCTGAGAAGGAAATAGCTGCTTAGGTTCGATTCTTGGTGGGGGTAACATCAAGTGGCTTATCTGCACTAGTCTACTCAGAGTGGCAACAAAAGAGCGCTGACAAATTGGAAGAGCGCTTCACACTTCCACTGCAGCAACGCAAGATGCGGGATGCGCCTTTGTCTACATTTGCACCAAGCCCAGATCGGGAAACTGCTGTGTTCACTCCCAATTTGCTAGAAAAGTAATCTATCTACTTTAGTCAGGAATGTTTATTAAATTTATTTAATATTTTATATTGTTCTAATGTCTAAAGAAAACCAAAGGTAAATATTTTGTAAACTCCTTTGGCCCAAGCTTATATATCCTCATCGCAGTTATAACTCAGAACATAAATATGCTTCAGAAAAACTCAAAAACCAATACTCAAATTCTAATTCAGAACCAGTATGCTAAATGTAACTTTTTCTAACTAAGAATTAAGTATGATACATTTCGTTGTAAAAAAAAAAAAAAAAAAAAAAAACAAATAAATAAATAAAAAAAAATAAAATACAGCTTACTACACCATGCATCTGTGACCACATACGAGGGTAGGTCCATAAGTTTCCGACCTAGCCATTTTCTAGGCATGATAAAGACAAAAACTATATTTCAAACTCTCCCCTCTAATAGTCAGAAGTCTTGTCTGCAAAATGGCCATAAACAGCATCCATCACTTCTTCGTCACACTTAAATTTCCTTCCTCGAAGGACCTTCTTGAGTTTTGAGAAGAGGAAATAGTCACTGGGAACTAGACCTGGGCTGCAGGGTGGATGGTCGATCTCCTTGAAGCCACATTTCTTCACAGTTTCTCTTGCAACAACAGTTGTGTGCACATGCGTGTTATCGTGAAGAAGGCGCACACCACCAATCAGCTTTCCTCGCCTTTTCTCTTTGATGGAAGCACGTGGTCTGTGTAGTAGGCTAGCATAGTATTCCCATTTACTGTGGTGTTCCTCTCCTTGAAGTAAATGAAGAGTACTCCTTCACAGTCCCAAAAGATTGTGGTCATGATCTAATTGGTTGATTGAGTGACCTTGGCCTTTAGAGGTGCTTCGCCAGGTTTATGCAACTCCATTGATTCTCTTTTGGATAAGGAATCATAGTAGAGGACCATAGTTTCAGCTCCTGTAACAATGGTTTGCAGAACTTCTCTCTCTCTTTGCCACTACAGAGCATCTTTTACTGCGCTATCTACTAGAGACATTTGTGCCTTGTAATCTCCAGAAACTTTGAGGTGCTTAAGTTCAATTTCATTTATAGATTATCGTAGTTATGTAAACGTCTGGTGGCCCTACGGTAATTGATATTAAGAAACAAACCAGCGCGGAATTCAACGAAAAATCTCGTAAAACACAGGGTCCGAGACTTCAAGGACGGAATATTTGGTTAGTTTATGGACGCTCTTTAACATCTCAGGTCATCAGCCTCCCATTCAATTCAGGGCGTGAAACGGCCGACAAATTTTGCTCAGAGGCCTCTTTTTTCACGCTTGAGGTCCTTTATTGTGCCGTAAATGTACGACACGCGACCCACGGCTTTACTTCCCTTCCGAAGGAAGCCATACTTAGGATTTTTACGTCCGAAAAATTCATCGGTCCTGGCCGGGATTGAACCCGCAATCTTGGGTTTAGGAGGCAAGCATGGTTACCACTACACCTGGACTAAGATTGCCAAATTATTGTTTCTTACTAGTTGTAGTGGTAATCTTGCTTTTAAATACTCTCAGTGAGAAGTTAAGAAGTTTGAAAACAGACTGCGCAGTTTAGAGCGCAGCTACGCAGGCTGCATTGGCTATGTCACTCCCCTCTTCTTCCTCCCAAAACCTGACCCATTGCTACTACAATTTATTGACATATGTGCACTATTTTCTAACTTTACTTACTTTTAATTAGACATATTTAGAGTGTTACACTTATTAAATAATGTTTCACTTTAAACTACTGTAGTGTTAAGCCGATGAGGGGATGCAGCAGAATGGGGTATGGTGGTGTTTTCTGTGCAGCTGACCACCCGACAGAAAGATGGAGTAGGGGGCGACCACTGTACAACTGAAGCATTTCCAATTCCGTTTACTACCTTGTCCTTTTTGAAACACTGTAGTTTGATCGACCTGCATACTGCGATAGTGGGAATCAGAACCATTTCCATAAGCCCCAGCAACAAGGGTATCCTGCAGTTTGCAGTGTTAGTCCCCCGGGGGTGCTCGGCGACAGTCCCGGGGGAGCAATACAACCTCAAGGAAATGGGGGCGAGGAAAGAAGAAATGTTTACCTTATCGTCGTGGCTTGGAGCTGGGGAATCGTACAAAGTACATAACGAGTGATGTCGAGATTGCCGAGTGTAACACCAGCCGGACCGATATCTCTTCCATGTTTAAACTCTGTGTAAACAAATGCACGTGGTCCTCATGACTATTAAACGGTAAAATTCGGGAACACGTGATAAACGGAGATTGGAAATGTTGTGTTAACCCTACAGAGTTGTCAATTGCGTCAACTGCTCATATAAGAACACCAAATGTACATATTTCTAAAGTATTTTGTCCAAGCATGTTTGCATAGTAATGAGATTTTCTTATGCATGGCCAACCACACTGCGCAAACATAGTTTAGCTTTGACATCTTCACTGTCTAACATTTACAAAACAAAATTTTAAAAACAGAAATGGAAACAAGCCTTGAAATATTCTGTTTTCATGCATTATATTTACGTTTCTTTGCCATATCTCTCTCTCAATTCAATCACTTCCTTTTAGTGCTTTCCAAGTCTGTGTTAGTTCGTCGCCATGCTGCTGAAGTTATCTGTGAAAGGCTGAGATTTAATGCGGCCAAGATTGGGTTATCGGGATATTGAATTGATTTCAGCGTTTGCTTTTGATTCCTTTCAAAGTTCACCAAATAAGTGATATCTACATGCGATTGTTTCTCCCTAATCAAATCTGTAGTAGAATACAAGGTAAAAAGTAAAATTTGCAGTGCGTTAGTGACATTGAAAGCATATGGGCCTGAATTTTATACTGAATCTCTCAAGGGCAAATGTATCATGTATTTAACTTCTGTAGTTTTACAGAAGTGTACCAATGGTTTGCAGTGCATGTAAATTATTTGTTGAATGGGAATGGAGAAAAAATATGATGAATGTGGAAGAAACATTTTTAAGAATAAATAAAAAGGAGAGTTATTATTTTTCCGTCCTATTTGCACCTTCTCCTTACCCTTTATTTTTGCTCCTCTACAGAAGACCAGAGCGTCAAATGTTTTCTTCATTTCTTTAACTTTTAAAAAGTAGATGTTAACTAGATGAAAGTGTTACACATTGCTAAATATCAAACATAAATGGACCAGAAGATGTTATTTTTATTAAAAAGACAGCGTGAAATTTTAAGGTCTTTTATTCGTGTATTAATTTGCCTCTGATCTAATTATATTTCCGCCGGAGAAGGGGCAACTTAGATATCGGCTTCCGCGCTTTCAAATGCCGGTAACAGAAGAAGTACGGAATCGGTGATATGACGAAACACCCCAAATAGCGGAGACGTAATTACTCTCTATCATATAGAAGTGGAGGTTATAACAGTCTGTCCTTTTGTATATGCTTAATAAAGTACAACAGATGCTATTGAGAAATAGAGACGATGTTTTCTCAGATGTTATTTTTTGGTTCTTGCAGAGTATACGGGCTGTTCTATGGAAGAATTCCCCGGTCATGATCACAAGAAAAAATCGAGGAGGTTGCACACACTAACTAATAATTCAAACCTCGAACATTGTGTAAAGTCAGCTGTATGTATTGTTGCATATCCTACGGAAAAAAAAAATCAGCTAGTAATCATGACCGACTCGGAAACCTTCGGAAGTTTCCGCTGGTATGAATTCATAATGCACGTTTTAATGCCACCCTCAATTCACAATCATCACATGTCTAGCAATATAAATAGTTTCGATTCCTCGTTGTGCTTGCTTTTTCAATTATTGTCTTTACAATTAAAATTAATATGCAGGCAATAATATATAAGACGGGAAAAAGAGATAAACACAAGAATATTCTTGGCATGGAAGGTTTCTGGTTCATTCAGTTTACAATCTCCAACAGGAAAATAGGCAAAAAGCTTAAAATCGAAGCACTAGAAACCTGTACATACCCCAGTAATGCTATAGGTTCCAGATGTGGGCGGCTATAAACAGGCCAAAGGAGAGTGGAACACAGGACATTAGGAATAACAATAAGGAACAAAATCTCCAGCGTTAGCCCAAATAACATCAACAACAGACATCAGAAAGAACCGCCAGATTGAAGTGGAAATGGAGAGGTCACAGAACAAGGATGCAGGACGACAGATGGACGTATAAGACTACCATGTAGGACGCGTTTAGACAAACATACAGAGGCAAGCCAAGACGCTGCACAATGAACCAGAGGAGCAAGAAGCAGGAATACATGGGAAGCCCTCGAATGTCAACCTCGAAACGAGTGAAATCTGATGAACAAATCAGGGTAATACTACTGTACACATCCCTAATGCGAATTAGCTCATCGTATTAGCGAATAAATTAAGAAAATATATTTTTTTAAGGAAGGAAACACTTCAGGCGTACGTTTAGGGTACCAACCCGGCATTTGCCATTTATGAGAACTGAGAAAACCTGAAAAAAAAAACCCAGGGAGGACAGGCTGGCAAGATTCGAACCCCAGACCTCCAGTTCACGAGTCCGCGCCTTAATGACCTCGACCACCCGTGGCGGTGAGACTCTAAATGTCGGGCGATATCATATCACTTGTGAGGACAGAATTTGTAGGTGCAATAATAACTATTGGGCTATTGTTAAAAACGTTTATCTTCAAGGATTAAAACTACACGACTAATACATCAGTTAAACCGTGAATAAACAAAAAGCTTGTATGTTTTCTCTCTACAGAATGCCATTGTGTCTAAAGACGACGTTGTTAGCACCGTTTCCTGCAAAGGACGATGTTAAGTTTTTTTTTTTTTTTTAACTTCCTTTCTTTCCAGCAGTCTCCGCGTTTTAACAACTGCAGTGAGTGTTGCCAGTCTCCAGGCAATTTTGGACGAACGGCACACCATGTTGATTAACAGACGCGGTGCCCCTGACAATGATACAATCCTTTCTTCTTGGGGCGAGTGTTTGAATCCCGAGATAACCGTCCGCTTTGTGTCGGCAATCCACACATCCGATGGCATGCTAATAAATATTTATAAGAAGCACGTGTGCACGGAAAGCAAGGTTTGTAGAGTGAGTCAGTGACTTTGTGACAGGCCTGCAAGTGGGATGCACACAACAGGCTAACTGTTCCATCTCTCAAGCGCTGCTTCGGTCTGGGAATGCTGTTCTTATGTGCAAATGATACACAAACCTCATTTACCTCTTCGTCAAAGTGGGCCTTTTACTTACAACAGCAACAAAACGGTTGGAATTTGTCTTATTTCATTCAACGCTTGCAACAGCTTTCCCACACTCAGTAATACTCCCATACTTCCAATATACGTCCATTTCTTTCGTTAGCCATTCTGACTTGTATTATACAGCAATGCTTTCTTTTCTATGAGCGTGTACAACACACATTCAAAACAGTATCTCACTCATTCCTGATGAATGCACTTAATTTTTTCTTGTAAGTGCATTATTATACACAGAGTGACCCAGTGAACTATGAACCAACTTGCGCTGTTTTGCCTGTAGGCGAAGGCGGAGCAGCGCTGACATAACCGCACAATAGCTTTCTTAACTACAGAAGCTGCCAAAAACATAGACACACTTTCACAGTAGATATCTACTTAATATATTTCAAAGTTGGACCGGGAAACAACAGTAATGTGTAGTATGATGTATCGCTTGAACAGCTGAAAGTAATTTTGAAGTGTTATTGGAAAACCGAGAATGTTGTTGAAGTTTAAAGGCAATGGAGACGTGTGTATAGAACAGAAGCGCCGTTGAGCTTCTACCTATGGGGAACTCTTAAGGATGCTATATACCGTAGATAACCAGATACACTTACAGTACTTCGGGAAGAAATTGAAACGGCATGTGCTGCAATCGCTGAGGACACTTTTGCAAACGTTGATCAACCAGTAGTTCAACGTACTCAGAAGTGTATCGACGCCGATGGTGGGCATTTTGAGCAACTGTTGTAACTGTAAAAGTCTGAGATGGTTAGTGCTCATCATTTTCTGTTTTTGTGCATTCAGTTTTGTTATGTTAACACAGTTTTTTCTTTGCTTTAAGTGTGTATACGTTTTTGGCATCCTCTGTATTTTAAAATTCTTGCTTTATGAAAGAAGATGCTGAAAATTTCCAACGCCGTTGACCATACATTTTTGGCACCTCTTTAAGTACCTATCAATTACTTGAGGGAGTCACAAATTCAATTCTGTCGATATGGAGCAATTTCAATATCTTGCTTCAAAATATTAGCTATATGAGCTGTGACAGAGTCTTGTTGAAAACAGACGAAATCACACCCCTATCTGTTGATTCTTTAAGAAAGGAGATGCAATAAGGATATTCAAGTGTGTTGGAATTGTTTTACATGCCTTTTTTAACTTCAACAATGTTGAAAACAGCAGTCTTTGAACCCACCGTCCACAAACACATCTCACATGCAACTTTTCAGTTACTAACGTGTGGGTAGCACCCAGTGTTTTGAAAGTGTTCTTAATGTTATTCGATTCTTTCTTACAACGACAGCAGCGATGTTAATGATTTCTTCCATTTGAGCACAAACAGGCCCGTTGGGTCCACCTTCCTTAGAAACTGATTTCCTCTCCTCTTAAACATTTTAAATCATTTTCGAGCTGCGCTGTAGGAAAGAACAAACTCTCCATAGGCCTCAGCTGAAGATTTGTTGAGACGAAAGAAGAATTTCAGAGCAGTATATTGTTCGTCGCAAATCACCTCCATTTTGCTTCAGGCGGAACTGAACATGTGTCAACTTGTGCACCTCTCACAGGCAGGAATCGGAAGTGACAACAGTGAAACTAGTACCATGTGCATATTACGCATTTAGTTAATAAAATATAACAGCTAAAACTTATGCATGTAAAAAAATATGATTATTCATTATTCGACAATTCTTATAGAAATGGTATTTTTTGTGAATTACTAGTAAATAATATTAATAATGGGTTAGTACAATTTTAAGTATTTAATTTCCATTTCTAATAAATTTTCACAAAATTAAAGCAAAATTTAGGCGTTAGTGGTGGTATGTCCACGTTCAAAGAAGATGAAGTGAGCGTCCCTGTTAATATCCCTCTCTGTGTTGACGTGTAATTGTGTAAGGAAGGAAGAAGCTGCAGGACTGGTGTAGCAATAACAATTCAAGAGGAGGGAGAGTAACTTTGATTAATTCTTGTAAGCCGTACTTTATTAAACTCTATTAACATACCGTGTTGACTCACTGTGCTTGCAACAAGAGGGAGGCTCCGGTTACCGTTACGGTAAAGGCTGTTCTTTTTACGCGTTCTTTGCACATATAGAGTGCTCAACAAACCAGCAGCTTAAAAGAACCAGTGCGCTCTTTAGAAGATCATAAACAGAGGGCGGTACCCGTAATAAATTGAGTTGCAAGTTAGGTTAGGTTAGGTTAGGTTAGGTTAGGTTAGGTTAGGTTAGGTTAAGCCTGAAACAGCACAAGCAACAGCATTCCATTCTAAATTCAAGATTTTCTTCTACCTTGGACATAAATCTTCTTTTACCATTCAAAAGCTGAGAAACAACAGCCTCAAGGCTTGCCAAACAGGCTGTATAGCCCAACTTTGGCTTAACAGACCCCTCACGGAAACTTTCTCCAGGCGTGCTCAAAATCGATGCAGCTAGATCATCATTAGCAACATCACGACTTAAGCCTTAATAGCTGCTCCAAGCTCTCAAAGAAACTGGTTCAGTCATCTTGTCAGAGGTATTCCTTTTCCTGTCTCTCCTTTAGATTAGTATTTTTAATTTGTGGGGGATAAGTGAATCAGGCACTCAATTCTTTTATTTTTTAATTTGAATTAAATTATTAAATTATTCTCTCACATTTTTCACTATATTGTTTATATTTTTATATCAAATAACTGATTTCTGAAGCCTGTATATTATGTTTTTGTATTTTCAGCAATTAATTATATAATCAAATTTACATTCATCGTCGCTGCCTTTGCAACTACCAAGGATGCCAAATGTGTATACACTTTTTCACAGTAGATATTTATTTAATATATTTCAAAGTTGGACCGAAAAACAACAGTAATGTGTAGTATGATGTTCTGCAAACAGATGTGACTCACATGCATTATGCTAGCGTTGCTACAACAAAATGGAGCCAAGATTATCGTTTGAACAGCGGAAAACAATTTTGAAGTATCAAAGGTACTGAATAAAACGAAGAGGTCAGATTGAGCTTCCACCGCGTTCTCTGGATCTAACTCCTCTACCTATGGGGAACTCTTAAGGATGTTGTATATCGTAGAAAACCAGTTACACTGACAGCACTTCGGGAAGAAATTGAAACGGCATGTGTTGCAATCGCTGAGGACACTTTCGCAAACGTTGCTCAATCAGTAGTTTAACGTACTCAGAAGTGTATCGACGCCGATGGCCGGCATTTTGAGTAACTGTAAAAGTCTAAGATGATTAGTGCTCATCATATTCTGTTTGTGTGAATTCAGTTTTGTTATTATAGCACAGTTTTTTGTTTGGTTGAAGTGTCTATACGTTTTTTGGCACCCTTTGTATTATACATAACTTCATAATTACATTCAATTTGTTAATGATGATTTTCAATCCATTGTCAGCATACCACATTACAATTTAATTTACACAAACATGCAAAAACTCTAAAAGTTTGGCAGTACCAAATCAAGGGATCTCTCATCTCTTAATCACCTGGTTATGTGTATGGCAATGGTGTATGTGAGCAGAGCTGCTCTCAACACCCCTGCAGCTCAGTTGCCGAGCTAGAGTGGTCAGGAGTGAAAATCAAGAACAGTGAAAATAGCATTTCTCCGCGGCAGGTATTTCAACAATTGCAATGATGCAATTCAAAATGGCATTCCCTCCTCTTGAAATCTTGCCAGATTACGGCATGCTTCGAAGCGAGTCCACTTCTGTACCTCATTTGATGTGACATCCACTTTGCACATACTTTCCGCATGTTCAGGTCCTCCTGTAAAATACAGTGTACAGTTTTTTTTACCGGAATTCCGGTTTTCTCTTCTAATTCCACAAGTGTCCAGCGCCTATCATCACGTAAGCACTATTACACGCCATCGCCAGTAGTTATAGTTCTGTGTCTGCGGACACAGAATTCCCATTACACAGCAGATCGCAGTCGATCTGCTCCTTTGAAGGCCACTGTCCACCTCGCCACTGTTCGATAGGACAAGGCACACGCACATAGTGCTTATCGTAGCTCTAATGACATTTTCGCGTATTCCTGTCGTGGAGAAATGCTATTTTCACATACGCACGTTGTTCATCCTTCATGACCTCCATTCCTGACCACTGTCGCTCACTAACTGAACTTCTGGGCCTGCTGACACACACATAGCTCTGCTCACATTCACCATCTGGTGGCTTCATTCGAAAGTACATCCCATGCACTTTCAATCATACATATTAGATTTTCCGTGTTGTTCCTTGTTCGCGAGGAAAAAAATGGTTGCTATGACTTATGGCGTGTCCCTCGTATGACAATCTCCCAACCTTGGAAGGAATGGTCGTTGTTGTTCGCGAGCTAACCGATGACGAACAAGCAGAGATGCACAAATGGCCACCCGCTGTTTTGGTTATTTCCCCTTAAAGAGCGCGATACCCTTACGCAGAAATTTTGCCTCTTGTCCATGGCATGTAAATGTCGCATAATGTCGCATGTCGCATAATGTGACTGACTGGTCACAATTTATCTGCTAAGTCTTGGGTTGACTGACGTGGATAATATGGATTAAGCAGTTCAGAAGATATTCATCAAAGACCGATGTTCTCCCTGAACGTAGTGAATCGCACAACAAAGTGGCCCTCTTTCAAGCGACAAAACAACTTTCTTGCCGTGATTTCTCAAATGGCATTCTCTCCGTAAACGGCACAAATGTTTCGATTCGCATCCGCTGCATTTGCTCTTTTACTAAACTAAAAAAAGAAGAATATGTCAGAAGTGACCGCCCTCCCCTCCTTTTTTCCCAACTTCCATAGCTCACAAATAGCGCAAGCTTTCTTCAAAACCGCAACATTCAAGGCGTATTTTAGTCGGTCCTGGTGGTGTAGCGGTTACCATACTTGCCTCCTAAACCCAAGATCGCGGGTTCGAACCCGGCCAGGACCGATGGATTTTTTCGGGCGTAAAAATCCTAAGTATGGCTTCCTTCGGAAGGGAAGTAAAGCCGTGGGTCCCGTGTCGTACATTTACGGCACGAAAAAGAACCTCAAGCCTGAAAAGAGAGGCCTCTGAGCAAAATTTGTCAGCCGTTTCACGCCCTGAGTTGAATGGGACGCTGATGACCTGAGCTGTTAAAGAGCGTCCATAAATCGATCAATCAATCAAAATAAAGGCGTATTTACAAGCATAAGGCTCCAAATAACGAATGACAGATGACAAACGGTAAGCAATATCCTAGCAACACAGACTGTGATGACAAACAAAAACGCTACGAATGTACGTATCAACCTACTTTTATGGTTCTGTGTGATAACAAATGAACAGCATGAAAATAAAATAAACTTTTATCTCTCAAGAGAAGACAGTGCAGTGCAACTCCTCACGGAGTATGAGATTTTGTGAGGTTTGGACAAACGCAAATTGGGTTTTCAAATGGAAATCGCGTGCAAATTCGTAAATGCTAGCATTTATTTAAAAGAAGAATTTAAATTTTAAAATTTCATTCCAATAGCTTTCCGAAATACATTTGGACAGATTATATGTTTTTTTTTTGTATTTATTTTTATTTTTAATTCGAAGCGCTCTGCAAATAATTAAAATATGTATAGTGCTTATCAATGTTCTTAAACTTTAAATTTAAAAAAAAGATAATAGGATTTATAAAGATAGATCTTATTGTAAAGTGATCGAAAACTAAGGTGAATAGCCAATAAGGATAATGAAGGGAAATGTGATGAGAAAGTAACAAAACTATAATATGATGAAAAGAGTGGACATAATTGAATTTATGTGCAATATGTTAAATGCTATTGCCACATTTTAGCTAAATAAATAAATACATTAAAAATGGAACAAATTGACGTTACCGTTGGTCAAAAACGGACAATCAGGTCCTAGTAAAACATAAGGCAGATTCTAGATTAATAAGGAGAGTATTATCACTGTATTCTGCAGCATTTTTATTGCGCTATCACTGAGGGACTCTATATAGCTATATTGGGCAATACTTATGTACACCAAAGTATAAAAATTATTAAAACAGATATCAATATTTAAAGATGATATTACCGGTATTCATATATCCACACAGAATAAAGGAGGTTTAAATATTTTATATCATCAAAAAAATTCGCAGATACAGCTGTCTGTATACAAAGTAAAAAAACAAAAAACAAAAAAAAACAAACAAAACAAAGAATAAACTCTATTGAAGGATAACACAGTACTGATTTAATATGGAAATCAACGTAAAAAGCGATTCAATGCCATGTCAATTTAAAAATTCTATCTCAAAATTTTCTTTCGCCATTTTATCCAACAAGTAAGTACAAGGGTAGGTTCTTAAGTTTCCGGCCTCATTGATAAGGATTATCACCTTGAGAAAAACCATATCTGATGTTATACCTTATCTATTAAATAAATAATTGCAGCTGTAATTTCCGCTTCGCTGTGTTCAGTTGTTCAGATATAATTGCATAAAGAAGGCTATGTGTAGAAGATTGTGACATGTTCAAATGGAGTTTCGAGCTGTTATTAAGTTTTTCACAAAAGAAATATTTACTCCAAATGAAATTGAACAACGATTGGACGGTGTATATGAGGAAGCATCCCCCTCATATTCTACCGTAAAAGAATGGGCCAAACTTTTTCGAATGGATCGAGAAAACATTGAAGACAAAGAGCGTGCAGGTCGGCCCCTGGAGGTGCTCACTCCTGAAAACATCGCCCCCTCTTGTTGAAGGAGAAATTGTGGAAGACCGGCAGCTCAAAGTTACAGAAATATCAGCAAGGTTGGGTATTTCTAAAACAACAGTCCTTCGAATTATTCATGAACATTTAAACATCAATGAGGTTAGTGCTTCCTCAGTCCAAAAGCAGCAACGAGTCATCTGTTGTCAGGCATTTTTGGAGCTCTCTGTGGCAACGAGAGAGAAGTTCGGTAAACCATTGTTACAGGAGATGAAACTATGGTCCTCTACTATGATCCCTTGTCCAAAAGAGAATCAATAGAGTGGAAGGCGTAAACCTGGTGAAGCACCACCGCTAAAGGCCAAGGTCACTCAGTCAATGAAGAAGATCATGGCCACAATCTTTTGGGACTGTGAAGGAATATTCTTCATTGACTTCAAGAAGAGGAACATCACAGTAAATGGGGATACTATGCTGGCCTACTGCACGGATTACGTGCTTCAATCAAAGAGAAAAGGCGAGGAAAGCTGAGTGGTGGTGTGCACCTTCTTCACAATAACGCGACTGTGGATACAACGCTTGTTGCAAAGGACGCTGTGAAGAAATGTGGCTTCTAGAAGATTGACCATCAACTCTACAGCCCATATACAGCTCCCAGGGACTATTTCTTCTTCTCAAAACTCAAGAGGGATCTTCGAGGAAGAAAATTTAAGTGTGACGAAGAAGTGATGGAGGATGTTTATGCCCATTTTGCAGACAAGGCTTCTGACTATTTTTGGGGAGGGGGATTGAAATGTTAATTCAAAGATGTGAGAAGTGTATTGCAATAAAGTGTAACTATATTGAAAAGTGAAATATAGTTTTTGTCTTTATCATACCTAGAAAGTGGTTAGGGCGGAAATTTATGGACCTACCCTTGTAAAAGGAAAATTCCAGGTTATAGAGCATGTCAACGACTTTCACGGGAGAGTAAATATGAATTGCAAGATTATATGTATTTAAAGCCTGGAAATGTCTGATTTGACATTGACGGCGGTATCCGAGAGGCTAGACGAATTGTAAACACCAGGTTCTCCTCTTCCTTACACATGGCGCTCTGCCCACAATAAACGTATCCCATGTACCAGAGCCGAGATCGAACCAACAAATTAGTTGCCACGACGATGTGAAGTAATATTGAGGCGAACGAGGGTCGCCCCAAGGTGCGGGCGGGTGCAGCTTCGTGACAAAGGTCCAACGTGGTTTTCCTCGGAGCGACCTTCTAGCCAGATGCCAGGTTCTAACACGCGTGAATGTTTGCAGAAAGGGATGAGCCGCATGAGGTTCACAATGACCCCCCCCCGCCCCGGGGGCGACGTACAAACAATGGGGTGTAATCGCCCCGTTTCTTAATAAAGCGGTCCCCACCAGCCGTTCCTCCGAACTTCGGGGAATAGCGGTCTACATCCAGGCGCAGCCCATTTTTGACCACTGCGGTGAACCTTTCGGTTGTTAACATCAATCATGGGCAATTTAGAGGTTGTATTTTCTTATTTATTATCAGCTGTGACTGTTTAATACAATAAAGAAGTCATCTGGAAGCTAAACCTCATTTATTACACTCCCAAATCATGTGATGATACCCAAATTGCGTTGCAACACATTCCTTGCATATCAGTCACGAGGGATTCCGAATTCTGCAGTGTGCCCCCTTACACTGAAGCGCGTCTGATCATACTCATAGAATGATTGCCCAGAGATTCAATAATAGAAGCACAAACCTGCAGAAACACTGGATCACCTATTACATTTCGAACGATTGCTGTGATCATTTGAGCGAAAGAGCAAGACTTTTGTGTTTTGAAGCGTTAAGCATCGTTTTATTTGAAATGTTCTTAAGTCAACGTGGCGCAGAAAGGTTTTTGGGACTACCGGTCACAATGATAATTGCAGCGGGTATTATAATATCTATTTAGAATGGAAGGAAGACTTAAGGAAACGAATTTAATTTTATTGTTTTGGATTCTCAGAGGTTGATGTTGATTTCTTTCTCTCCAATGCCAGTTACCGCTGTCTTACAGTTTTACCACGGCTGTGGAGACTCTGCTGCTGAATATTTTTATGGTACTGAGACCTTAGGGGAAGGAGTATATGGAGATTGATAAGATTTCTCGCTATAGGAGGCGAAACACAAGTTATTGTTCATAGTCTATTCCACTTAAATGTGCCTTACTTCTCGGAGATTTTTGGGAGATATTTTCTCTTCCATCTCCGCGTCTCTATTGGCTAATCTGTTCCCCCCGATTCTTTTTCAGCTACTCTATTGGTCAGATGGCTTATGTGACTTCTTGCATGTGGGTTTCAAATGAAGCTACTAGCTTCTTCCTTTGGAGAGGTAATTATCTAGTCTTTCACCCCCTTAGTTGTCTATGTTTTATTACGCCTATCCTACTTCACAATTCTCTGCCAGAATACAAAGTAAACAGCTTTTTCAAGGACTCTCTTTTAGAAATTTCTCCAGAAAATATAAATTCTGCTTGGGTCACTTTACAAATATTGTTTACAATAGGCAACTGGCATCTCTATCCTCATCTCCAGGCCAGTTTTTATGGTAAGGGTAAATTTCTGCCCTCTGGTAAGAAAATAACTTCGCAAACAATTCTTCAACACTTGTATAGGAAATGAAAATGATATTACACCCATGCCTATTATAAGGAAGTTACGTAAAATTAATTAATATAATAAATATAATTTAATTGAGGGTGGCAGCTCATAAATACCACTTCATAATGTAGAACATTGCTCGAAGAATATTTATTTAGAGAAAGCAGTAACAGGTACTGTGTTCAAATTGTTAACGCCACTATCAGTATTGCATATATTATCTTAACTTAGCCAGATTTTATTATTATTATTATTATTATTATTATTATTGATCTAGATCAAATCTTAAACAAGTACTTATTCAAAATTATTCATACCTTACACTAAACGCTCCAGAGATTTTTTTTTCTTTTGCTGTCCAAGGAACTCGAGCACAAATTAAATGTCTCTTGAATGCGGCAAGTGTTTTAATTTGAGTGTGGCAGTCATCCATTTTACTGAAATTATTTCTTCTATTTTCTTTGTGCGAATCTTATGCAAAATATTGATAGGCACATTTCAAATCCCCGCGGAATTTTCCACAAAGAAGTTGTCACAAGTTTTGCAAGTTGTGAAATTTTTTTCTTAATTTCTAATAATTATTGAATAATCTTCTCATTATACCAGTTGTGTAAACAATATTTAAAAAATTTGTAATTGTAATACTGCGCAATAGTCAAAATGTAACATTGAATTCTTTTAAACACACACGAGGGTAGGCTCATATTCTATCGTAACCGAAAAACACAAGTGACTTTCTCTTTGGTTGACATACAAGCCACATGTGAACATTATGCCCTTTTTTTACATGCTTACCAACGAAATATTATGATCATTAAGTTTGCAACATACATATATTATTACATTTATATTTTAGTGGGGGTAGGCCGTACAAACAGTTACATATTGTGTGTATGTTAATGTTGATCAAAGCTGTGCAAGTAGAAATGGAAGGGGAAATAATCTATCCACTTTGTTCCCCCATACCTTGTTCAGCTGCAGTCGCTGGTCAAAAAGAACTGTGCTCTTTTCACGTCATCGAATGAAATTTTTTTAAAAAAATGCATTTCACCTTCCTTCTGCCTCCTGCTTCATAATTAATTTCTTGTTCTTTATCATTTCTCGTCTTTCTTTCTCATTTACGCCCAAAGGCATTAAAGTATGCTACAAAATATTTCTCGCCAGATCTCATTTTTCCTTTGAGATTGCAAAGTCTAGCCAGAAATGAAGCATAAATCACAAACCCTCTCAGTTAACCGGAATGTCCAACTTACTGAAATAGATTTCTCTTTTTCTGCGAAGTTGAATATTTGACTACTTTACGAGTAGCTGGAATTTGCGTCCATTAGCTGTCAACTGTTTTCAGTATACAGAGCAGACTGCTCCACGTCGGGGAGGCTAAACTTAGAGGAGGGAAGGATGTGTAACAAATTTCCCGGACATCCATCTCTGATGTCGTCTGCACGTTTCCTTGTTGTGTTTAGCGGTAATTATCTGTCTCACGACATCAGCTCATCGTGCGAGTTTCTGTCGCGACTTCCCAACTTCCGGATCGGCGAAAGGTAAAACACTGAGCCATGTTGCACATCAAGATCCGAACATTTGCTACGACTTTTCTTTATTTATTTCCTACAAGTATTTTACATATTAATACTTTTTAACTCACAGACTGTAATTAACCTAAACTGCCCTAACATTTACAGGTTTCTGATTTTGATTGATTAGTGTTTAACTTCCGTTTTTACTACTGAGGCATCACAGGCGGTGGACACTGTTGATACATGAGATGAAATGATAAATTGGGAAAGCATTTTTTTCAAAGGAAGGAAACGTTCCAGGCCTAAGTTTAGGGTACCTCCCCGACATTTGCCAGTTACGAGGACTGAGGAAAACCTAGAAAAAACCTCAGCCAGGGAGGACGGTCCTGGCGGTATTCAAACCCCGGACCTCCCGCTCACGAGTCCGAGCCTTAACGACCTCGGCCACTCGTGGCGTACACACAGGTTTCTGACTTAGGTATTACTTACATAAATTGTATTATGTTATTTAATTTCCTTTACTCATTCCGAATGTCGGTCCTGGTGGTGTAGTGGCAATCACACTTGCCTTCTAAACCCAAGATCGCGGGTTCAAACCCGGCCAGGATCGATGGATTTTTTCGGGCGTAAAAATCCTAAGTATGGCTTTCTTTGGAAGGGAAGTAAAGCCGTGGGTCCCGTGTCGTACATTTACGGCACGAAAAAGAACCTCAAGCCTGAAAGACAGGCCTCTGAGCAAAATTTGTCGGCCGTTTCACGCCCTGAGTTGAATGGGACGCTGATGACCTGAGATGTTAAAGAGCGTCCGTAAATAAAACGAATCAACTCATTTCAAAGTACTAAATGAAATAACTGAAACCCAAATACTACAAAAGCAACATTAGAAAATGTTCACTAAATTATCTCACAGGAATCTTCAACTTAAAACACTTGTGAAAGGCAGTGCTGCAGTTTCATGTTTGGAATCTTGCAGATGGAGCAATTGCACCTAAACCTAAAATAAATATTCAAATCAGTTCAACACAACTATTCATTATTATCAGAGATAAATCCTTAAAAATTGGAATGAAATCTTTTGGATAACATGCTCAACAATCTCTGTTAAAAGAGATGCTGAAAATGATGCCCCTCAGCGGCAAAACGTTGCCTAAATCTGTGTAAGAAATTGCTGTATTAAATGTAATTTCTCTTTCGTAAGAACAGGGCGGTTCGGAAAACATTTCTTGTCAATGAGAGATCTTGGGTCACGTAACTTTTTGACGAACTACCTGAAACAGGATATTTTCTTGCGAAACGCCTTACCACCGAGTAATATACCCGCCAACAAACCCTCCCTCAAAATAATTACAGGCTACTAACGGCACATGTGTTATATGACCTTGATAAAAGGCTTCTCCCAGGAAATTCTTATAAGAAATTGTTGATAAATATTTAAATCAAGTTCTGGTCTGTGACATCCCATGAATCCTATAACCCATACAAACATGGCTTTGAGATAATAGCATTAAAGTAACAGATTTGCAAGGTTCGTTATGGAAGGATGTACACATGCTTCCTCCTCCTTTGGTGGAAATTCCTCATCGACTTACTTGCGGTTTGCGAATACGAGTTGAAAGATTAGAGATACGAAAAATACGTCATAAGTCATGGCATTTATTATTTTTTTTCCTCGTGACTAAGGGACAAAACGAAAAATCTAAGATATACGATTGAAAGTATACGGCATTTACTACTGAGTGATGTCAACAACGGAAGACTGGATGTAGGTGGCCCTCGTAGGTAAGAAGCAAAACACAGTCAACCAGACAACATGGTTTATTATGCTATGAGCAATAATTATACACAACTACTTATACAGGGGTTACAGAACGGGTCTCCCAGGCTTTCTACGGTGTTTAACAGTCTTTGAAGTAGGCACTGTTCGATGGGGTAGGACACACGTACCCAGTGCTTCCCGTAGCTCTGTGTGGCATTGTCATACATTTCTGCCACTGACCACTGTTGCTCATCAACTAAACTTAGTTGACACGGGTGGCCGAGGTCATTAAGGCGCGGACTTGTGAGCGGGAGATATGGGGTTCACTTCCCATCAGGATCATTCTCCTTGACTGAGGTTTTTTCCAGGTTTTCCTTAGTCCTCATAAATACCGGGGAGATACTCTAAACTTAGGCCTGGAACACTTCCTTCCTTTAAAAAAAAATCCTTTCGCAAAATATCATTTCATCTCATGTATCATCAGTGTCACTGCCTGTGATGCCTAAGCAGTTAAAACGGACGTTAAATACTATTTAAAAAAAAAACAACTGAACTTCATGGCGTGCTGAGACAAACAGCCCTGCTCTCATATACCATCTAGTGGATTCATTTAAAAGTACTTTCAATCGTACATATTATTTTTATGTTATTTCTTGTTCGCGAGGGAAAAAAAATAGCTGCCATGACTTACGACTTATCCCTCGTAAGATGACGTCATTATCTCAAAAGTTTATGCTTTAAAGTTTATGAGAATCAGAAACGGTGCTCAAAATTAATTATAAAATCTCACTTATTTTAGAGGTTGCGAGCCGCCATTGCGCGGGTATTTGGATGGAATATTGAAGGACAAAGAAGAAAAGGAAAGCCTGAAGTAGTAATATAGCAAGCAAGTGAATAGCTGCTTTAAGATTAATGGAAATTCCGGATATTAACTTCTTTAGGGAAGTATGTAGGTAGCTTCCTTGCTTAAAAACGTGGACAACTTCATAGGAATAGCAGTACCAAAAAAAGAAACAACTCCATTGTTGACATTATAACTCCATTGCTATCCATTATTCACTCCACTCGGTTCGTGATGGGTACGAAAACAAACTAGAACGATTAATCGATTGGGTGGATAAGATCGATATCAAGAGGGCGGCGTAAGAACGTTTACTTTTCCCTACCCTTCCTTGTTCATACTCAAGCCTCAAGTTAAATATTCATTACGATCAAGGAAACACCGTGTAAAGTGGTAAGTTTGTAGAAGAGGTCTTGGGGGTGGTTTACTCAACCTTTAGCAAGTGCTGTACCTTTAAACCGTTTAGGGTACCAAAAGTATACCCACTTTTACAGTAGATATCTATTTTATATATTTCAAAGTTGGACCGAAATGCGTATTATGATGTTCTGTAAACAGACGTGACTCACATTACGTTGTGATAGTGTTGCTACAACAAAATGGAGCCAAGATTATCGTTTGAACAGCGGAAAGCAATTTTGAAGTGATATTGGAAAACCGAGAATGTTGCTGAAGTTCAAAGGCAATGGGGACGTGTGTACAAAACAGAACCACCAACGTGAGCACGCATTCAAGACAAATTTTGAGACTCGTGGTACCGTAGTATGTAACAGAATGGTGCACTACCACATTACCACCGAGCCGTATGTGCGTACCTTGATGACAATCTTCCAAGGCACTGGATAGGACGAAGAGATCCGATTGAGTTTCCACCGCGTTCTCCGGATCTAACTTCTACCTATGAGGAACTCTTAAGGATGTTGAATACCGTAGAAAACCAGCAGCATTTCGGGAAGAAATTGAAACGACATGTGCTGAGGACACTTTTGCAAAAGTTGCTCAATCGGTAGTTCAAAGTGCTCAGAAGTGGTGGGCATTTTGAGCAACTGTCGTAACTGTAAAAGTCTAAGATGATTAGTTTCAGATACTGATCATTTTCTGTCAGTGTGAATTCAGTTTTGTTATGTTAATACCGTTTTTTTCTTTGCTTGAAGTGTATATACATTTTTGGTATCCTCTGTATATTAAAAAGATTTGGGTATTAGGTTAATTTCTAGTTTTCTTTCAACAGAAAAAAATCTATAAAACAATGGATACAGAGTAATACTAACTCTAAGCATTGCCACATAGAACTAGTACCATTATTTGCTGCTAGATAGCAGCTTTGTATGGCATGATCTCTCCTAACGTCTGGATTTTTTCACATAGGTAGAACATGCCTTGCTGCAATAATCTGTATAAGGTATTTGTCTCTTTCGAAGATTTTCAGGTAAGCCTTTTATCTCATATTGATATTTTACATGATAATTTTAAATATGGTCCCGTTAAATGTTCAATTATATGTTACAGAAGCCCTATGGAGCTTAACACAGCTAGAAGATAGTTTAAAATGCTTAAAAATGGGAGGCACTTATTTTTAAAGAAGACAGACCTGACACTGCAGTGCTCAAATGGATCGGAACTAACCCACTACCGTTTTGGGAGAGAATAGTCGAATATCATTAAGATCGCTTTGAGAATTTCTGAAAATTTAACTGGATGCCACCCACATGTTGATAATTGAAAAGTTGTACATGAGACGTGTTTTTGCCAAGGGGCTTCCCAGACTACTAATTCCCGAACAAAAGGATGCAGGTCCGGAGGCCGTTTAGGATGATTGTACAGGAAGATGCGGAGTTTCTTTCAAAGGCAATCAATCATTGCTGATGGAACTTGACTACATCATTTCGAACCTGAGAACAAACAGCAAAGCTCAGCGTAGAAAACTTCATCATCAACAAACTCCCAAAAAAGTGTTAAGGTGGTTGTTACTGTTGGAAAAGCTATGACCATCTCATTTATCTACGATATTCAAGGAATGGTTTGCCTGCATGTCGCAACTGCAAACGCAACTGTAACTGGGCAATACTACAGAGATGTCCTGAAAACACTGCAAGGCCATGTTACTCGCAAAAGAATAACATTTCCGTGCAACAAGCTGGAAGCTGCTCCATGACAATGCACGACCTCATACCGCAAATGTTGTAGTTGTATATCTTACAAAAATCAAGGTGAAGTGCATTCTTCATCCTCTCTAGAAAAGGCCACGGGTGGCCGATGTCGTTAAGGCGCGGAAGGTCCGGAGTTCGATTCCTACCAGGACGTCCCCCTTGACTGAGGTTTTTTCAGGCTTTTCCTCAGTCCTAAAAAAGGAAAATGCCGGGGAGGTACCCTAAACTTAGGCCTAGAACGCTTCCTTCCTTAAGGGGAAAAAAATCCTTTCCCATCATTTCATGTATCATCAGTGTCCACCACCTGTGGTGCCTCAGTGAAAAATGAATTAAACACTATTCTTAAAAAAAAAAAAAAAAAAAAAAAAAACTCTAAGGTTCAGATTTAGTCCCATATGACAGTTCTATTTTCACCTTTCACCTTCTTTTGGGACTGTGAAGGAATACCCTTCATTGATTTCAAGGAGAGGAACACCACAGTAAATCGGGAGTACTATGCTGACCTACTGCACAGACTACGTGCTTCCATCAAAGAGAAAAGGCGACGAAAGTTGAGTGGTGATTGCATTCTTCACGACAACACGCCTGTGTACACAGCTCTTGTTGCAAAGGAGGCTGTGAAGAAATGTGGCTTCAAGGAGATCGGTCATCCACCGTAGAGTCCAGATCTAGCTCCCAGCGACTATTTCCTCTTCTCAAAACTCAAGGACCTTCGAGAAGGAATTTTAAGTGTGACGAAGAAGTGATGGATGTTGTTTATGCTCATTTTGCAGACAAGACTTCTGACTATTTGGGGGGGGGGAACAAATATTAATTCAAAGATGTGAGAAGTGCATTGCAATAAAGGATAACTATATTGAAATGTGAAATATAAATTTTGTCCTTATACCTAGAAAATGGTTAGGCCGGAAACTTATGTCATTTTTAACATACGTTCGTATGTTAAAAATGCCTCCTCTCAGTAATAATGCATCTGCCTAGGACATTCCTGTATAAGCATTATTTTCCATTGTTTTAGAAAACTATTCAGAACTGATTTATCGAAGGAAAATTATGCAGAATCTCTAAAGGCTACCTGACTACGTTAATAAGAAATTACAAGAGGCTGCTCATTGGGTGGTAAGGTATTCAGCTGGTTTGTTTTTGTTGAACAGAAGCTGTCAACTGAGTTATCTATGTCCGAGATTGCACTGTCTTCAAGAGATATGCTTAACGTCTAGCGACAGTAATAAACAAGGAAAACTGAGCAAGGTCTGCTGCATAGCTGTAAGCTAATGAACAGGTTTGAATTAGCAGTTGACATGTTTCTAAATGTCTGTTAGTTGCAGATCTCCTGTTCATTCTATCCTACCTATCCTATTATTTAATTGTTGCCTACTTTTGCATTTTAAGCATGGAATTCAGTTTCAAACCTTGAATATATAAAATACGAGGGCTGATCAATAAAAAATGATCATAATTTTTTTTGATACAAACCTTCACTCTTCCTCATATTTTGATGACGTTTCTCAAAGTAACTGGATGCAATTCACCTGTCCCAACGTTTCTGCCAGAGTTCAAAGACTTTCTCCACTGCTTCTCAAGGAAGATTTTCTTCTAATATTAAAAAAGGAAAAATTCACACGAGGCTAAATCTGGACTGTAGGGAGGGTGAGGGACGCAATTCATATTGTTTTTAGTGAGATATTCAGTAAAACATTTGCGAAGTGCGGCCGTGCATTATCGTGGTGCAGCATCCAGTTTTTTTGCACGAAATTTGGCCTTTTGCAAGTGTGTGATATAGCTTTCAGGGCTTCTCTGTATTATTGCCTAATTATAATTGCGTGTACAGATATGTCGACTATCTCCTTGGTCTAGTGGTTAGAGTTGCTGATTGCTTCTCGGGAATCCCGGGTTCGATTCCCGGTAACTACTTAGGAGTTTTTCTAAGATAGGGAGGTCTGGAACGGGGTCCACCCAGTCTCGTGAGGACAATTGGGAAGCTACTTGATGGAGAGGTATCGCGATAGTAAACCGCGGTATAGCGATCGGGATGCGGTGTACTGATCACATGCCCCCGCCCCCTGCAATACTGCACTCTACCAATGATATTATGTGATGGGGGTAGAAGACGCAGTGATCCCCGCGGTAAAGCTCAGGCCCACATGGGCTGTAAAAAGGCTTCACAGAAAATACAGATACGACATGCTGGTAAAATATTCCTCGAATATCGAAAAAGGAGGTGCAGCATCACTTTCCAAGCAGAAGCAACCATTTGGGGGGGGGGGGGGGTGTTAGCAATGGAGATTCCTACACAGAGCTTTGCTATTTGCTATTGGGATCGAAATGGTGTAGTCAAGTTTCATCAGCACCTTTGAAAGAAACGCGGTATCTTCCTGTAACATCATCTTCGACTCCATGGAAACCTCCTTTTATTCGGGAATCAGCAGTGTTGGAACCCACCGGGCAAAAACACATCTCATGTGGAACTTTTCAGCTACTAATGTGCGAGTTCATCCAGTGAAAATTTCAGACTTTCGAAAGCGTCTTTAATGTTAATCGACGATCCTCTTTCACAATGAAAGTTACTGTATTAATGTTTTCTTCCGTTAAAGAGCACCTTCCTTTGAAGTTGGTTGCCACCCCTTTTTAAATATTTCAAACCTTCTTCGAACTGTAGTATAGAACAGTATATCGTGTAACATTGCATAGACTTTAGCTAAAGATGTGTTCAGATTAAAGTAGAATTTCAGAGTAGCATATTGTCTGTCGAGTGCCCCCCCCCCCCCTTGCTGTAAGCGGAACTGAGCATGTCTCAACTTGCACATCTTTCACAGGCGGGAACCGGATGGGACAATAATGAAATTATACTACGTGTACATTTTGCATTAAGCTAACAAAATATTGTAAAAGTAAATGTTTGTGCCTGTAAAAACATTTTTATTGAAGAAACCTTAACCAGTTTAGAACTGCACATTTTGCGAAGTGAAAACATCATGCCTTGAGATTTTAAATTTCCAGCCACTAGAAATCACAACTGTAAGCCTCAGAGCTGTCAACATTACATTACAGTGCACCAACTTTTGACATTAAAACGTTGATTAGATGGTATAATAAACGTATTGTTACTCATATTTCTTAAAAGTACAAACTTTATAATTTAGTTAGGTAGATTAGCTGTCTCTGTTTAAAGTCTCATATTCTGACAAACTCAATAATGTGGAAGAACGAAAATAAAGGATGTTGTTGTTTTATTTATTAGTGCTTTGTTATTTGGAAAGAACGCCCATTATAAACAAGAACAAACATTTACAGGACACAAAATACATTTTCAGGAAGATTGAAAATCGCATGGAATATTCTGTCATATGGGGGGTGACTATGTGGGGAAGTGCATTGTAAGATTAAGTTCGTTAAGAAGCAGAAATGACGGTTGGGAAAGATTATATATATGCAAGGAAAAATTAGAGTCTGTGCAGTATGCGCGGCCAGTGGTAATGATGTTTTAGCGCCGTTGTTAGCATACCTTGTGCTCTTGTTTTTATTTAACCTTGCTTAGGGATCGGCAGAATTCTTCTGGATAGTGTTGTAGCTACGCTCCTTGTACGCCCCACCGACGATGAATGATTACAGAATGATATTTAACCCGTTGATTCTACCCTCATGGGCCGCGACAAATGGATAAAAACAAGAGGTCAAGGTATGCTAGCATTTCTCCAATTTAAATTATACTTTTATTACCATGTATAAAGTTGCTACGAACTCGACAGGTCCGCCGTAATGGTGATCATCTCGGCACCGAGAGTGCCACGACCTCTCTCTTCAAGATTCCACCCGCGTCTTTCTCAGAAAGGTGTTAAACCTCCTATCAGACCGCGCATGTGCAGAGTCTAATTTTCCTCACCTGTTATCTTTCCCAGCCGTCATTTCTACTTCTTAGCGAACTTAATCTTACAATGCATTTCCCCACCTTGTCATCCCCATATATGCAACAATATCAGCAGTTTGGACGTCTTAAAGAAGCCTATGGGGAATGTACAAAATGGATAAAACTTTCCCTTTCTCGAATGCTGACTGCACTAAAATTCCAACGATATAAAAAGAAGTTTTTTAAACCAAAAATATCAGTTAAGCTATATTGTTTCTTAAGTTATACCCAATCTCAAGGTAGTATATGTCGGTCCTGCTGGTGTAGTGGTAACCATACTTGTCTCCTAAATCCAGATCGCGGATTAAACCCCAGGACCGATGGATTTTTTCGGTCGTAAAAATCCTAAGTATGGCTTCCTTCGGAAGGGAAGTAAAGCCGTGGGTAGTGCGTCGTACATTTACGGCATGATAAAGAACCTCAAGCCTGAGAGAAGAGGCCTCTGAGCAAAATTTGTCGGCCGTTTCACGCCCTGACGCTGATTACCTGAGATGTTAAAGAGCGTCCACAAATAAACAGAAAACAAATCGCGCCAATTAGAGTACAATTTTAAGTAATCGAAGGGAAAACATAAATTTTGTTCCAAAAGTTGCATTACTTTTGTGGGTAAAAACCATAAAATTGGTTTTTGTACAATAGTTTCCACACATACCTCGCTTTAAGGATTTTACTGCACGCAATATGACCCGTGTAAGGTAAACGCTAATCAGCTGAATTAAAACAATATTAGAAAATTGTGTGCAACTAATTTTTTTTTTATTTACAGAGCTCAAATGACCTAAATTCCCACTTAAATCACTTGAAACTGATCTGGATATTTATAAGAGGGTAGACTTTGAACAATTTTGCTCGCAAGCAGCATAATGCAAGGCCAAATCTTGCTGTCTTCATCAGTTAAGACTACTCAATTATTCATTAGTTTTTAACGCAAGAATAATCTCATAGCTGAACCAGGAGCTAATTTCTTATACAGATGTGCATAAGATTATGGATGGCTTCGACAATGGCTAATTTATCATTTTCCTTGTTAGTCAAAAGATGTCCCCTTGGTCAATATGAAACATATTCATGGCCTTCAGCCTGACGGCCAGAGGGGAAGGGGAACTATTGACAGTCACGCTCTGTGTTTTATGTCTTCGTAACAGGAGCTCCGTCTATTTACAATGAACATGCTGTAATATTCATGCCCGTGAAGATAATAAGCAGTGTATTTGCACCGCATGTTCAATATTTAAACTGTTCAGGACATGTTCTCGGGTTTCAACGTTACTACTGATAGCAGTATAGCTTCCCCCCCCCCCCCCGATATGTCAAAGAAATAAGATCGGCATAATATTTTATTTAATGAAAACAGGTGAGCGCTAACTTAAACATAAGACAAACGAATTCTAAGGCTAATATTTGTTTCAAAACAACACACAATCACTATGAGGGATGGGACAACAATTGACTCCTTGCAAATGTTGCGAAAATTACTTTTTTTTTTTTTTTTTTAATATCACTTAGACTACTTTGGTATTCTCCCGAGCTCTTAGATTGTGCATTGAATACTATGGGTGTGGGTCTGTAGGGATGAATGAAATGAATGAATGATGGCGCAAATGAGCTTAGAGTCCTTTGCGCCTTAAAATTATCTGTCATTCAGGGCAAGGGGAAAAAAAAAAAAAAAAAAAACTCCGAACAAAACCTTATTCAGACAGCTTCACAGTCGGTTCTGGTAACCATATTTGCCTTCTAAACCCAAGATCGCGGGTTCAACCCCCTACTAAGATCGATGGATTTTTTTTTGGGTGTAAAAATCCTGAGTATTGCTTCCTTCGGAAGGGAAGTAAAGCCGTGGGTCCCATGTCGTACATTTACGGCATGTAAAAGAACCTCAAGCCTGAAAAAGAGGCCTCTGAGCAAAATTTGTCGGCCGTTTCATGTTCTGAATTGAATCGGACGCTGATAATAATCTGAGATGTTAAAGGGCGTCCGTAAATAAAACAAATCAACAACAAAAGCTTCACCTGAACCCAGGACCTCCGGATTAGTATACTACTACTAGAGCACAGAGGCAGTAGAAAAATACTTGTCTCACAATCAAATTTGTGTGTTTTATACTGATATTCCCCATTAGCTTTGTAACAGATAGTGGCTTTTGGGCCATGCTATATAAACCACAGAATGAGATAGTCTGGAAGTTTGAGGAAATGCTTATTAATTAATTACTGTGTTTATGGAAACAATGAAAGATAATGATTAAAAAGGCTGATTTATAAGAATATAAATCTATTTGTTACTATCACAGCTAGTTCTCTATCTCACAAAGGAACGTTTGATCGGAGGCGAAACAAAGCCTTTTACAGCATTTTAAAAATTGTGATCATTTCATAGAAAGAGGTTCGTTGCAGGATAACCGTATTGAATACATAACATGAGGTTTTATGTTATGATGCAACAAATCAATGTTGAAAGATAATATTTAAATTATCAAATTTTCAAAGAACTTCTTTGAAATGGAAATAAGGAAATTGCTTATATTTTTCATGCTTGTAGATAACAGACGGATGTATGAATTTTATGAACATATTAAACGTATTCTGAACGTATAAATCAGTCTGATTGAACATTATTTAAGAAATAATAACTAACATATGAATAAAAGTTCGATAATTTCTTGTATTGAATTTCAAAGCGAATATTTAAGGTAACAAAGAAGGTAAATCTAGCAAATAATGCAGCAGTATACATTTTGCACTGCACCTCAGAAATTTATAAAGCTATCAATATGAAATTTTTACGAGATATTAAGAATATTTAACTAAAGATGATCTGTAAATTTTAATTTTAATGCACATAAAGAGTTTTTTTTAAACAAAAATAAATCTTATTTCTCGATAACTAACTAAAAGTTTTGACATAAATGTGCATTTTTCTCAGAATTGGCTGGATCAATCTTGTTGAAAATTTGCACACACCTAATGTTTGCAAATGTGAAGTATGGTAACAAGAAATATTTAAATATCACTATTAGTTAATAAAATCAATGTCAATAAGAAATTTAATTTTTTTTTTCAAAATTCGAAAATTAATTTCTTTTCAAGCTACTAACATTTATATATTATTCTAATTTCCAGGTTAGTAAGTTTTCTACAGTTTAAGTAAAATAATAACAACAACTACAATAATAATAATAATAATAATAATAATAATAATAATAATAATTTCACCAATAATTTATAAGAAAAATGCATCATTATGTCACGGTGTTTTCAATTTTTTAACAAGATTTTATTTTGGTTTATAAAGTTTAAAAAAAACCCTGGTGTGCATTAAAGAATTAAAATTTACAGCATCTTTAGTTGATATTCCTAATATCTCTAAAAATGTCACATTGATAGCTCTATAACTTTCTGAGATACAGTGTAAAATGTGTTGCTTTATTTGCTAAATTTATACTTCCAGGTTACCTCAAGACTCTTTGGTGAATCCGTCACTGCTTCAACGGAGGAACATATCGCTTGCGCATGCGCTTCTGGTTTTCTGATAGAAGACATTACAAAGTGCCTTCCTGCCACTCTGAATGGGGAGCCCGTTAATGTTTGAAACTCTCACCTGCGCAGAGTCCAGTGAAATAGTAAATGGACATAAACTTATTTTGAAAGAGAGAAAATAGTATTTTTAAAAGGTCTGTTATGTACGACCATAGGATTATTATAACTTATAGAGCCCGCCTAAAAATATCTGAAACATTTGACATTGTTTTAGTGATGATTGCCAAAGGATTTTGGGTCAAAATTAGCCTGTTGACACCCCCTAATGCGATCGAGAGAAAGGTAAGCCTCTCTCTGTCCAATGATCTGTCACAGCGATTTACCGGAACTAACTAGGAAATTCGATCCTGCGGTCGTGTCACATTACGTCAACAGCATTAGCTGCATTTACCTTATGTTCAGTACAGAGAGTTACCTTCGCTCTGCTCAACTATCTGCAACGTTTAGCAGGTCAGTCTTCAGAATGGAATAGCGCGCTGCAACTACTTGTTAATTTATTGTTGCTGTGGGAATCCTTCCAGAATCTGCAGTATTAATCCTTTTGTATGGGCTGAAATATGCTCATTTTTAAAAAATAAATGTAGAATTTTATGGAACACTATAATTGTATCCTTAACCGATAGGCATTATTTACAAAAATTGCAAGTATATTAATCTTGACATGAACATTGTTGCAAACCTATTCGTATCAATGTCACATCTTGATGAGTTCATATCTGACTCCACGTACTGTATTTATGTTTCGTGAGTAAGCAATACCTATGTAGGAATCCAATGAGGCGGCTGATCAGATAAAGAAAATATCACGCATCAAGTTTCACTGTGCATGGAACCATGCCTCAGACCTATCCACCAGAAATTTCACTGTAATTTTGCACTTTTCAAAATTTAATTATATTTTATTCAGTTAAAGAATTTACTTTTTATAATTTTTTATGTCTATCCTTCTCTTTTTTAAGAGCTGCAACTGCCTTTTTAAATCTTCGTATTGAAATTTGCTCAGTCCGGTTAAACCTGGGAAATATATTTCCAGATTTTTCAAAAAAAAAGAACAATGAAACTTTCAGAGTGGCAATAGCAGTAAAAAGTAGAACAGAGCTATAGTCAATTCGGAGTCGGATTTTAAGAGAACGTCAAATGTGCCCCTTCCGTGATACTGCCGTGCTGACGTCTGGTGCATAACACAAAACCGCCACGAGTGGCCGAGGTCGTTAAGGCGCGGACTCGTGAGCGGGAAGTCTGGGGTTCGAATCCAGCCAAGACCGTCCTCCTTGACTGAGGTTTTTTATAGGTTTTCCTCAGTCCTCATAAATGGCAAATGTCGAGGAAGTACCCTAAACTTAGGTCTGCAACGTTTCCTTCCTTAAAAAAAAATTCTTTCCCAATTTATCATTTCATCTCATGTTTTATCTGTGTCCATCGCCTGTGGTGCTTCAGCAGTAAAAACGGACGTTAAACACTAATTAAAAAAAAATAATGAACGAATATCTCATTAAAAGATCGCCTGGCAAATACGACCCGCTAAATTCTTTAATGATACTAAGTGGTTAATACTAGTCGCTATTGGCGCATATACCAAGCCTTATATTATTAATATTAGAAAGTTAGGTTGTGGTACTGCAAATGGGCAGTAAAATGTTTTAATAACAATCATCAATAATACAGCAACCTTGATTTCGTTTACACTGCTTTAGACCTTATGCTTTTTGATACATTTATTAATGCACGCGAAAAGTTCAGATAAATGCCTCACACTTAGCAAGCGCTTGCTCTGAAACCTTGCAATTCAGTGGAATTTAAAAGCACTACCTGCATTGTGCGAAATAAAACCTGCTCAAGCATCACTTTGTCCGCCACAATTCCACTTTCAGTTTCAATGAAAGTCCAAAGGCTTACCACATGAAGAGATTTTCAATTACTTCTCTGCAGTACTGACCTGGTTCGCTTCGGAAATGTCACCCTCCATTACGTAAGTGGGAAGGCAGGCTAACGCCTCAAGCAACCTATAAATGCATGCACCAGGTTCGAACGCCAAAGACAGAATTTATTCGGTGTTGACAGCCAAACCGGATATAGAGAAGGGGTGCGGGTGAGACAGAAAGGAAGAGCAGAGGGTGGAGAGATTAGAGAAGGGCTGACCAAAACAGGAGAGAAAATTCTTGTGCTGTCACAGTGCATGACGTCATTTTATTCTGATGTGAACTTTCATCTGTTGCGTGAAGCACAGGCATAAGAGACTTCAGTACGAGTTTGTCTTCATATCGACACTTTAGAATTAACATATTTACTTAATGATATAGGATCTACCAAACAGAGCTAATTATGAGAGACACTAATTAAACTTATTAATATAAACACAGAGTGGGCCAAAAGTCACTACCCATTTTAATGAAAAAATGCAGTATAATGAAATTGAAGCAACTTTATTATTATTATTATTATTTATAAAATGGTTCCTTAAATAGTTTTCTATCTCTGTCGATACATTTCAGCAGACGATATGGGACGCTTAGGTGTACTTGTTCTCTTAATCGTGTATAGATATCGATTTCTTCAAAAAAAAATTGAATAGCTTGTTTTGTATACCCAAGTGTTTTTGGTTTTGTAGCACAGACTTTATCTTTAACGCAGACCCAAAAGAAAAAATCAATTGGTGTAAGATTTGGCGATCTAGTAGAAATTTCTATTGATCCTCGCCTTCCAATAACATTCCATGCTCATCAACGTAGTTTCACACAAGTAATGTAAAATGTAGTGGAGCTCCATCATGTTGGAAATAAGTTGAAATTATCGTAATGCGTTTGCGGCCCTGGAAGGACAGGTAGCTAACATTTTCAGGTATTTCTCTACAGTGCCTCTGCCATTAACAGACTAAAGGTCAGTAACTTCATGACATGAGATTCCACCCCAAACAGTAACACCAGGTTGATTCAGCTGCTTCTCAAAGACAATTCTATGTTTTCGGTATACCAATAGGAGCAGTTGTGTCTGTTGGCGTGGCTGTTAATTTGGAACTTGTATCATCATTTCAAATTATCTTAGAAAACAACTCGTCATTAACGCTCATTTCATTTAACATAACTACTCAAAATTAAATCCAATGATCAGATCATCTTCCAATAGGCCATGTACAAGACGAACTGTGGAACACTTGAATTTGGCTGCATGTAAAATTCTCCAACGAGAAAGTCTTGAAACAGCCTGTTCACAAGACAGCCTACAGTAGACTATTTAAGATAAAATAAAGATAAAGATAGCCTAAGGTCAAAGGTCTCCTAACAAGTAGGGAAAGCTCTCTTACTATTCCACGCTAGTTGTTCGTACGCTGTTTAACACACTCTGACTGATTTGTTCTTTGGTTACTCCATTTCTCACTGCACCAGTTGCTTCTCGAGAGATTTCCATTTTTCTCTTCCTCTTGCTACTCTTGACCAATCTGGACCTGCATGATCCTTGAAGAGGTCTGTCCATCTTCTTCTGAACCTGCCTTGTGTCCTTTTTCCTTTCGGAATGTCCCACATGGAGATCTTGTAGGTCCATCTATTGTCCTGCATTCTTGCGACGCGACCGCCCCATTGCCATTTGCTTCTGGTAGCTATTTGTGCGATATCTGTTGTCTGAGATAACTGATTTATTAATATTATAGGTATTTTCCAGGATCTTGCGTTGCATTTTTCATTGGCATATTTGAATTTTGTTCTTTTGTTTTTCTGTTAGTGCCCATGTCTGGCACCCCATATAGTAATACAGGTATACACAGGTTTCGAGCGTCTGGAATCTGATTTTCTTAGTTAGTGTATGTTCTAATAATATAAACTTAAGGACCCAAAATGCTCTCCAGGTTAATGAGATCCTTCTTTGTACTTCTTTTTCCATTTTATCATGGAAGGAAACCTGTAGTCCTGGGTATGTATATTCGCTCACATATGTGAGGACTGTTCCATTTATTTTTATTGGGGTTTCAGGTCCGTTTTGAAATTAACTTGTCTTCAGTTTAGTTTAGTGACAGCCCTGCATTCTATGCTCAAGCATAGTTTGTAGTGCTTTCGGTATTTTGGTGAGTAAGTAAATCTTAGATTTGTTAGTCGACTGCCGTTTATGTTGATCCCGAAATTATTAGGGCAGTTTATTTTGCTGAATATATGCTCTACTACACAAAAGACTCTGGATAATCGCCTGTAAAACTCTCAGCCTACGTTCTTCACCTGGGGTAGTCCATTACAGATACAGTGTCCTCAAACCGTTTTCGTAAATTGTAAACTATCTTCCGTATAGGTTGAAATGTTTATTCCACTCACTACTTATGAAATTATAGCCACCTTTGTAATAAATTTATATAAAAAAAAACTTTCTGCAGGTACAAACATCTTTACAATCGTGAATCAACAATGCCAAAAGGACATTGGCCATTTGATTGAATACTAATGCACTCTGCTGGTTACCTAAGAAACTACCAGATGTAACCAAAAGACATATAATTTAAATCGATGCAAACAAAAGATGCGTGAAACGCTTGGGAAGATCACAACGAAATGTATAAATTTCTGCTCACAATGGGTAGTGACTTTTGGCCCATTCTTTACCTCTAAACTCGGAACAAACACCTGTGATATCTCAGCAGTAAAAACGGGCGTTAAACACTATTAAAAGAAAGAGAGAGACTTGGAATAGGCCTAGAATCTATTCTTAAAGTTGATAATGAAATTGTCACGAATTACATTTCTGATTGCAGGCAGTGCATTATGAATGTTTTGAACAAATTTCGCTCACTAAAATAATATTTACACATAAAAATGCTCATCTGTTGAACCAAACCTCGCTAGTGAATGCCTATTGCCATGAGGGAGAAAGCGATGTTTAAGGCATGACAGAGGGTCGTGGGGGATAGCATTGATATCAAACTGCGGTCTTCCTAGTAGCCCAGCAGCAAAAACACTTGTGAGCGGACAAGGTTTATAACTAAATCTTTGTATATAATATTAACTGAAGTTCATGGCTATACTGCGTAACACTTAAAATGGTATTTAGAAAATTGCTGATTTAGCTATTAGAAACTTTTATATTATTCTTCCTTAAGTTTAAATGAGTAAAAACAATTGGAGCTTAAATATGAACTATTTGCACTATTTTATACATATATCATGACGCTTATGAAATTAAAAAAAATAAATGTGCAGGACTCTTATAACAATGTAAAGTCCGGAATGAAAGAAGGAATGTATTGCCCGATTTTATCACTGAACATTCTTCGTTTCCAGTACGGTTGTTGTGATGGAAAATGCTACTAACAAAAACAAACATTTCCTGATTAAGCTAGGAATATTCTTTGTTCTCTGAATTTTACAAGGAAACATTCTCCCAACATGTTATCCATTTCTAAAAGTATGCGATCATTTTTAATGTTCTAGGATCTTTGCCACTTCGAACACCTCCTTTCTTAGTTTCTTATTATTATATTTTTAACTAACAGGCATAAAAATTACCTCGTCTTTGATACACGTAAGTGTTTACACTGAAAGTTAAAAAAGTGTTTGAACAATATGCATTTTCTTTAACTTATGAAACCTAATTTATTAATTTTTCTAACTTACAACATTTAAATATAAAACGTAATGCATTTAAAGATAAAACTATTTAATTGGTATTTAAAAATATTTTGGAAGTTATATTACATTTATATATGTTTTGGAGGTCATTTTATTTAAGATTAGTTTCCAAATTGGTCCATATCTGTTATTTAATTAGAATGCTGTGGACTGTGATTAACAGAGCCCGGATTTTGATGATCTAAAATGATCAATAAGATGATCTAAGATATTATCGTCTAAAATATCTTTAAAATAGTTGAAAAATTATTTATAAAATTACTTAAATACATCAATAAAACGTCCTAAAATTACTTTAAAATACTTAATTTCCGGATGTGACAATTCATCCGGCACAGTTCTTACTTCGGTAAGGTTGGGACTTAAATTTAATATTAATGAATTAATCCACTGAAATTGTTGCTTTAAGTATCCAGTTCTATTAAGACGTATACGAATTTAAAAAAAAAATTACATCTTATTATTGCAGTAAGTGACAATCTGCATGCGGGGGTTTCCGAAAGTGAGGGAAAGCAAAATGTCATAAATCATTTTTACATGAATTGCACGCATAAAGAAGAACAAAAGGCTCACATATAATAAAGAAAACCAGAAACCTGGTACAAAAAGCGTGATTCTTAGAATGACTGTGTATTCTTAACCTTTGAAACAATATTTTATGCCGCAATTCTGGGATAACTTGTTAATTATTATTTATATGATTTTTTTCTTATTTATTATACACTGCTCAAAAAATTAGAGGAACATGTGAAAATCAAAGCCCCAATATAAATATTGATACAATGTAATTTTTGACAGTTTATAATTACAGATTAAAGAATTGTGTAAAATTAGAATAGGCATTATAATAAACTTTTATTTCACAGGATTAGAAATACGAACAAATTATTGATTGATACAGAAAACAAAGTGCAATTACAAAATTACATTGTTTAGTAGTCAATGTTTCCATGGTTATTTCAACACTCAGTACCAAGTGTGTCCTCCGTGAGCTGCGATGACTTTATGACACTCACGTGGTATGCTTCGCACCAGCCTTTTATTAAGATTTGTGGTATTCTCTCCCATTCTTCAGTGGGTACATTTGCAAAATCTCCCAGGTTCTGTGACACAGCAGGACGCTCAAGTTTTACCTGATTATCGCACAGACGTTCACTCGGATTGAGGTTAGGACTGTATGCAGGCCCTAATTTGGCATTCTTGCACGACATCTTTGGTATTCCGTGTTGTTTGAGATTAAGCATAAGAAGAAAATTAGGGTTCATACCATAAGCAAAGGATTCGACATGTTGAAGGGTGTCATTAATGTAAACATCAACATTCATGCACTGTGGAACAACGTCAAGCTCTGCCCCAGATTCAATAGTAATGCCAGCCCAAACCGCCTCCAAATTTGTCATGTTCAATAATGGTGTCTAGAGAGAGAGAGAGAGAGAGAGAGAGAGAGACGTTCATCAGGACGTCCTCAGACACGTCACAAACCGTCAAACGAAATCTTGATTCGTCTGTGAACAGAACAGCCTTCCCTTGGCACAGCTGCCAATTGAGATGATTCTGAGCAAATCTCAGCCGGGCTTCCTTGTGCTGACGTGTCAAACAGGGGCCTTCTAGAGTTCATCCCTGCATTTATCAGTCTGTTTCTTACGGTCTGATCAGAAATGATCACTCCAGTCGTTATTCGTACATCAGTTTGTAGATCTCTGGCTGTAGATTTGCGTCTGCACAAATCTGATGCGACAAAACATCTATCCTATACTTCTGCTGTCTTCTTGTTCGGACCGTTGTTGTATCTACCTGTCTCTATACATCGCCTCCAAACCCTATGGATGACAGAAGGGCTGACATAAAGTATCCTGGAGACAAAGCGAATGGAATGACCATCTTCAATCCACGAAACTGCTTGAGCGACTGATGTTTCATTCAGATGTCTCATTGCTTATACAAACATAAAATAACAATTTCCTATCACAGATTGTTGTTAAAACCTGTTTTCAAAAAATAAGTCAAAGAACGCTAACTTTGGTTTCAACAGTTCTTGAAACTTAACTAATTTATTCAGAGAAAAACTACCAATCTATTCTAATTTTAAACAATAGTTCAAAACATAACATCTAACTGTTAAAAATTACATAGTATCTATATTTATTTTGGGGCTTTCATTTAAACATGTTTTCCTCTAGTTTTTTTGAGCAGTGTATAAATAGCATTCAAATATGTAAGAGCATTTTAGCACAATTGTAAATATTTCTTGTATTATTGTAGTATTTATTTGGTTAATATTTTCAATGTTTCACATATAATAACGTAAGCATTTATGTAAAAAAAAAAAAAATGAACCGGGAAAAAGACAAGCTCGGCTGAATGAGAAAGATAAAGAGGCAGAAGTTAAGAGGCTTGAAATTAACAAAGGTAAGGCCTTATGCAAACTTAATGACCAAGACAAGAGCGAAGCGGTATTATAGCTTGAACTCTACATGTAGTCAGTTAATAATTCCCGCTAAAATGACGTAATGCAATATATATTTTTTTTTAAATTTTACAGGTAACAGCAGCAATGGACATATATATGAAGCCTCCGAAAGAGAATACGAGCATGTGTTGGGTATGTTCACATTAGGGTACATAAAGGCTGCGCCCCGCTGAATTGGGTTAATTTTTTCACCTAGGAGTAGGGGATAGTGCTAAATCAATATTAAGTGTCGTTAATAAGTATCTAAGGAATTGTAAATATTACGAATTTGTGAATATGGTAAATTGCTGACCTTGACCTACTTTTTGAGGAAACCGTAAACCTGTTAACAAGTACTAATGAGCCCTAGTTCAAAATAGTACTGCCCGCTACTCAGAGGCACAGGTATCCTAATAAGCCAGGGGAAGGGAATTATCCCCAAACATGTTTGTGAACTAGATTTCTACATAATATAAAAATGAAATCCCGCGTATTTATTTCGTTAGTAACCAAAAGTTACACCCTCTCCAGTCCTTTGAACGGGGCTCACGAAATACCCCGGTATTCTTTTGTCGCCAAGTGGTACAACAAGCAAAGACATGAACCTTACTGGCAACCACATTACTGGGGTCATAGTATTACCCCAAGACCCACTTCGGGATGCACAGTCATCCGATTTATTACTTATTATGTGCCCGCCTCCAGTATTAATATAAATTAACCAAATTAATAAAAAATATGTTTTTTAAAATAAAAAATGAAAATAATAATACATAAATGCACAACTATTATTCCTGTGTAAATGAAAATTACTCTCAAGATTAATTTGACTTTCTCCTGTTAATTATTTTTACTATTCTGTAATGTTGTTTTTAATTTTTGATTCTTTGTATTTATATATTTGGTGCTAATAAAACGAAATTTTGTAATTTCTTAATTAAATAAAGTTTATTTCAGTTTGGAATATAATAATAATAATAATAATAATAATAATGATGATAATAATAATAATAATAATAATAATAATAATAATAATAATAATAATAATAATAATAATAATAATAATAATAATAATAATAAATACTGTTTGTAATGCCAATTGTGCTCATGAAAGCCTACCTATGTGGGTTCGTTCATCGTTCATTTCTATTTGTTCAGAGTTTGTCAGAGCAGCAGAGGTAGTGGCAGCAGTAGTGTATTTATTTACAAAATATATTTGTTACAAATCCAGCTGATCCACGTCGCACGGGTCCTGGGACCGTATTACTTTCCCAATACACCAGGAAATTTGTTAATATGTGCAGTAAATAAGAGTCCAACAACTAACGTGATATAGAAAGCTTACAAACCTTTTTCCCTTTAAAGATGTCAGAACGACAAAATCTAGGAACAACACGAAGACCTTCCATGGCAGGTTCAGTTATAAACATGCAATACTTGTCACTAATTCTGAAGCTGGAATGTTTTCATAAATGTAGGAAGGTCGGTTCTACAACCACCTTCCATAGTCGATGTCCTCATCGTTGATTATAAATTACTTCTGAGCCTCCTGGCGGAAAGTTAGATGTACTTCCAGGCTGAGATGAATACAAAAATGAAATTGTTCATACAGCACAATCAATTCCTTTGGGTTCGAATTTGAATTTGGTTGTTAATTACTCCTTAAGCGCATAAACACAATAGATATAGATTCTGAAACTGGAGTTTGCAGCGCTTTCTTCTTTTCAAAGTTTTCAGTCTGAAGCAATTGTCAACTTTATATATCTGAGACGGACAATTGCAAAGCTGGTCTTGTCGAATGCCATGCACGTGGTTCTAATTGCGTGAGGACGCTAAGCACACATAACTAAGTTCTGTATACATTCGTTTTTATTTATAAGTGAACGGAGGGGGGGGGGGGCGACCCGGTGTGAACTAGGCGTCACACCCCCGGTGTTATATCATCCAGTTTGACGTATTCTTGGAATTCCTCTCTCTCCCTCTTTCTCTTTCTCGGCTACGCCACCCCAGTCTTTGTCCAGGGTAGGAGAGGGGATAAACAGTTAACTGCTTCAAGTTTCTCTTTTGTTAAACGTTCTTTGCGGCAAGTGTTCTGCATTGTGCATCTTTGGATGGGGGAACTCCAACGTTTCACTGCCAAAAACAAGTTCAGTAAGAACTTGTGACAACTTTCGAGTACAAATGTTTGTTGGAGAAACAAGCATTTAATTTCTTTGCTCTGGTGCACGTGACAAAAAACAGAGGAGAAACGTCTCACGGTACTTGTGATTTTGAGGTTGATGCCAAAAGTGCATAGAAATACTGTATAGCAGAATCGATTTTTTTTTTTACATACTAAACGGATAAATAGTGTATATTATTTTTGCATGATCCTCGAACTGAAATTATTGTGCACTTTTTACAATATTTTTGCATTGAAAGTGTAGAGTAAAACATTTTAAAGGGCTGCCCATTTATTTTATTGTAACTAAGCAAGAATAAAATTTTTGATACTTATTCATTTTAGTTAATACAACTATTATACACGCAAAGAAACATTATTTTGCATAAAACATGATTGATTAGCCAATCCAGTACTGTTATGGCCTTTAACAGCATTCGACTACTAAAAACAATGCATTTCTCTAGCAACCAGTCCATTAATTGTAAACCCAACATATATTTAACAATATATCGAAGTGTGATAATAGAATCGAGGATAGATTTGAGGGGGGAAGGAGAGCAAACAAGATTTTTTTAAATTTTTGAAAATATATCATGCATTTTAACACTTGAAATGCATATTATTTTTTTATCGATCATTATGTAAAGATTTTTAATTTAAATAATGAATGTATTTCTTTCAAAAAATAAAACATTATCCTGTAACAGACATTTGAATGTCATTGTTACGGTAATATAGATGTTGTTTTGTTTAAGTTAGAGACTAAAATTCGTTCGCTGAAAATATTTTGTGTAACGGAAAAAACATTCTTCCAACTTCCGAAAACGAAACAGTACCAGCTTCATTTCGAGAAATAAACAAGGGCCGTCATCTTAAAAGCTATGAAACATATTGTTCCGGCAACTGCAATAATTCATTTAATTTTTCTAAATAAAGGCTCAATTTATTTGTGCTTGCTGCGCTAGTATACTGCGATAGAGAAGGGTAGGTTCATAAGTTTCCGGCCTAACCATTTTCTAGGTATGATAAAGAGAAAAACTATATTTCACTTTTGAATATAGTTACCCTTTATTGCAATACACTTCTCACATCTTTGAATTAACATTTCATCCCCCCCCCTTTCAAAAATAATCAGAAGTCTTCATCGCAAAATGGGCATAAACAGCATCCATCACTTCTTCGTCACACTTAAATTTCCTTCCTCAAAGGCCATTCCTAAGTTTTGAGAAGAGAAAATAGTCACTGGGAGCGATATCTGGGCTGTAGGGTGAATGGTTCATCTCCTTGAAGCCACACTTCTTCACAGCTTCCTTTGTAACAAGAGCTGTGTGCACAGGAGGACAGTTTTCTCTTTGATAGGAACACGTAGTCTATGCAGTAGGTCAACATAGTACTCCCCATTTACTGTGGTGTTCCTCTCCTTGAAGTTAATGAAGAATCCTTCACAGTCCCAAAAGACTGTGGCCGTGATCTTCTTGGTTGATTGAGTGACCTTGGCCTTTAGAGACGGTGCTTCGCCAGGTTTACGCCACTCCATTGATTCTCTTTTGGTCAAGGAATCATAGTAAAAGAGCATAGTTTCATCTCCTGTAACAATGGTTTGCAGAACTTCTCTCTCGTTGCCATAGCAGAGCTCCAAAAATGCCCGACAACAAAAGATTCGTTGCTGATTTTGGACTGAGGAAAGAAGTGTAGGTACTAATCTTATTCATGTTTAAATGTTCAAGAATAATTCGAAGAATGTTGTTTTAGAAAGGCCCAACCTTGCTGCTATTTCTGTAACTTTGAGCCGCTGGTCTTCCATAATTTCTCCTTCCACAAGAGCGAGCGATGTTTTCAGGAGTGAGCACTTCCAAGGGCCAATCAGCACGCTCTTCGTCTTTAATGCTTTCTCGACCCTTTCGAAAAAGTGTGGCCCGTTCTTTTACGGTAGAATATGAGGGGAATGCTTTCCCATACACACCGTCCAATCGCTGTTTAATTTCATTCGGAATAATTTGTGAAGAACTTAATAACAGCTCGATACTCCATTTTTAACATGTCATAATCTTCTACACATAGCCTCCTTCATGCAACTATATCTGAACAAGTGAACACAGAGGAGCGGAAGTTACAGCTGCAATTATTTACTTAACAGATAAAGTATGACACGAGATAAGGATTTTGTGAAGGCGATAATCCTTATCGGCGAGGCAGGAAACTTGTAGACCAACCTTCGTAAGTTGGTGTCAAACCAAATGCTTTGTATTTCATTGTACATCCGTTGCTGCCAGACTCTTTGAACATTCTGTATTTAGCGAAGTATTTTCTACTCTTTCTATTTATTCATGATTCAAGGTCATACAGTACGTTAGCATGTGCAGGTCATTATTCTGGAAAAATGATGGCAATGGCAATCTCAAAGTTGCGACAAACGCTCTGAAATGACTTAAGATAATTCATCTTCTAACCTGTGCAAAGATGGACATTTTATGTATAACCCGTATCGACTAACGCCGCCGCAAATGGAACACAGAAATGAAGCGCAAATGACACTCGGAAGCCAAATAGCCCAACATCGAGATCTCGATTAGCCTTAATGACCTGTTACGGCCGAATACAGACGCGCCCATCTGTCACCGATAACATATCCTTTCCACTTAATCTTATCAAGTGACTTTCCTTATAATTAATTCTCTAATTATCTCCTTAATATATTACATTTACACTTAGTACAGACCGTTTCCGCTTCCTTTTTCTTTTTCTTTCCCCCCTTTTTTTTTATTCCCAAATGTCGTCTGAAAGTCGATATCCTTGTGATAGCGTTGAAAGTTTCGTCCCCGGAACTTGTGTTTTATTTTAATCTTGTCTCAGAGGGATTTGGTTACACTTTCGATGATCAAATGGTAGTCTCCAAAGCCACACACAGAATTTCGGTTTAACTTCCGTTTTCTAAACGTGCCTTTTGGGAAATGAACTCAATTCCAAGTTTATAAAACTTAATATTATCCATCTAGGCACTTCTATGGCAATATATACTTGAAATAATGTCCTTAGTGGATATTGCAGATTTCGTTCTCTCTATTTGCGGTTAGGAATCGAACGCAGTCGGTCTTACCCTTGTTGTCAAGTTCGCGAGGACCATCGTGTGTTCCGCCTGGTGTTTGCGAAGCTCTCCATATTGAGATCAATGAATACTAAATAACTACTCCCTCATTATTATCAATATTGTTATTGCTCCCTTGGGTATGAGTCACCCTCGTACCTCCATTATGTCTCGCGTTTAGCATTTCGTCATTTCAGTAGGCTCACGGCTTTAAAAAAGAAAAAAAGAAACAGGAAGAAAGCTATAAGTGTGTTTGTTTAGTGAGAAATCTCATATCCAGAGCAAGAATTAGTCAGTTTGTCAATTACTGCACCGACAATTTTATTATTACGAATTAAAATGGAACTATTGATTAAAAAATGCCTTTCACAACTGTCTTTGTACATTTGACATCTTTAACTAATTGTTACATACATGTCTTGTAGCAAAATATCATGTTCTCGCTCACTGCCAGTTCTTCAAATAAACCTAACCTAACCTAACCTAACCTAACCTAATCTAAACCCAAAAGAAAATAATCACGGGGAGAAATTGAGCCTTGGTCAATCTGCTTTTCTTCAAAGATCAACTAGAGTTGAATATTATCCTCTAGAACTTTTATTTCAATATCGAGGTGAGGGGGAGTGCCATCTTGTTACAGATTAACAACCGTCACGGGTGGAGCGGGAGGTCTTGGGTTCGAATCCCGCCAGTACTGTCCTCCCTGACTAGGCTTTTTTCCAAAATTTCCTCAGTCCTCATAAATGGTAAATGCTTAGGCCTGGAATCTTTCCTTTCTTAAAAAACCCTTTCCCAGTTTATCATTTCACCTCTTGTAATATCAGTGACCACCGCCTGTGGTATCTCAGTAGTAAAACCGGGGGTTGAACACCATTAAAAAATATAAATCTCCCCCTCTTGTGAGTTACGATCAAAGTAGTAAACAGATTATTGTGAGCAAATGCTGCAAAATGTGAAAATTTGTGCAAAAAATTTAAATTTTGGAAAATATTTTTAGTATACTAATTTTTGAGGGAATTGTTAACGTTACCACAGTTTTTTGTGAAAGTTGGATGTACTGTTTCGCACCCTTGCTAATGACTATATCTGCACAACGGAACAGCTGATTAACATTTTATTTATTAATTTACTTTAGTTAACTTATGCTATGTATGTGCACATTTTGCGATATGATGACAGCAATTCACACTAAACGCCAAGGACTATTGTCGAATAAAGTACTGTTGCACAACAGTGCAATGTTACACACCTTGGAAATCATTAACCATTTGGGCTTCGAAGTGCTGGAACATCCTACCTACAGCCCAGATCTCGCCCATCCCAATGTCATCAGTTCAAAGAGCAAGATGATCTATGTAGTGACTTTCGCTTGTATATCTAGAAGTAAGTTTGCAAAAATTTAACGAATTTCAAACCTGGCCAGGACCGATAGATTTTTTCGGGAGTAAAAATCCTAAGTATGGCTTGCTTCGGAGGAAGATAAAGCCGTGAGTTCCGTGTCGTACATTTACGGCACGATAAAGAACCTCAAGCCTGAAAGAAGAGGCCTCTGAGCAAAATTTGTCGGCCGTTTCACGTCCTGAATTGAATGGGACGCTGATGACCTGAGATGGTAAAGAGCTCCTAAAATGAAATAAAAAAAAGTAAACACTTTAGTAAAATGCACGTTTCCATAAATAAATTAAGTAGCTTGATAGGTCTAGTCAAACCACCAACCTTGAAAGAGATTGAAAGGCGTCAGTCGGCCGCGCTGCCTGTCTGCTAGTCACTCAACCGTTTTTAAGGTCGCATAGTTGGTGATGCTTTAATGCGAAAGCTCGAAACATGTAAAATCAGCCCATGGCGCGCCGATCTCACCTTGACCTTGCGAAACGTTTTTTTGTTTGTTAAGCTTTCAACGCGGCCAGGTCTACGGGATCAGGGAGGATTATGTAGTGCTGTTATGAGGGCTACCGCTAATGCTGGCGTATTTTGTTCGTGCCGTTGGGAGGCGTCAATATATTTTATAGTCTCCTGTAATTTGAAAACATTCCGCAAAGAACAAAAACACTGCACACCGCTAATGACTAAGACAAATGTGAACTGGTTGTGCATGCTCAGTAGCATGTAAAGTATACCCATTACACCTTTCTTATTGAACACTGCAGGAAGTGCAACATGACAACAAAAAATTTCTCAATGTTTATCTATAATGAAACGAAAGACTAGGAATAATGGAAAGTACATCTTTCAGTAATAAGATTAAAATTCTTTCCACCATAAACCAAGCCACCTTTTCCCGCAGCGGGTGGCCGAGGTCGTTAAGATGCAGACTCGTGAGCTGGAGGTCTGGGGTTCGAATCCTGCCAGGACCGCCCTCCCTGACTGAGTTTTTTTTCCCAGGTTTTCCTCAGTCCTCATAAATGGCAAATGCCGAAGAGGTATCGTAAATTTAGGCCTGGAACGTTTCCTTCCTTAAAAAATGCTTCACAATATTTCATTTCATGTATCACCAGTGTCCACCGCCTGTGGTGCCTTAGTAGTAAAAACTGGCGTTAAACACCATAAAAAATCCGCTCTCCCATTGCATTCCATTTGTTCTGTTATAGTATCCGAGGTGAACAGGTGATGTGTGCGGTGTAACGGTAGCTTGATGGTTGGGATATTCTGGAACGGAAGAGGATATTTTCGGAACTTGCACCTTGCTCAGCTGACCCATTCTGTCTACACCTCCAATGACATTTTCGGGAGGAAGGAATAGGGGGAGAAGTCACAGGAAGACCAGGGTTTATAAGTGGCGATTGCCCGGACGGATATTTTGCCTCTAACTTATTCCTAGACAGAATAATACAAGACCGGTAGAGCATTCCCTCTCCTGGGTTATTCGAGTCACTCAGTATGTCTGTTCCTATTCCAAACGCCGAGGTCTAATCCTTGCCAACGAACAAGCCATCGTCATGCCGCGCCAGCCCACCTCGCCCTGGTACTTTCGACTCTGTGATAAAATCACCTGAATTAAATGTTATAACGGATAGCAGAAAATTGGTGAAATGTAAATATCCACCCCAGCATTCGCTTACGAGACCATGGGAAGCCACGGGGAAAAAAAAAAAGGTCAGGATGACAGGCCACCAGAGAATTGAAACCGGAACCTTCCGAATGCGAGTCTCAAGCATTAACATCTGAACTACGGCGCTCGGTGTGACAGTTGCTTGCGGGCCGGCGTCTGGTGTGGCCCGAACTCCTTGGAGAGGATTCCGCCCACATCGGGGTGTTCTATTTAGAAACAATGTTATGTTCATGCCTTACCATCCTGGATTCTTACCCCCCCCCCCCCCGAGGTCTTACTTGCCTCCCTTGCTCCCATAAGTGCCCTCGTTAGGATTGTAGGCACAAACGGCCAGTGCCTGAACACGGCTAAGTATAAAAAATTCCTCCTGTTCCTCCATTCCAACTAAGCACGATTGCTCCAAAGATGTTTGTACAAGAAATAAAATAATATAACAATCGTTTTCAGCAGTTGTGGAAACCAATATGGAATGCTGAGCTGAGTTTTATGAGGGAAAATGTTTCTGGTCTTCATTCAGGAAGAAAAATCAGAGAGAAGAGGAGAGGGAAATAGACAGTTAAAAATGAACTAAGCAAAATCTAAAAGATACAATACTTCGAAAGGAAGACGAATTGAAGGTACATGGTATTTAATAATTAAATGTAATATATACATATATATTTTAGGAGCTACTAAAATTTTTCTCGCTTTGCAGTCTATTACTTTTTCCCTGGACATTTTCAAACAACCAACTTGAACATTTACAACAAATAAATAAGCTAAGAATTGAATGACTCTTATTCTTAATAGCAAGCTATAAATATTTGACTTTACACATCTCTATAAAATACTTTATACATTTCATGCCCAGAAAAAATTAATTACGTATAAATAAGGGTATTTCATATTGAGTGTTTTATTGTAATATTACACTTTTAGCACAGTATAGGAGGTTAGTGAACAACATCGAAATATTTTCAGTATAGAAGTGTTTTATGCTAGTAATTTGAATAGAAAGCCCAGGGCCTATGGTTTTAAATTCCCACGTTACAATATTACATTTTCAAAGTATATACACGCCTCTCCTACCAATTTCCCAAGTCCATTCCCCAACGTCTTATGATCACAAGAAGAACAACAACTGTATAAAATGACGCAGGAAATTTAACTAAACCTCAAAACAAAATTCTATTTACGAGAATTCAAGAGAGCCATAAGTTTTTTTTCTTAATTAAAGGTACACACAGGTGAAATATTGGTTTTCAATGTAATTTCTTCAATTTTTTATCACAGGTTGACATACATGGGTAATTTTCCTTGTTGGTGTCTCAATATTCTATTTAATTCACTTTTATATACTAAAATGCTAAATATTAAACACGATACAGAATTTATAATTTTGAATGAATGAAAAATTAATTCCATTTTGAGAGAGAGCAAATTGCCATATATATACTGCACTGCCCTAGTTGTCACAAAAAAAAAAAATCTTAAACTTTAATACTACATTTTCTACATTATTTCATAATTGATCAAATTACTTATCTTAAATTGGGCATTCAGAAAATTATATGACAATTTTTTAAATCTTTTCTGATTAGATTTTGAAAATCTGAAGAAAACTGACACAAACTATATTGCGCGGAGTATTTTGAATGCAAAAAAATTAAGAAAAAATTAATTCCAAAAACCGGTATTTTAATATGTAGCTACCTTTTAACAACATTCACATCTCTTATCATGCGTGTATATATATATATATATATATATATATATATGACTATATATGACTAGAGAAGCAGAAAAAGAATAAAACACTTAAATATTTATAAATTATTGCTCGCTAAATTTCGAACAACTAGTTCGAAGCAAGAATATATTTAAATGTTTTATTCCTTTTGCTTCATTAGTTATTTAGTTACTTTTAATTAAAAGTGTTGTTTTATTTTTTATATTATATATGGCTCGTTAAAAAGTAGTGAAGTACACGTAAAAACAGTAACAACTAAAATAGGCAAACAGTTAACACAACATTTCGGATAGCTAAGTGTCCTTCTTCACAGTGTACAGGTTACCCTTTGAATACCGTACCAAAAGTCAATATCATATATAAATATACAGGTGGTGCCAAAAATGTATGCACACTTCAAGCAAAGAAAAAAATGTGTTAACATAACAAAACTGAATTCACACAAACAGAAAATGATGAGCACCAATCATCTTAGACTTTTACAGTTACGACAGTTGCTCAAAATGTCCACCATCAGCGTCGATACACTTCTGAGTACGTTGAACTACTGATTGAGTAACGTTTGCGAAAGTGTCCTCAACGATTGCAGCACATGCCGTTTCAATTTCTTCCTGAAGTGTGAGTCATATCTGTTTATAGAACATCATACGTTAATCTTGGCTTCATTTGTTCATTGTTGATTTATCTGTCACGTAGCAACGCTATCATAACGTATGTGAGTCACATCTGGGTACCTTTAATAATAAGAACATACTTCTCAATTATTCCGTCCCTGTGCCATAAAATTGATCTTCACAAGTCGATTTTTATCATACATTTCTTGAGGAGGTAGGGACCAGGTAATTTTCCATTTTTTCTGGATCGTAGTTATATCTGAACCCCCTCCCCCCAAAAATTGGAAAATCTTCAAAACGGTAGCAACAGGGCTTTGACATTTGGACTCTTCTTTCAGCGCTCGGGGAATCATTTGGAAGACAGGTTTCGAATAAGAAGTAAAATACGCATTTATAGGTAACAACGATTTTAAAAACAAATTTGCACATGTTCTAAAATTATGTCATGAATATATATATATATATATATATATATATATATATACATATTTAATTTTATCTAAATTTATTTTTTTTTAATTTCACGTTTTTTCTTTAAAACTCACTATATTTTGAAACAAAGCTAAAAAAATTATTATTGAACGTGTTTACGTATGTAACAGATTTTTTACATGTTAAGTAATTTTGCTTATGTTTATAATAAACATCCTTTATTAAGTACAAGAATGCTTTCTTCTTCACAAAAATTTAAAAAGTTGTTGGTTTGAAATTTGTATACAAAATAAGTTTGCTAACATGGGGCGGATGTTAGGGTCAAAAATGTGACGCCCTGCATTTGTTGAAGTAATGACGGGAGATGTGAAGATTTGCCTTCAGGGGCAGCTACAACAAATCGCCTATCGCTGATCGAAGCCACGTGACCAGAATGCATACCCGTGCTCTTAATGACCGAATACTTCATGTGTGTTGTGGATATGCACTTTTGGAACCGGACACACTTTAAACGAGATAGAAGGAATTTGTTCTATACAGTTACAATGAAATAAAAACTGTGTGATAAACACCGGGGGAAATATTTTCCAATAAATAAACACTTTTCGCATTGAGAAATAACCTCCAATATGACCTTCGGCGTGTTAACCTTTCAGCCGCTCATTTACCAAATAGAGCTAGTTAAAGACCCTAGCCAACACAACATGGACATGAATGAATAGTTTTAACGCCAGTGTTTGCTACAGAGGCACCAGGCGATGGACACTTATGATACATGAGATGAAATGATATATTGGGAAAGGAAGGAAACGCTTCAGTTCTAAGTTTAGGGTACCTCCCCGGCATTTGCCATTTATGAGGACTGAGGAAAACCTGGAAAAAACCTCAGTCAGAAAGGACGGTCCTGGCGAGATTCGAACCCAGACCTCCCGCTCACGAGTCCGTGCCTTAACGACCTCGGCCACTCGTGGCGGTCAACATGGATATGATCGTCATAGCCTAATAATGAAATAAATTCAAATACCGTTGAATGAAATTCTGCTCTAAACTAAATCAAGGCTGAGATTTATGAATACGATTGCATATATCCAAATTGCAGAAACTTCGCAAACAACACAGTTAGTAGGAAAATTCCGAACTTATTTTGGTGTTTAATGGTCGAAAATCATTTCTTGCGAGTGTTGACAAACAAGAAACACAAAAGAACATGTTAGGACATTAAAGCGCCTTGTTCAGAGAAACTATAGACGGTTTCCGAATTCCGGAACGACTCTTAACAAGACTTTGTCTGGAAGCTGTAAACGAATAGGAGGGAAAGGATAATATTATGGTTATGGCTAGGGAATGTCAATACGCCAAAGCAACGTGTAGAATTAATGTATAAACATTTCGAAAATGAGAAAAGTACAGGTTGACCCATGAAAACCCGGCCTTACGTCTCTTAAAATTGGGCATAGGTACAGGAATCACAAATACATTTACAAAAATCTATAGTTTGATTATAGAAGGTTGTAAACCACTGAGGATTACTGACCTCCGTGAACCCCTTTGGAAATGGGGAGGAATTCTCGATGCAAACTTGCAAAATTACAGAAAATACTGAAAATGTCACATTGCTAGACTCAGAAAGAAATGGAACTGAAGTTGGAAAAGGCATGGAGCTAAATGGCCTTGGATTTTCCAGCAGGAATTTGTACCCTGTCCATAAAAATATGGGACGTAGTAACAATACTTGCAAGACTTTGTCACACTTAAGAATGTCTCACAATGATTCCTATAATCTAGTGCACAGGCTGTGTGCAAAGGGTGATTGTAATGAATGGGCAAAGTGCATACCTTAAGAATGTCTCCCTCCCTCCCTCCCAAAAATGTTAAGATGGACGATTGTCACAAATAGGTTTTGACTTAAAATTATTTTAATTATTATTCAATTACAATTATTAAACATTAACCACGGAGTTTAAACAATCATTTATATACTCTTCATGATGTCCCTTAAACAACAATAGGTCCACAGATTGTATAAATGATACTATCTATTTACTTTGACCTTATGAAATATGCATATTCATATTTACATACACAATGCAAGTGTGAAGAAATAATTAATACGATTATATTATCTGCACATATTCATTTACCAAGTTGAGTGCGGTATCACAAGTTGAGAGGAATAACGTGTGGTTGTGAATCGAGCTTGCCACACCTTTTCTTAGCCTTGAACTTGTCAGACTGTTACAATCAGATTGCGGCCGAGCTTCTTTTTATACGTCTTGCTAAGCGCCGTTCACAAAATCGCAAGCCAAGGCAATGAATGCTGGAGAGGGCCGCTTCGTAAATATCAGCAAGAAAAAGATGCAAAAACATTCACAAACCACTCTCTAGTTCTGTTTTGTTGATGGCGCAGATATATCAGCACATATATCACAGTGTTTTGTGTATGTGTGTCTTGTGAATATTTTATTGGGATTTTCTTTCACCATTACCATCGTCATCAAAATTATTATCACCACCAACATATATGGACAACGTTGGTATCTTTCTTTAGTAGTATTATTGTAGTACATGTGCAACGCTTTAACTCATAATATTCGTCGAGTATACGAGGGTTAGTCCATAAGTTTCCGGACTCGCTGTTAAGGATTATCGCCTTCACAAAATCCTTATCTAGTGTCATATCTTGTCTGTTAATTAAATGATTTCAGCTGTAACTTCCGCTCTGCTGTGTTCAGTTGTTCAGATATAGTTGCATAAAGAAGGCAATGTGTAGAAGATTATGACATGTTCAAAATGCAGTATCGAGCTGTTATTAAGTTCTTCACAAAAGAAGGACTTACTCCAAATGAAATTAAACAGCGATTGGACGGTGTATATGGGGAAGCATCCCCCTCATATTCTACCGTAAAAGAATGGGCCAAACTTTTTCGAATGGGTCCAGAAAGCATTGAAGACGAAAAGCGTGCAGGTCGGCCCTTGCAGGTGCTCACTCCTGAAAGCATCGCTCTTGTGGAAGGAGAAATTATGGAAGACCGGCAGCACAAAGTTACAGAAATAGCAGCAAGGTTGGGCCTTTCTAAAACAACATTCTTTCAAATTATTCATGAACATTTAAATATGAATAAGGTTAGTGCAAGATGGTGACAAGACTTCTTTCCTTGGTCCAAAAGCAGCAACGAGTGTTGTCAGGCATTTTTGGAGCTCTGCCGTGGCAACGAGAGAGAAGTTCTGCTAACCATTGTTACAGAAGATGAAACTATTGTCCTCTACTATGATCCCTTGTCCAAAAGAGAATCAATGGAGTGACGTAAACCTGACGAAGCAACGCCTCTAAAGGCCAAGGTCACTCAGTCAACCAGAAGATCATGACCACAATGTTTTGGGACTGTGAAGGAATACTCTTCATTGACTTCAAGGAGAGGAACATCACAGTAAATGGGGAGTACTATGCTGTCCTACTGCACAGACTACGTGCTTCCATCAAAAAGAAAAGGCGAGGAAAGCTGAGTGGTGTGCGCCTTCTTCACGACAACGCGCCTGTGCACACAACTCTTGTTACAAAGGAAGATGTGAAGAAAAATGGGTTTAAGAAGATCGACCATCCGCCATACACCCCAGATTTAGCTCCCAGTGACTATTTCCTCTTCTCAAAACTCAAGAAGGACTTTCGAGGAAGGAAATTTAAGTGTGACGAAGAAGGGATGGATGCTGTTTATGCCCATTTTGCAGACAAGACTTGGGGGGGGGGGATTGGAATGTTAATTCAAAGTTGTGAGAAGTGTATTGCAATAAGAGTAACTATAATGAAAAATGAAATACAGTTTTTATCTATCATATCTAGAAAATGATTAGGCCGGATACTTATGAATATACTCTCGTATGTTAGCCAGAGCATGAATTTCTTTACCATGGAATCTAAGTAACGTAATTTTAAATGGACTCTATTCTCTCCCATTTTGGTTACAATTTTATATCATCTCTCTTCTTAAGAAGGTGTGGTGTCATGGACATTGTATTTTAAGTAATTATATTCTCTTTGTTTCTCATCCATTGTTAAATTGATAAAGCAGCTTTGATTATACTGTACCTGCAGAATGATGCAGTACGGTTTGACTCTATTACGATAGTTCGTGATTTTTTTTACCTGTGAAAGAAAAGTAGATATTTATATGAAAGCTGATTATTTCAACAAGTCTTGTGTTTGGCTCTGGATTCAGACAAGAAAAGTTCGAAGCATAGCCCTATGATTTACACCACATCCTTTAATCTCTCCCACATACCCTGGAGACCTCTAAGTTATCTCGGGGTTCGGGCCACGGTCATGACTTTGAACATTTCCTGTCTGACTCTAATTCCAAATTTTAGCCTAACACACCATTTCTATAGAATATAAATATAAATTAATCCAACTAGTGTGATAAAGTTTGAAGCATGTTGTACAAGAACTTTAAAGTTTCGAGTGGCCTCTGTAATAAAATAACCCTACAAGTATCAGATGGAGGAGTTAGGCATGTGGTCGGACAGGGCAAGGCAGCTAAGAAGAAAGAGCGCCGGCATGGCAAGCTGTAAATCCGAAGTCCCATGTCTGACTGATTCCAAAGAGTAAAGGTTACTCGCATGCTCTGATGTGCATAGCAATTGTTCTTAACTTGAGCACTTACGGTAGGAATAGAGTTTCAATAAAGAGTACAAATAATCAGAATGTCAGGCGGTTGATTCAGCAAGGTGCCACAAATTCCATGTATGATGTATACCTTATTACTGGCAATAGTATTTTATATATGAGGTTGCTTCATTACAGATACAAATAATGTCATTTTTTGGCACTATCACCCCTCTTTTCTATAAATTTCTCGCGTAGTTACACGAAACCTTTTATTCCATCAGAAAGAAATATTTTTGGTCGTGTCTTCAGCCAAGAATTCACGGCTTCTTTGGCCTCGCCATCACTGTGAGATCGTTATACTCTCGAAGTATCCTTCAGGTGTCCAAAAACACGATAATACGAAAGAGCAAAATCAATACTCTATGGAGGATGCTATGAGATGTGAAATGTCAATCTCCAAATGACGTCAAGAGTTACAGCAGCGGTGTGGAGGCATGGGTTGTCGTTAAGGATGAGAATACCTGTAGACAAAAGTCCTATGCGATGACTCCTTATTGCTGCCTTCAGCTTGTCTCCAGCATTATGCTGTACCGTGTACTATTCGGTTTCACCCCTTCCCTGATACTGCTGCAAAATCAGCCATTAATTTACCAGAAGCAAGTAAAAAGGACCTTTCGGGCAATTCGGAAATTTAAGAGTGACGAAGAAGTGATGGATGCTCTTTATGCCCATCCTGCAGGCAAGACTTCTGACTTTTTTTTTTGGAGGGGTATTGAAATGTGAATTGAAAGATGTGAGAAGTGTATTGCAATAAAAGGTAACTATATTGAAAAGTGAAATATAGTTATTGTCTTTATCATACCTAGAGAATGGTTAGGCCAGAAATTTATGGACCTACCCTCGTACATTAAAACAGAAAGCAGACATTATGTTAAAATATTGCAACGCTTAATATAATTACAAGCTGAACTATTTTCTGTCTCGTGTTTTATATTAACTTGTCAAATTAGCAACAAACACGATTTTTCAGCGTTTCATTTTTAGAAAGTATTTTTGTTTCTACTGAAAATAACAGAAAACATTTTTGGAGTTACGCCATTACTACGAACAGAAATAAGCATAGGCAATTTTGGAACTACCGTTGGCTCTCATGGGTTGAAATTCAACAAATATCGAAATGCTGATATGTACACACCCATGCAAAACCTAGTAAGTTTAACCTAGTACCGCTTGAGGAAGAGTTGTACTAGAAAGAAAGAGTGGGCGAAACAGAGTTGGGATCTGGCATTCCGAGGTCGCTGATGGCAAGGGCGATACAGCGGTGAAGACCGCGATGAGTACCGATAAAATCTTGATCGTGTGCAGGGGGCCGGGTACAAATTGCAAGCGATGTAACAACCATTCACCCGAAACACATTCCTCTACGTGCACCCTATGCTGTTTTTGCCGCCTCGATGTTACTTACCGAGTGAATGCACCCTGACAAAGCCACCTGGTACCTCACACCTTATTACGGCGAGTGGCCGGTAATACCAGCTTCGCGTGAGCACAGCTTTGAATGTAATCTACTGGGGTGAGACGTGATTAGAACTACATTTCCTTATAGCACAATTGATTAGCGCGTTTGTATGAACTACCTGCTTTCTTTACTTCTTAATCCTAAGAATTAATGGCAAATACCCTTCACGTGTTTCATGAAACATTTTAATTAAAATTCATTAATAGAACTGAGAATTATAAGCACCATAAATATTTAAATACACAAATAAACGTGTTTTAAGATATTCTTTTTGAAACTCTGGAGGTTTCTCGACACTTTCTACATTCGAGATATTCAAGAGAAGACAGATCTTTGCACCGGTTGAAGATAAAAATAATTGTGTCCTTTAATAGCAAAGGCCTCCTAACAAGTAGGAAAAGCTCGCTTGCTATTCCACGCTAGTTGTTCGTATGCTGTTTAAGACACTCTGACTGATTTGTTCTTTGGTTACTCCATTTCTCACTGCACTAGTTGCTTCTCGAGAGATTTCCATTTTTCTCTTCCTCTTGCCATTCTTGACCAATCAGGACTGCAAGTTCTTGAAGAGGTCTATCCATCTTCTTCTGGATCTGCATTGTGTACTTTTTCCTATCCGGGAGTCCCACATGGAGATCTTGTAGGTGCATCTCTTGTCCTGCATTCTTGCGACGTGACCGCTCCATTGCCATTTGCTTCTGGTAGCTATTTGTGAGATGTCTGTTGTCTGAGATAACTGATTTATGAATACTACAGGTATGTTGTCCTTCAAAGTTATTCTCAGGATCTTGCTTGAAACTTGTCACATTAGCTTGTAAACACTTTTAAATGATTATAATGCTATGCATATAATAAAAAAATTAATTAAATATAAAAGAAAATAGATATAACCTGTTTTTATTAATGTTTAACGCCCGTTTTTACTATTAAGGCACCACAGTGATGGCGAACATTGATGGTACATGAAATGAAATGGTAATTTGGGAAAGGATTTTTTTAAGGAAGGAATCGTTCCAGTCCTAAGTTTAGGGTACCTCCCTAGCATTCACCAATTATAAGGACTGAGGAAAACCTGGGAAAATCTCATTCATGGAAGATGGTCCTGGCGGGAATCGAACCCCAGACCTCCGTCACCCGTGGGTGTAAAATAAACAAATAAATAAAGAGCTTTCTGTTTAAATTCATTATATTATGGTGCCATTTTATTGATTTTATCCATTACCAAGTTTACCAACTTCAGTATCAATCTGTTGGTAATTATATTCTAAAAAACATGCGTTTTTTTGCTGTATTCTAAGTTTGTAGGAATGTGCGGTAATGTAAAACATCGATTGTAGAATTTAATTTTTTGGAGAAATTTATAAAATCATAAAAATAGAATGCAATTTGCAAACAGACATCCCAGGAACAACTCATAGCAAGAAAAGCTTAATGACACTTCACATTGGCTTTGCCTTGAAATGCATTTCCCTTTACTTGAACAGAACTGAGTGAAGCAATTTGCTGGAACTGCCCAGGTTACCTTGAGGAGAGAATTCGGAACAACCGCAAGTACACGGTTATCAGACGCTATGGATTTGTAGCACCCGCCAGATGCTAAACCGCGGCAAATTGCTGCTAAGATGTTAGCTCCAGCTGTTACTGTGCACCCGTTGTTATTATAGCTATAAATTTCGCATCCAAATCAGTGGTTGCGGAATTTACCTTCTGATGAATAATATCTCAACGGGAATTTTGCTCTAATCGGAGATGAAATGCGTACTTATTTGACCTGTTCATGAAGATCCCGTGTTGTATGTTTTTCTGAATAGGTTAAAACCTGTTTCCTTTGTTGAAGAAAGGTACGAGGGTAGGCAGACGTCTTGTCTCCCCCAATGGGCATAAACAGCATCCATCACTTCTTCGCCACATTTAAATTTCCTTCCTCGAAGGCCCTTCTTGAGTTTTGAGAAGAGGAAATAGTTACTGGGAGCTAGATCTGTTCTGTAGGGTGGATGGTCTATCTCCTTGAAGCCACATTTCTTCACAGTTTCCTTTGCAACAAGAGCTGTGTGCACAGGTGCGTTGTTGTGAAGAAGGTGCACACCACCACTCAGCTTTCCTCGCCTTTTCTCTTTGATGGAAGCACGTAGTATGTGCAGTAGGCCAGCATAATACTCCCCATTTACTATGGTGTTCCCCTCCTTGAAGTCAATGAAGAGTATGCCTTCATAGTGCTAAAAGTTTGTGACCATGACCTTCTTGGTTGACTAAATGACCTTGACCTTTAGAGAAGGTGCTTCGCCAGGTTTACGCCACTCCATTGATTCTCTTTTGGACAAGGGATCATAGTAGAGAACCATAGTTTCATCTCCTGTAACAATGGTTTGCAGAATCTCTCTCGTTGCCACGGCAGAACTCTAAAAATGCCTGACAACAGATGACTCGTTGCTGCTTTTGGATTGAGGAAAGAAGTCTAAGCACTAACCTTATTCATGATTAAATGTTGATGAATAATTCGAAGGACTGTTGTTTTAGAATGTTCCAGCCTTGCTGCTATTTCTGTAACTTTGAGCCGCCGGTCTTCCATAATTTCTCTTTCCACACGAGCGATGTTTTCAGAAGTGAGCACCTTCAAGGGCCGACCTGCACGTTGTTCGTCTTAAAGCATTCTCGACCCATTGGAAAATGTTTGACCCTTTCTTTTACGGTAGAATATGAGGGGCAGGATTCCCCATATACACCGTCCAATCGCTGTTTAATTTCATTTGGAGCAAGTGCTTCTTATGTGAAGAACTTCATAACAGCTCGACACTTCATTTTGAACATGTCACAATCTTTTACACACAGCCTTCTTTATGCAACTATATCTGAACAACTGAACATAGTGGAGCGGAAGTTACAGCTGCAATTATTTACTTAACAGATAACGTATGACACCAGATAAGGCTTTTGTTAAGGCGATAATCCTTATCGACGAAGCCGGAAACTTATGGACCTTCCCTCTTGTTTGCGGAACGTCATTCAGGCATAGGGCAGTCTGAATATTTGCTGAATAAAATTCTCATAACAAGATTGGTTAATGCTAAACAGTGTTCCGGCAGACCATCGGTAGAGGAAACTTTTTACAAAGTTTCATGCTAACTCTACAACATCAGTGAGGGGTAAAATCATCAAAACTGATGTTCTCTGGAGCATGGTGCAAAATATTTTAAAAACTGAAAAATTCGATTCGTAAAAGTGGCAACCTCTGCAACACCTAAAGGAGGGTACCGTGGTCACTTGATCTCAACCCTTCAGAAAATTCGTAATCTGATTCCTATCCAAGGATAACCATAGAAACAGCTGTTTTAGATCTTCATATGATAAAATGTTAAATAAAAGGTAAAACGTTGAAAAGGTGCGCTGCTATTATTGATAGCTATATGGACTATGTTTTGCAATAAGAAAAGGTGACGTTCATCAATTCTATGATGGTTTCAGACTTTATAGTCATTCTGTATATGCTAAACATGAAAACTAAATTAACAATACATCAAAAAATAACACCTATAGCAAAAGGTGCAGAAATAAAACACTAAAACGTATTTTTATTTATTTCTGCTATTCTAGTGCTTATTATTTATATTTATAAACATATTTATGAAGTTTTTTTATGTATTTCGTAAAGAATATAATATGTATGAGCCCAAACTTTGCCAATTTTCTTTCAGCGTTGCAGTGATTACAAAGTATTATGGAAAACGTGGCCAGGTGTGCAGAGTTTTGAACAAGGCTACTGCACAACTGAAAGACATGTACCAGATTGAAACATGTGGTCGCGGGTCTGAGCGTGGTCATCGTTAGACAACCATAAACGATTGCACGTGTGCAAGGCGCATTGCGGTAAACCCAGCGTTCCATTTTCCACGTAAGGTACGCAGGCAGATACCTGGTTTGGAAGTAAGAACTGCTTCGTGGCAACCGCAGGAGTCAGCATGTTGATGGAGAGGCTGTGCTAAGTGCTCTACAGATGACTGACAAGTGACGTTCACTATCGGCAAATTCAATTTTGGTTTATGACGTGAACACTCCTCCTCTCAGCTTTACTCTCATCAGAACCTCGTTTCATAACAATCTGAAGCGAAGCAGTCAGTCTCTGCGAAAGAAACAAGTGTCGTGTCGGCGTGCGTCATAGAGCGGTAGCAATCAACTGAGGTTCTGTGTAGTCCATTCGCCAAATATGCATGTCTTCTGCCTCGTGCACATATTGGCACTGTTGCAGCATTAAGATACATTAAAAAAAAAAAAAAAAAAAAAAAGCCAAACGGTCGTTCAACTTTTGTTTTTCACACTCGAAACAAGTGACTGATGCCTTCCTTCGCTTACACAGGAATCCTTAGTTGATGCTTCATTGTCTTGTTAAATACGAGAAAAAAAGCTTTGCGAAAAAAAAAAAAAGGGAACCACGTTTAGGCGGTAATACTTGGGGCTTCTATTTGGGCGGTTCTAGGTTCAGATCCTGCGGCTAAATAATCTGACTGAGGTTTCTAAGATTTTCCTCAATTCATTAAAGAAATAAAAATGTAATTTCATCATTTATAATACATTTATCTTTTCTTGTTCGTGATTTCTTGGAGGCATCCAGACATTGAAGTGACCAACCACTCAATATGTGAAAAATGAAAATTTATTATTATTTCTGCACATTTAAAAAACATTTTTTACAATATTCCCTTGATCCTTCAGTGCTTGAGTTCAGGGTCCTATATGACTAACACCCCGATTGTTGTGTATATGGATCCTACAGCACTCTAGCATATTATCGAGTGAACATTACAAATACTTCCCTAAAGGCGATTATCTTCCCTCATTATTACACTATTACCTTCTTCATTCAATATATGCACTCTATGTGTGTTTTGAGATAATTAATAGGCGATTTACCCGGCATTGGCTAGTAAATTCTAATAGAGCAGAAGAGTGATCATTTAAAGGAGAGAAATAAAGGGAAATTAGCATCGCCATTTCTCTCGTAGACCCAAGATCGAGGATTCAATTTCAGCCCGTTGTTGATGGATTTTTTCCGGCGTAACAATGCTAAGTATGGCTTCCCTCGAAGAGAAGTAAAGTCATGGGTCCAATGTCTTACATTTACAGCAAGTAAAAGAACCTTAAGCCTGAAAGAAAAGGCGTCTGAGCAAATTTCATCGACCGTTCCAGGTCGTCAGTTCAATGGGATGCTGATGATCTGAGATGTTAAAGAGTGCCCATAAATAAACAAAATACCTTTAAAATTGCCATTTCTGAAGAAACAGTTGACGTTATCACAGTGTTAAAAAGAACCTTTTATTACAACCAGGCATTCAGGCATTTATTTTGGTTAAATGGGTAGGCAAAAAGACATTTAAAACTCCAAAAATAGGCAGTAACATAATTAAAATAGTAACGTATTAAAATTGGAAATTGAGAGTAATATCGCTTATTAATAATGAAAATAGGTATTTAAGAAAGTTGATATTCTTTATCTCTAATTAATGTTCTTAAGCTTACCTTTCTTGTTTACAAGCAACAACAAGAGTTTTTTTTTTTTTTTTTTTTTTTTTTTTTACAAGGGATCAACTGTCATTGTCAGCCGCTTGTCAGAGAGATCATTTTTCAAATGGAAAAACAAAAAATGTTCTACTTCCACTGAAGTGATAGGATTCGGAAGGACTCATACCCAACAGAACATTCACCTTTTAGGACATCATGAAAATGTTGATCAAGACAAAGTAAAGTAGTTTGAATAGTCCTGGCGAATGAGCAAAAGATGCGCTGTGGTTCCTGATCGAGTTTATTTTCTGTTTATGCGTTTATAGGGAAATCAGGTTAGTATCTCTCTTACTTCTGTACTAACACGTTGTAGGGAAGGTTTATTGCTCAGCTGTATCGCTCATGTCTTTCTTGCTTGCAGTTGTTTGTTACATTTATGCAGCTGAGAAGTTACCCCTATCAATATTGCCTAGAATTGTCTCGCACAGATCAATACAAGGTCATTCGCCATAACTATTCAAAACTACAGTACTTCCCTCATCCTCTCTGTTTCCTGGTGTTCGTATGCCCGAGGTAACTGCTTTCCTTTCAGGGATGAAGGTTCTGCTATTTAAAGAACTTTAATGAATGGGTTGAGGAGAAAGATTTTGACTGTTTGAAAAGAAATAAATACACAAAAAGATTTTCAATAGACAGATGAATACACCATTTAATTTTTATAACTTTTTTCACTTTGATACATTGAAATTTTTATGTGCTTTTTAAAAAGGCAAGAAAGTATATTTTAACCCTTAAAATAGGTCACAGAAACCAAAATAGAAACTGGGCCTACCGACCCCAAATCTACGGAAAAAAGTTCTTTTCTATTTGACTCTTAAATATATTCATTAAATATATCCGTCGAAAAGGCATTATGCCTAACTTCCGGGCTGTATTTATAACAATTATTATATGCAAGAACAAAATCCAAGGTTTTAAAGGTTCTTTTGATTTCAACCTAAAAGATCTGGAAATTATATTCTCTGTTTCTCTGAGCATACTTGCCATACCATTAAAGGCTTCATGTTCAGTTTCTGAATAATCTTATTGAAAATTATAAAATTTATCAAGCCACACAAAAAACAAAAAGTAACGTTATAGAACGAGCCCTTTAATTAAAAATATGTCGGCAATTTCCAAAAACCACAACGTTATCAAGTTATTGAGTGTTTGTTTATGACTACATATAAATACTATTATTACATATCTACAGAGGGCGCCAAAATGTATATACACTTCAAGCAAAGAAAAAACTGTGTTAACATAACAAAACTGAATTCACACAAACAGAAAATGATGAGTACTAATCATCTTACACTTTTACAGTTACAACAGTTGCTCAAAATGCCCACCATCGGCTACGATACCCTTCTGAGTACGTTGATCTACTTATTGAGTAACGTTTGCGAAAGTGTCCTCAGCGATTACAGCACATGTTTCAATTTCTTCCCGAAGTACTGCCAGTGTAGCTGGTTTTCTACGGTATACAACATTCATAAGAGTTTCCCATAGGCAGAAGTCCAACGGAGTTACATCCGGAGAACGCGGTGGAAACTCAATCGGATCTCTTCGTCCTATCCAATGCCTTTGAAGATTGTCATCAAGGTACGCACGTACATCTCGGTGGAAATGTGGTGGTGCACCATCCTGTTGCATACGGTACCCTGAGTCTCAAATTTGTCTCGAATACGTGCAATTGTTACTCCTGTTGGCGGTTCTGTTCTGTACACACGTCTCCATTGCCTTTGAACTTCAACAACATTCTCGGTTTTTGAAGTACTACTTCAAAATTCCTTTCCGCTGTTCAAACGATAATCTTGGCTCCATTTTGTTGTAGCAACACTATCATAATGTATGTGAGTCACATCTGTTTACAGAACATCATACTACACGTTACTGTTGTTTTTCGGTCCTACTTTGAAATATATTAAATAGATATCTACTGTGAAAGTGTGTATACACTTTTTGACACCCTGTATTATTTGCGCTTTTGAGTGTCATAAAATCATTGATACTTTTTAAATATAGTTTTCAGATGCAATTTATTATACCAATGGCAAAATAAATACTAAGAAAGTGATTAGGAAATCCGGTCAGAATTAAAAAGAACAAACAATACAAAACATAACAGAGGGAGCATTTTGTTACTTGATAGCACTGTTACTAAGCACTACTTGACGCTTGAAATAAGAAGAAAAGATTACTTACAATAAATATGTCATTTAAAACAAGACGAAAGAATTTGTAAAGTTTTAAGCTTAGAGGTCGTTGTTACATACTTGTATAAATTTACTCTTGTTAAAAAGTTATAAAAACGTGGAAGCGATCGAATGTGAATTTTAGGGGTGAGCAGAGAGGGATACAAAGAAACGAATGCATTAGAAAACAAGGAAGATTCAATAATGAAAACAGCAACCATAAACATTTTAAAAATAAAGCATTTTTCTGAAGTTATTCTCGATTGCAAATTTTTGGGGAAGAAATGAAAGAAAAACCTCGCAAAGGTTGTTTTGTCGGATACAATGGAAAGCAGAAATGCAAGAAATGAACAGGTCGGAAAGATCCCAGCTAAGATTATTCGTAAGTTATTACTAACACTTAAACACTTAGAAGTCATTTATTCATCATTAGCAAGCAAGAAGATGCTGGAACTGCCTCCCTTCTCTTTCCATACTTCTTATCATCGGCTAATGAAATTACGCTCTCCAGTTTCCTCTGAGAAAATGAAGTTTTTTCACGAATGTTATTTATCAGTTCAGCTAATCTATACGGCTTTGTCACCCAGAGTAAATATCGCAAGGGTTAAATAGGAGAGCCGAGACACTATTGGATGTCTCTATCGTCAAACATTTAATGAATACATGCAGGAGACATGTGTCGTTGTAAGCCACATATTAAGGGCAGAATTGTCCATATATCATGAAAAATGTTTAACCAGAACTATGAAATAATATGACCAATTTTGGCGTTTTTACGCTATGTATAGATGAATGAAAATCAAAATATTTTTGAGTATTAAATTCCTATTGAGTAAATTAATGATTTTTTCTATATGACTTATGCCTTTAATTTTTAAAATATGAATGAAAAAAATGTTTTTTAATAAAGGGAATTATTTTATGAAAGTTAATTTATTTAGGTTCAAGAGAGTATTTTAGGATTCAAAATATTTATTTTGTTTTAATAAGAATTAGAAGAATAAATCATTTGTTTGAAATAAACAGTTTGATATTATTTTTCATTGTATTAATATTTTTACTATTAATTACTTATTCAAATATCCTATAAAGAGTATAATATTAAATCTGTTGCATCTATCTTTGAATAAAATTTATAAAATAACATTTATTTTTACAATGAAACTACAACGTTTTAATAAATTATATAAATTTAAATTATAATGGATTTCAGCCATTGGACAAAAAGTTAGCAACTTTTATTAAAATAACATCTTATTACATTGAATAAAAATTAATATCATTAAATGTACGAGGGCAGGTCCATAAGCTTCCAGCCTAACCATTTTCTAGTTGTGATAAAGACAAAGACTATATTTCTCTTTTCAATACAGTTACCTTTTATTGCAATACACTTCTCACATCTTTGAATTAACATTTCAACCGCCTCCCCCCAAATAGTCAGAAGAATTCTTGTCTACCAAATGGGCATAAACAGCATCCATCACTTTTTCGTCACACTTAAATTTCCTTCCCCGAAAGTCGTTCTTGAGTTTTGACAAGAGGAAATAGTCACTGAGAGCTAAATTTGGTGCGTAGGGTGGATAGTCGATTTCCTTGAAGCCACTTTTCTTCACAGCTTCCTTTGTAACAAGAGCTGTGTGCACAGGCGCCTTGTCGTGAAGAAGGCGCACACCACCACTCAGTTTTCCTCGCCTTTTCTCTTTGATGGAAGGAAGCACGTAGTCTGTGCAGTAGGTCAGTATAGTCCTCCCCATTTACTGTAGTGTTCCTCTCCTTGAAGTCAATGAAGAGTATTCCTTCACAGTCCTAAAGGATTGTGGCCACGATCTTCTTGGTTGACTGAGTGACCTTTGCCTTTAAAGGCACTGCTTTGCCAGGTTTACGCCATTCCATTGATTCTCTTTTAACTAAGGGATCATAGTAGAGGACCATAGTTTATCTTCTGTCTCAATGGTTTGCAGAACTTTTCTCTCGTTACCACGACGGAGCTCCAAAAATGCCTGACAACAGATGACTCGTTGCTGTTTTTGGACTGAAGAAAGAAGTCTAGGCACTAACCTTATTCATGTTGAAATGCTCATTAATAATTGAAGGACTGCTGTTTTAGAAAGGCCCAAACTTGCTGCTATTTCTGTAACTATGAGCCGCCGGTCTTCCATAATTTCTTCTTCCACAAGAGCGATGTTTTCAGGAGTGAGCATCTCCAAGGACCGACCTGCAAGCTCTTCGTCTTCAATGCTTTCTCGATCATTCGAAAAAGTTTGGCCCATTCTTTTACGGTACAATATGAGGGAGATACTTCCCCATATACACCGTTCAATCGCTGTTTAGTTTTATTTGGAGCATGTTCTTCCTTTGTGAAGAACTTAATAACAGCTGGATACTCCATTTTGAACATGTCAAAATCTTCAAAACATAGCCTTCTTTATGCAACTATATCTGGAGCGGAAGTTACAGCTGTAATTATTTACTTAATAGGTAAGGTATGACACCATATAAGGCTTTTGTGAAGGCGATGCTCCTTATCGGTGAGGCCGATAACTTATGTGCCTACCCTCGTATAAGCAGAAGGCTTATAATTTATTAAAATACATTAGTAAGAATCCAAGAAGTTTGGAAAAAATTATATATAACATTAATAGACATTTCCGATGATCTCTTGATGTTTTGAAAACATTAATTTTTATTTTTCTCCATGAGTAGTGTTAATTAGCATCATTATTAATTATGGATTTAAAAATAAAACGCTCTCGCGTATATTGATGGCCCCATACGTTTTTCTTAATGCGAACTGTTTCTTGCTGTTGCTTTTATCATTCTTTGCACGAGTGTAGCGCATTATTTCCGTATTCCTCAATTACTTCTTGCAAGCCACATATGTTTGACTGATTTACAACATCTTTATTACCTCTTCTAACTCTTCCCATCATTCCTAATATGGTCGCTAGGAAACACAGATATGCTTCCTGCATTTTAATATGACTCCTGGTTTCACTCTCTGCAGCATCTCCAGATTTCCTCAGCGTCTTCGAAATACGCGACATATATCATTAACGTTTCCCCTGAAAAGTATCTTGTACTGTAATTCAGTTGAGAACTATCATGACTTTGCTGCAACGCACTATGCATATTAACCAGAAATAAGAAACGGCTGCACGTAAGAAAAAAGGAAGGCATCAAGTTTTATAGATCTATAGGGTGGATCTTAGCTGATGAACGCAGAATGCACATGTATCTAGGCTGCAAACTTCTATTCCTAGTCCAAATTAAGAAAATATCAATATTTATTTATTTCAATAATTGTTTACCAGATGTATAATTAAATATTTATCCAGCTTATGCCTTATCTGTTAAGCAAATAGTTGTAGTTGTAACTTCCGCTCCGCTGTGTTCAGTTGTTCAGATATAATTGCATAAAGAAAGCTATGTGTAGAAGATTGTGACATGTTCAGAATGGAGTATCGAACTGTTATTAAGTTCTTCACAAAAGAAGGATTTACTTCAAAAGAAATTAAACAGCAATTGGACGGTGTATATGGGGAAGCATCCCCCTCTTATTCTACAGTAAAAGAATGGGCCGAAATTTTTCGAATAGGTGGAGAGAGCATTGAAGACGAAGAGCGTGCAGGTCGGTCCTTGAAGGTGCTCACTCCTGAAAACATCGCTCTTGTGGAAGGAGAAATTATGGAAGACCGGCGGCTCAAAGTTACAGAAATAGCAGCAAGGTTGGGTCTTTTTAAAACAGCAGTCCTTCAATTATTAATGAACATTTCAACATGAATAAGGTTAGTGCCTAAACTTCTTTCCTCAGTCCAAAAGCAGCAACGAGTCATCTGTTGTCAGGAATTTTTGGAGCTCTGCCGTGGTAACGAGGGAGAAGTTCTGCAAACCATTGTTACAGGAGATGAAATTATGCTTCTCTAATATGATCCCTTGTCGAAAAGAGAATCAATGGAGTGGCGTAAATCTGGCGAAGCCCGCTTCTAAAGGCCAAGGTCACTCAGTCAACCAAGAAGATCATGGCCACAATCTTTTGGGACTATTAAGGAATACTCTTCATTGACTTCAAGGAGAGGAACACCACAGTAAATGGAAATGGGAGTATTATGCTGGCCTATTGCACAGACTACGTGCTTCCATCAAAGAGAAAAGGCGAGGAAAGCTGAATGGTGGTGTACGCTATCTTCCCGACAGTGCGCCTGTGCACACATATCTTGTTACAAAGGAAACTGTCAAGAAATGTGACTTCAAGGAGATTGATCATTTACCTTACAGTCCAGATCTAGCTTCCAGTGACTATTTCCTCTTGTCAAAACTCGAGGAAGGAAATTTAAATGTGACGAAGAAGTGATGGATGCTGTTTATGCCCATTTTGCAGACAAGACTTCTGACTAATTCTGGGGAGGGGAACAAATATTAATTCAAAGATGTGAGAAGTGTATTGCAATAAAGGATAACTATATTGAAAAGTGAAATATAATTTTTGTCCTTATACCTAGAAAATGGTTAGGCCGGAAACTTATGGACCTACCCTTGTACACTTCAGACTGGAATATTAATGTGTTTTTCCCAGACTGAGATAAATATATTTGGTTATTACATCTGTATGCTTCAACTCTAAAACCAAAACTGATCTTGGGGTAATCTATGAGCAAAACAAGTGTCTAATAAGTCACAGACTTTTCGTATTCATTTCTTTTAGGTTATGATAGTTAATATTGACCACCTCCTTTGACCTGCGGTGTGCTGATCATTTGTCTTCTACTAGTGATGTCGCAAGATGAAGGTAGTGAACGCAGCGGTCGCTGGGGTAGGCTAAAGCTCATGGCTGCTACTATAGCCTACAGGAAGGGCAGTGAAGAATTTCGGTGCAGGATTTCATGTACATATAACCTACCTATTGTTGTTTCCCGATTGTAGTTTCTGACATGAGCAGCATAACAATATGCATAGAGGACTAGAAGTTTCTGAATCTTGAAATATCTCACTCTAGGGTAAATATCTGCGATCTTAAAACTAACATAAAATGCTATCTTCATATTTATTTATTTTAAGACACTTACGCACATGTTAAGGAAACAGCATTTCAAATGTTCTTGTAAATTAGTTTTTGGAACGGTGTCGTAATATGGCCGCAATGTTACATGTTGCACTAGTGATCTCTGTGGATTACTTGACTTTTTTCTATGTATGACTGAATGAAAAGACAATTGTTTTGTATTTTAAATTATGTTGTATTATCTAGTATTAAATGTTATGTGAAGAAAATGATTTATATTGTAGTACTGAAAATACACTTAGAGGAAAAAAACAAACAAACAAACATAAAAATAAATCAAAACGCAATACCTACATAATGTTACGCATGAATATGTGTGAATTATTATAGTTCCATAATTTTTTAACATTAAACAATTTTTTAAATATTTTGCAAACAACCTTACATATTGAGATATCATTTTGAGTTTTAATTTCCTTTATTGTATAGGCATGAACATGAATGCAAGTTACTCAATTTCATAATAATCTCGTTTTTACCTCCAGGGTGATACAAGGTAACACACCTGCATTAGTAACATGACACACCTTTCAACGCTCAGTGATACTCTCAGAAGCGGGTGTTTGCTTCTTTGGCCTGTACGGCACCTTGTAACCTTACGGGCATGTTGCGGATCAAGGCCCTTAGGTTGTCTTGTGGTATGACCTCCATTGCTCAAGCAAAACCTCCCGAAGTTCATTGAGGCTTTCAGGAACACGTTGAAGAACGTTTTCTCCATCATGTCCAAAACATGCTCAATGGGGCTTCGTGTTGGCCAAACTAGCGCTCGAACCCCACCTCATGCAAATACTGTGTCACAATGTGGGCCACAAAGGGACGGGCATTGTCATGCACGAAGCGGAAATTATATGCAACATACGGAGCATAGGGGATAACATGCTCCTGAAGAATTTCCTTAATGTACCGGTTTGCCTTTAGGGCTCCACAAAAACAACTCACACTGATACCAGCCCATACCATGAGGGTAACTCCCCTGAAAGCCATTGTCGATGGGAAGGTAAAGGGGCATACCTTTCTCCAGTTCTCCTTCATACTCTTTCCCTGCCATCAGGCGATCTCAGGCGGAACCTCGACTCAGGACAGCTTTTCATTGCTCCTTAGTCCACTCCAGACGATGACGAGCAAAGGCATGGCGTATTTGCCAACGTTGCTGGGTAAGCAAAGGACCTCTGGCTGGTCTTCTTGAGCTGAACTGTGCTTCTTCACTGTTCTCACGCTGACATTGATTCCTGATGCCCGTTGTAAGCGAGTTTGATCTTTACGGCTGTTGTTTAACGATCATGCAAAACTTGATCATGCAGAAATTGATCATCTCTGACAAATGTCATCCTTCTGTGACCGGATCCTGATCTTCGGCACTAGAGATACCAAGTTTCCTCAGCCTTCGGTATGTCCTTTGCATAGTAGAGACATTGACTCGCAACACCTGGGCAACATAACGCATGCTCCGTTCATCTTTCAACAGGACAACTGTTTTAACAGCCTCCTCTGGACTTAACGGTATCTTTACCATACAAAAGTACTGCTACCACATACTGATTGAAATACCTCAACAATAGAAGAAAACTGATGTAACAATAATACAATAACTATAATGTCATTAGAAAATTAAATTGTCCTATGTGTAAAAATGTGATTACATTGCATCAAAATGTTTGGAAAAGTATTTAATGAATGGAAATATAATATAGTAATGCGTAAAATTAAAAACATTAAAAAAATAGTGGTTGGGTTTTTTCCCCTCTCAGTGTAATTAGAAGCTGCAAAGTTTACAATTTTTAATGAAGAAGTATTAAGTTTTGTTCATGTCCTGAAAAATGCAATCATTGTACACGGAGGTTTTTCCACAACAAGCAATCCGAATAAAAAGAAATCGCTAGAAAGGGCTACACATAATTACATTTAGTAAAAAGTTTAACATACTTAAATTATGTTTTCTTGTATACAAATTATCTTATGTTAACGCAGTCTTCATAAACGAAAACGAGATTTTTAAGTCTCGAGGATGTACAGAAATTGTTATATATGACATGAAATTTTGTGTTAATTAAGAGTCATTAATAGAGACATTTTGAACTAAACTTTAATAAAGAATAAGCTTATATTATAGTAAACTTTGAGATATATCTACAGCAATTTTCATTAGAGTTCTGTTTCATTTTCCCCATAAGTGAGATCTATAAAGAGAGTTTATTCACAGTTGTGGTAAAGAGGTTTTGTTTCCTTACCTTTACAGGCCTTCCTGTGGGTGATGGGTTTGGAGGGGTCGCGATAGTATCCTTCCTTGCAGTAGTGGCAGTGTCGGCCCGCTGTGAAGTGACGACATTTAAGACACACTCCGCCACTGACCCGTCCGCTCAGCTTGTACAGTTCCATGTTGAACCGACACCGCCTCGCGTGCATGTTGCAATTGCATGCTGCGAACACAAAAAACAGCACACTCACGCCCTCTGAATAAAAGTTGGAATAAATGCATTACCAGTTCATAGCTCCTAGCTGATATCAGTGAAAATGAACATTTTAATCAATATACTCAATTCTTACTGTTTGAAGCAATTATTTTTGAGAAAGCGTCTTATAATATACTATTAAAACGATCAAACCCACGATACCCATAATTGTAGTACGCAATTTCTTTTATTTTCGTATTAAATATGACTCTTGGGAATTTTGATAAGAGGGAATCATATTGTAATTTGCTTATTTTAGAAAAGAAGACAAAAACAAAGATTTGTTTGAATCCGCGGGCGATTAATATGAACTTAAACCTCAAGCTGACCCTGGGCCCTTATCAATTACACAGTAATTCAGATAATTAATATTTGTAATTTTAAATCAAAGATTCCGTGATTTCTTGCAGGTATGTTGTGCTTTCTGTACACAAGAAACTTTGATGACAAAATTCATGTACGTAGAATTAAGACCAAGTATAATGCTTATAACGTGTAATTTTAGTAATATTTAAGAAACAATATGTAATATAGCAAAGGGTAAAGGTGACCTTGAATCTCACTCTGAACATACAGGCACGGGTTAGAAAAGTCAGACAATGCGAGTTAATCGCTTATGGTATGCAGCAGGCGAAGAATGTTCGCCCTTCTGGAGTAAAAGCCAGCCACTTTTCGACATATGTCATTCGCAGGTCATTGACAATAACGTGTAATATTTGACGAATAGCGGAGCGAGTGGCTTCAGCAAAATTTGGTAACAAATAGGAAGAACTATGAGTGATGTAAGCGTTAACCTACAGCATGGTGAAAACAAAACTGGCGGGAATGTTTCGCGTCGCTTTTAGAGAAGAGCGTCAGTTTTTCTACAGTATATAAGAAATAGATTTTGCCTCAAAAAGGGGCTGTCTCTAAATTCTTCTGGCCAAAATAGTGCTGCTGCGTCGTCCGAGCAGTTAGAGGAAGAACGTCCTAAAAGTCAGAGGTACAAGTTCCGGTATCAACGAGGCTCTACAATCAACCAATGCGCGAGCTACATATAGCACTATTGTGCTACATTAAATACTATTGAAGTAGTATTTTCTTCATATTAGGCCCATTTAGGTGAACGCAACCAAATATGCGCGTTTGCCAAGTTTACTTTGCCAGTGATTCGGCGTGAGACGTCAGTTCATCTGAATAAATGTTTGGGAGAATAAACAACCCCAGCAACTAAATTACGAGCCGTTATTTATCGAAGCATTCCATATCAAATTCCCTTTCCTCAGCCCCTGGCTAGCTTACAGCTGCCAAAAATCAGCAGAAAGATCTAGAGAAAGAATCTCGTGGAGGCGAAGTTGGTTGATCTGCGATCGGTAGGGTTAAATTAATGAACACAGCTACCATACAGCCCAATTCACATGCCCCACATATCTACTTCAAGTTGGCGCTCATGACTTGGGGCCAACTATAACTCCACTAAAACTTCTACAACTCCCCTCACCCAATGGATGAATTCGCTAGCATTGGTTCTTTTTTTTTTTTTTTTTTTTTTTCAGGGACTAATGCTCTATATCCGGCCTGTCCAACGCGGCGCCCGTGATGTGATATTCATTATTTCCGTAATCAAACGGTATCAGTCCTTTTCTTTTTTCCTCTCAAAAGTAGAGTACTTGCTCTAACGGTGTTTTTAGCCCTTCAAGCATTTATGGTGTCATAAAACTTTCTGCCTAGACAGACAGGTTCACCCACCCACCCCCTCATACTGTAATTTGCGCTTTCCTCAGACCTCAATGTTTGGGGAATTGGAGATAAAGACACTTTAATCCCAACAAAGCTAATCCAAAAATAATAAGTTCGCTCTTTTGAATATTGTTATTTGTACCGATAGCGAGTGAAGGGGGGAGAGCTTGTGGGTGTAGGTTCAGTTAGTGTCTTGTGTTATGATCGATTATTCTTAATATAATGTGACTAAAAGACAAAGAAGTTACAGTTTTAACAGTGATTGGGAGGAGCAGTATTGTTTTGTCGAATTCAGAGGAAAATCCGTTTTTTTCATTGTGGAAGAGTAGGGTATTTCTTCCTAAGAAAAGCAACGTGGAACGTCATTTTTCGACAAATCACACGATCTTCAATAGTGAAATTCCTGTTAATTCCGAATTACCAAAACACAAAGTTACAAATTTAAAACCTGAATTAACATTACAGCTATATGTGTTTACAAAACAGTTCAGTAAAGTAATAACGTGACAACGGCCTCTAACAAAGTCTGCTATGTTTTAGTTAAAAAGAAAAAAAAAAACTTTCAGTGATGGGAAAGTATGAATTGTGTCGGGGAATCTGTTCGATGGTCACAAAATTAAATCTGTAATTATGTGTCCCATAAAAGAACTTCATCTGTCTCACCAAATGGTTACTAAACGGGTTGAAAGCTTTCTAGCAATTACAGCCTCAATTATATCAGAAACCACAATCGTGTGAATATTTTTTTGCTTCAGTTGGATGACATCACTGATATTTCCAATATTGAACAGTTGCGTGTATTTAATAGAATGGTCTTTCATGATATTACAGTTAAGGAGGAGTTTGTGAAAGTGCTGCCATTTCATGAATGTACTAGGGGGAAGACATTCGTGCATTCCTGAAATTTGTGAAAGATAATAAATTTCCTCTCTTTTCTTTCAGGCTTGAGGTTATTTTACGTGCCGTAAATCTACAACACGAGATCAACGGCTTTACTTCCCTTCATTGTAACACAAAGTGGCTAATTTCTACAATCAGAGTTACAAGGATGGCCCTCATCTCTATTTTGTCATATATTTATCATTTTTATTTATGATAGAGCCCTATCGCCTTGGGTGGCTGAGGTCGTTAAGGCGAATCCTACCAAGACCGTCCTCCCTGACTGAGGTTTTTTTCCAGGTTTTCCCCAGTCGTCATAAATTGCAAATGCCGGGAGGTACCTAATCTTCGGCCTGGAAGGTTCTTTACCTTAAAAAAATCCTTTACCAATATATAATTTCATCATATGTATCATCAGTGTCACCGCCTGTAATGCCTCAGTAGTAAAAAGTGCGTTAAACACTATTAAAAAAAACGATAGAGCTCTAAGGGGAAAATGTAGGCAAACAATCTTTACGTCATTAGAAACCCAAGAGGAAAATAAAGGCTGCATTTACTTCAGTTGCAAGAGAACTTTAGGCTTCGAGCTTGCTCTTAAAATTAATGAGTATGAGCTGTTGCCCAACCTGGAAGATGCCAAGAATAATTAACGTTACCACATCTGTTTCATGTAGGCAGAACGCTCTGTATATCAAAGACGATGAAAGTGAGGATGGCAAGAGCCGCCACTGAAGCAACCGCAACCTAATTACACCTGTCACTCACTCGACACTAAGACAGACAGCACCGTTTGATTCCTCAAGTAATTAAATTGAAGGCTCAATGAAAGGAACACGGCACACCGTCTTAATGGCTCCTTTGATTGCTGTGCGTAAGAATCCAGCTGGCATTTCACTCCCTCGACACAATTACTGCTGCATCAGTACAGAGTCCTTCTTGTCTTCCAGTGACTTACGCACCAGAAACAAAACTTAATGAAGGCACCATCCCAGACAATTTAGAGAGTTCTTAACATGCGTGAAATGCTGTCCAGTGTTGGGCGCGTTCGCACTTGAGTTTTCCATTCATAATTTGTACTAAATATAACTTTCTAACGTTTTTTTAATTATTAATATATTTTAATACTAGTAACTTCCCAGTAAGATTGATATTAGGCCCTTCATGAAGTCTTCCTTTTAGGTACCTCCAGTTCTAAAATAATGAGGCATCTTATCAGCCCACAATTGTCAGTATAATTTGATAAGCTCAAGACCTTTTTCTGACTGTACTTGCCTCAAGCAAAGTCAAAATTTAGTCAAAGAATCTATGAAAACTTTGAAAAGAAGAAAAAGTGAATGTTTCCTACTTAAAAAGACATTGACATGTGGTATACCCACCACTTAAGAGTAAAACAATACCAAGTAGCGACTCTCCCCACTCCGCATTTCAGAGTGTGAGGGTAAACAACTCCTTCCGTGCACAGGCAGCCAGTCGTTACGATGGAGCTGGAGAGACAGCATTTTCGCGCTGTGATTTTTATTGTTTCAAGAGTAGTTTAAATGCATCTTAAAACCTTGAGCTCTTGCAATAGGCTTTTGGGGACTTGTTCCATCTTGGGCAACAGTTTTCAGCTGATTTACGGAATTTAAAAGCAGCCGAACTTCACTGCGAGAAGAGGAGAAAAGTGGACATCTGGCAACGGCAGTGACTGAGGAAAATATTGTAAAAATGGTATTTTTTTAGGACATCGAGGCAGCCTTTTAAATTGGATCGTCAGGAGTATAAAAAATTCTACACCATCATCTTCGTGTCAGAAGGTTCTTCCCGTTGGATGCCCCGCAATTTAACAGAAGCACAAAAGCGCACCCGCGTCGAATGATGCGGAAAAATGCTTCGGAGATTCGACGGAGAGAGCTCAAGGCATGTTTCTAATGCCATCGTGAGTGATGAAACATGGATTTACCTGTTTGACCCGGAGACCAAACGACAGTTTGCATCTTCCCAGAAGATGATCCACCAACGAAAGTGAAGAGGGGCCGAAGTTTTGGCCATAATTTCTCTGGAATGGACGGTTATTGCTCAGTGGTACACTACAGTCTGCCTGGTGGAAAGTTGACGACAAGCTCTGAGAACGCTGTCCAAGGACAGGACTGAGGGGATCCTGCTTCACCACGACCACACCTCCGCTCATACAGCTAACATCATCATCCAGTTCCTGAAGCCACAGAGGACAGACAAATGACTCATCCTCCATACCGTCCTGACCTGATTCCACGCGATTATTTTCTCTTCCCAGTGGCAAAAAATCGCATGACAGTTAAGCGATGTTCTAGCCCTGAAGAGGCTGTGAAAATGAGCTTTTCCCCCTTGAGAATCTTGAGTTGCAAAGTGCTTTGATAATTGGTTTTTGAGGATGAGAAGGTATACAGTGTGGGGGAGAGCACTGTAAAAAATGCAACAATCGCAGTGATCTACCCACTTTCGATTTGACGTGTCTCAAAACTTTCTAGTGACTCTCATACGTAGACTTACTGCCCGTCGTTCCGTCCTGGAACGAGCCTCCCATGAGGAAGGTTGCAATTACAAAGGAGTATTTCAAGTACTCTTATTTCCTGACAGAGGAGGATTCTAAAAGTAAGTTCCGTTGCAGTAGCGATGAGAGAAGTGTTGTAGCACGTGTACAAAATGGCGGGTCAACTAGAAACCATCGTGAAATGTCAGTCATGTATGACTCAAATGCAATATCGAATTCAGCCTATTGAAATTGTGTCAGCAGTTTGGACAAAGCTGTTTGATGCTGGTCTACAAGGAAGAAGTCAATAACGTTAAGCACAGAAGACTTGTGCTGGATGGTGCAGAGTTGAGTATCTCAATAGGTAGTACTCATTTCATCGTCCGAGGTTTTCTGGAGGTATTTCCATCGTCAGGAATCGATAAATTAGTGAAACGTTTAGACAAGTGTTCACAGAGACTTGAGTTATTGTGCGGAAACATAGCGTGGTATATTTGTGTCCTATTAATCTGTAATTCCTTGGTCAATAAAAGTTTCCCTTGGCCATGAAACAACTCGATAATTTTGTTCAGGAGTACTTTAACGTGCCGTAAATCTACTACACGGTACCCATGTCCTGAAGTATCTCCCTGAGGAATTATTGTCGACATTTTTACGCCCTGAATGTTCGGCCGGGTTTGAATCACCAAATCTTTAATCCAGAGGAGAGAGCTCTATTATTATATATAGCAAATATTAAAATCTTTATAGCCTCGAATGCATTTTGCCAAAGCAGCCCCTAGAATTCATAAGTTTGAAACGGAAAATATCCGACTTAAGGCCCTAAACCCTCAATAACAGTAGTTGTTTAATTATATTATTTTAATAAGTGCATTTTCAGACGTATGTATATTACATAAAGGCTTTAATACTTAATATAAAGCCACAAACATTTAATAGTAACAGCTATTTAGTTATATTAATTTAAGAAATCCATTTACGTATGTTATTACGTAAGATAAAGGATATAATATTTTATTTGAAACTCCAAACATTCATTGATAATATGTTTTTAATTATATACATTTAATAAGTTCATTTGCATATGTTTTAATTTTTTTTTTTTTGAGTAGTGTTTAACGCCCGTTTTTACTACTGAGGCACCACAGGCGATGGACACTGATGATACATGAGATGAAATGATAAATTGGGAAAGGATTTTTTTTAAGGAAAGAAGCGTTCCAGGCCTAAGTTTAGGTACCTCCCCGGCATTTGCCAGTTATGAAGACTGAGGAAAACCTGGAAAAAACCCCAGTCAGGGAGGACGGTCCTGGCGGGATTCGAACCGCAGACCTCCCGCTCACGAGTCCGTGCCTTAACGACCTCGCCACCCGTGGCGGTGTTTTAATGTTTGTTAAAGACTTTAATTTTCAATTCAAATAACAAATATTCGTTAGCAATACCTTTTAAATCTTATAAATCTAGTAAGCTCATTTATATAGATCTAATGTATTAGATTAGGGCTATTACAATGTGTCTTAATGTTTGTTGGTTTTAATGACAACAACCTAATAATATAAAAATGTAACGATTCTAAGGAACACATATAGCCAAGAATATGAAAAGATTAACGACAGATAAGAAACTTGAATCAAACCAATGACAAGCGTAACAACATTAACAATGTGTACCAAGAATGAAACACGAGACAGACAGCTTTATTGCGACTAAATAGAAATCAATGAATTTCATTCGCTTAGTATACGTATATTGAAAATATAATGCATTGTAATGTATAGTGTTATTACAATAAGTGACTACTTTATCTCAAAATTTGTTAGTTATACGTTGGATTCCGTCGAGAGAAGTTGTGTTTTAAATTCCATTAGCAGAAATCGCGGTTCGTTCTCCGAAAGTGAAGCTACATTTTAACGTCACGTAAAGATAAGTAGCGATTAATATTTCGTGGAAGAAATTACAAAATTATTATTTGTGGTGAATGATAGGAGTTATAAGTTTGAATTAATATCTATATAGGAAAGTTGTATACGAGTTACAACAGAACAAAAAGTGCAGTTTTCGGTAAAGAAATATAAATTATAACACGTCTGTCTCGTATTCAGTCTGCATATAATAATATTCTCAGAGTATATCGTAATCAGAAAAGTGTTCTGTAGTGTGGTAATACAAAACATTAATAAACCTCGTAGATTTCTATCTGTGGTGATTTTATTATACTTAAAATCACACTCCTTTCACCCCAGAAGTATCAATCTAAAAATTCCAGCTATATTATCAAAGCCTGAACTAGTCGAGCATATAGTGGTGTTAGTTACGTCACGTCTACGACGACAGACGTCAGTTATATTCCGCTACAAATTTGACGCCCAACGTGTTGGCAGTAGTGACGTCGACGCCACCCACACGCGTGTAATTAAAACCATCACTAACTGAATGAATATATACTAAATATTACACTTGAAGATAACATAAATCTGCGGTAACAAACGTAATCAACCTTAATGGTGGGTTTCATCCAATGAGCACTGCCCACCCACTAACGAGCATATGCAGCAGACGAAGTCAGTTAACCTCGTCTAAATTTCCCTCACAATTTTCCGCCTCATGAGCCACGCTGATTTTCGAGTGTGAAACTCAAGGAAATGTCTTAACTTGGGGAAAGGCTCCAAAGTTGGGAGTTCAGAGGAAATGAGCCTCTTGTTTCATTGCGCTACAGAATTTCCCCTTCCTGGCATTAAGGTCTCCTCAAGAAAGGGGAATAAGGGTGCAGTTATTTTAATCAATTGCTCGCTTGCGGACAATTACTACGTCGTTAGTCTTTCACATCAAATGGACACTTCTTTCTCTTCTTCTTTTCTGAGTGTATTTTATATGTGGTTCTTTCTGGACTGCCTTTCCATTAACACCCCTTCCTTTTCTTCTCTTTTTCACTTCTTCCTTTCGTTCTTTGCGTTTCTTTTTAACATTTTATCTCTATGTTAGAAGCTTACTACCATTTTTATGCCTTCTTCTTCCTTTTCCCCTCACCTCACTGTTATTCATCACTGCGCTTTCATTCTTTCTTTCCTTCTATTTCTCACTGTCTCCACATCAGCTCTTCTGTATTCAGAAGTCGGTCCTTGTGGTATAGTGGAAACCATACTTGCCTCATAGACTCAAGATCGCGGGTTCAAACCTGGCCAGGACCGATGGATTTTTTCTGTCGTAAAAGTCCTAAGTATGGCTTCCTTCGGAAGGAAGTAAAGCCGTGGGTCCCGTGTCGTACATTTACGGCACGAAAAAGAACCTCAATCCTGAAAAAAGAAGCCTGAGAAAAATTTATCGACCGTTTCACGCCCTGAATTGAATGGGACGCTGATGACCTGAGATGTTAAAGAACGTCCGAAAAAAAAAAAAAAAAATGTTCACCTTTTCCTTTAGTTAAACCTTTCTTTTTCTTTGTTCTTATTGTTTTGGTTTCTTCTACATTTACATATTTTGTTTTCTCTATTTCTTAGCTCATTCAATCATCTTTACTCTTATGTTTTTATGTATATCTCCTTCGTTTATTCTTTTAAATATATTCCTTCATTCCACTCTTTTTTCTCTTTTCATTCAACATTCTTTATTACTTCTTTTACTGGTACCTTGGCTCCTGCTACCTACTTCTTTTCTGTTAGGTAAAGGATTCCACTTGTTCTTAACTTTCATTATTAGACTAGTGTTTTGGCTAGTGTTTAATTGTCCTTTCTATTAGTTCTCTAAACTCGTTTATGAGTGGTAATCCAATTCCAGTACCCCATATAGACTAATGAGATATTCCTGAAAACGGAGAAAAGCATATAGGTAATCCGGAATGTACAGTACGATACCAAAATTTAAAAGCCCCTCACTTAAGTTTACGTATTAAGTTACTGTTGTCAAGCTAACCAGCCCCTATTCGAGTATGCAAACTTTGCTCCAAGGTTCACCCGCCCCAAGTTGTTGCCGATCTTCCAGGCTTCCACAAAGAGGGCAAACTCCCTTTTATAATATCATTATTGTTCTCACATTGTGTCAATTGTTTGTGCAGTACTTGAAATCACTGTGGGCAACATTTAGAACAGCAAGTTAGTAACGGCAACGCCTAAAAGAAAAATTTATAAAATAAAAGTGTGAACACATAAGAGTATATAGTTATACACTTAAATATAGAGTTGGCTTAGATTGTAACACTAAGAACTGGAAATCGGGGGGTCCTAATTTCCAACCCTACACCAGATTAAGATTTCCTGTGGTTTTCTTCATTCCATTATAATAAAGGCACATGTCTGCGTCCTCTATGTTTGAGATATCAAAGCGACCTTGAAATAGCATTGACGTCCATTCAGGAAGCCAGGATTTGTTTCGGGTATAACTCCTATAAACGTTTGTTTTAGTTTGCGGACTGATTTTTCCTAGCGTTTGCACTCATTTTTAGATGAATTTCTGGGAAACTTAAACCACAAAGTCCTCTAAACTTATTAGGGCAAGTTATCCTCTGTCATCCTTCATATGGCACAATAGATCTCCAAGTCCCAGTGCCATATTAAAAAAAAAAAATTGTTGATTTGTTTCATTTACGGACGCTCTTTAACAGCTCAGGTCATCAGCGTTCATTCAACTCAGGGCGTGAAACGGCCGACAAATTTTCCTCAGAGGCCTCTCTTTCAGGCTTGAGGTTCTTTTTCGTGCCGTAAATGTACCACATGGGACCCACGGCTTTACTTCCCTTCCAAACGAAGCCATGCTTAGGATTTTTACGCTCGAAAATATCCATCGACACTGTCCGGGAATGAACCCGCGATCTTGCGAGGCAAGTATGGCTACCACTAGACCACCAGGACCGACTAGGGCGAATAATAATAAAAGAAACAAAAGGAAATAAAGCAAGTCCTTCTGAAACAATTCTTTAATTTTACATGAATGATATGATAAAATGGAATGAGAAGGGAACAAGGGAAATATAGTTTTTGTCCTTATCATACCTAGAAAGTGATTAGGCCAGAAACTTATGGACTTTACAAATTACTTGAAAATATCTACTGACGATTAGAATCAATACTCAGTACCGTTGTAAACTAGGAAGACAAGAATGGGTGGAAAATAATTTGGACACAGAAAAAAACATAGGTATTGAAAATTTATTATTTATAATGTCTCGTTTGTTTCATTTCATTGCTTTTTGATCAATATTTTCATCTGGCAAAGTATATTATGAAGGAATTGAACTATCTGTAAGATATAATTGTTATTTACACATCTTGATATATCCAAAGAGAGAGAGAGAGAGAGAGAGAGAGAGAGAGAGAAACCAGAGATCCAAAATGATAACACTCTTGGCTTCTGAACAGAGTGGGTCTCAAAGGTGAAAATTCTAAATTTAGTGTAATTTTCAAGCAAATTTCTCTTGCTTTTTATTACAGCTACTCTACAACTTTAATGAAGATGATACAACTTTCTTTATTGACATCTCTAATAATTATTCAGAAAATGCTTTAATTTACTTTTATATGCTAAGTCAAATATCTCACATTTAATACTAGGTATATTTTCCGCAATTTGTTGTGATTGGCAATATTAATTATATCTTTTTTCAACTGTTTAGTCTCCTCCTCCGGTATTAGGACTTAACCCCTGGACTGACAAGCCAATGCCCGGGAGTTAATTACGACCGTGACTCTGTACACTCAGAGTTATCAGTCCAATGTCAGGGTCCCCTCTGCATAACAAACACAGAAAAACACATATACAGAGAGATGGAATGAAAATAAATTATAAAATGGAAACTGAATCCGTGGCAGAGAAATTCCAACCACGAAACACCCCAGTCAGGTTGGTGTGACCAAGATTTGATCCTGGGACCTCATGAATACGATTCTTAAGAGTACCGTCTGTACGTTATCGTACATCTTGACTACGTGTTCTGAAAATCATATAGTAAATTGCTTTTGCAATAAAAATTGAATTCGAATGTATCTAAAATATTTTTCAAAACACGCACATCTCTCAACCAGCGTTTAAAACTCGCTCATGTAAAAAGGGGATATACAGAGTTTTTAAAAAGTAACGCAAAATTTAGACGGAAGATTTTAGAAAAAAAAATACAAACACGTCAAATCTTATTTCTTATGAGGCTTCGTTGTATTGCTGCGAAATTTTCCCGTATTTATAGTTGCAATAGCTGCAACGTCATCGAAGATATTTTTAAATTAAAACCTACGATTTGTTTCTGATCGAGCATCTTTATTTTTATCTCTCTGCACCTTCATTTGTTTCATGCAGAACCTTCATTTGTTTTATGTAGAAGCTTATATTACTATGACAGCAACAGTTTTGTCACAGTAACAAGGCTTTATTAAATATGATAGTCAAGTATTATGAATACTAATTATATAATGATTTTTACCTTTGTGCTCTCTCAACTGCGCGAGCAGAAAAGTGGTGGGGGTCGTCACACACACACGCTTTTGGAGGGAGGAAAACATTTGCACTACAGTTAAGTTTCAATAGTAAACATCATCTACAGAGCCTATGAACAGCAATTAACCAATACACCTCTCTGTTTTATCTGAATGAAATACATTAATCGAGACCACTGCTCAACGTGTTGACACTGGCCACGAAGACAAAAGTTAACCGTCCACTTCTGTATTAAAAAAAAATAAATTTTGCTCAGATATTTCTTTTAGGCTTGAGGTTCCTTTACGTGACGTAAATCTATGATACGGGATCAAGGATTTACTCCCCATCCGAATTCTTCGATGACGTCATAGCTCATGTAACAATTGAAAGAGTTCGTATATATAAAATAAACCATTTTAAGAAATAAGATTTGATGTGGCTGCATTTTTTCCAAAATCTTCCATCTATTAAGCCTTAAAAATACTAGAGGCTTTTGACCAAATATCTATCACCTGTGGGCACCTTTAAGGCTTGCAAGAGTTTTGTTTCTTTCTTCCTCTGATTTTCTATTTTACCTATTTTTGTTTTCTTCTATCTGGATTTCAGGCTGTGCTCTATTGTCCATTTTCAGATAGCAACATTTTCTAATCCCTTTAAGGAATAATTTACCGCTCGGGTTTCGTTTCAGCAGCATCGATAATTAGCAACTAGGTGTAGCGGTTATGCAAATGAGGCATGGAGGGCGTCCTTAAGTGTGAAGATTTATGTCACCTGGAGAACATTTTGCCGTCTTTTTTCCCCCCCATAATAATATGAAATGAAATAATCGATCGAGCGCTATCGATACCGTCATTAGCATTCCGGACACACACACACAGAGAGGCTTTGATTTACTAACCTTTTTATATTCAATAGCATTGAGAAATCATTAGCGTATGGAGTACGAGACGCTTGGCGCGGTACTTTTCTGAAGTTGCCGCCGCCACTTTCGTCTTCAAGCCACCTCCTAGGACGCTAAATGCCATATTTTGTCGGAAAATGTCAAAGTAATAGAGAGCTACACCAGGTCTTTTACTTTTAAACATGTATTTTCTTTATGTAACACCGGCAAGACATTTTATGAAAATGATAAAATGTTTTACGTGATCGTGTTACATTACAACTTTCGGAATACAAAGATCCGACGCAAAGGGACATAACCGCTCTCTTTAACATCTGCAGGTGATTCTGAGGTTACCAGAAGTAGAAAATCATTTCAAAGATTTATTTCTTTTTCTTGTTGTATGCTTCATTTATTTATACGTTGTCTATTGCAATTTACTACACACTATTTATGTACTGTACGTGTTTTCCTAACACTCCATGGATTCTTCGATTCTTCTGAGCACGTTCGAATTAGCAGCTGCATAGAAGTCAATAATTCACTTCCAAAGATGACAAACATGCCCGGTTTTTACAGCACACACCTGTGGCTTCACAAGTCCCAGATGCAAGTCTAGCGGTTAAGGTCAAGCGATGGTTGCTCTGTCCCAATCCATATGAAATCTGACACGAAGGAATCTAATAAATTATTATTGCTTTGAAAACCTCTATATAAACGAGGGCTAGTCAAAAAAAAAAAAAAAAAAAAAAAGGCTGAGGATATTATTTTATGCATGGAATACACCAGGCTCGGCCGAAATTGGTGTGGTCTTTTTCAAAGTATTCTCTGTTGAGTTGAATGCACTTTACCCAACGCGTCTGCCAGTCCTAGAACAGGTGCTGGAAGCCACCTTTTGATATTTTCTTCAAAACCGCCTCAACCTTTTACGCGATGGCCTCAGAAGTAACAAAACGCTCCCCCTTAGCTCCTTTTTCAAACAGGGAAAGAGACAAAAGTTACAAGGAGCTAACTCTGGAGAGTATGGAGGGTGGGAGACACATTCGAAGTTTTCTACTCACTTCCACTCGCACCATCTTCTGATCAGGAATCAGTAATCTTGGGACCCACCTCGCACAAACACGTCTTGTGTTCAAGTGATCTTGCAGAATCACTGCCATGAGAAATGTGTAACATGGCCATAACATAAAGAAAATTTGCATATGGAAAAACACATAATAAGCACTTTTAAAAATTAAAACCCACTGATAACAAAAATTTGGAAAAAGAACTATTTTCTGGATTGTTCATAATACATTTAGAAATTTGGGATCCAAGTTATGTATGCTGCCTGTTTCTTAATTACAAATAACCTTTAATGTCTCATATGGGTTACCACAGAGACTTAAAAAGAATTAAAGAAGGGGGGGGAATGAGCCCAGAAGCAAATGAATTTCTCAAGGTGAAGAAAATTTCCTAAATGCTTTAAACGAATCAAGTTTTTGCTACCAAGAAGCGGCTGCAGTTGACAAGACAATTATAGCGGTTAAAACAAAAGTCACATGAACCTCTTTTCCACTAATACCCTTAATCAAGGCCTGCCTATCCACAAAGTCAAAATCTGTTGCTATAATTACTAAGGACAGGCTTTAGAATTTAATCAATGCCTTGTTGTAAATTCTGGAACAATTTATGAGTAGTTTTTTTTTTTTTCTTTTGCAGCAATTAAAATTTGTTACTTGAGCAGATCGGATTTACAATTCTCTCATATTTAAGTCATTTCAAGAATTTAAATATTTAAGCTTTTCAAGATATGATCAGTTACAGGGATTTAAATTCAAACGTTTTAGATTGCCTCAGCTATGAGAAAGCAATTTAAGTATATGGGGGAATAAATCAAGGCTTACTATTGGTGATACTTAAAAGTTTAATCATATAAGGTGTTATTGGGAGAAATAAACAAACCTGCAGTCCATAGAGGTTAAAAAAAGAACTACACAGAAAGAAAAACCGTACCGTGAAACTGGAAAACAACGAAAGTCATTATAAACATATATTTTGTATTAAGAAAATATTTAATCAACTCAGAAGCGTAACAATCTATTATATTGAAAACAACGTTCTTCATCAGAGGTTATCATTACACGAAACATGACGGGTGTTTGAGCCTGATAACCCAAAAATGCATTAGGCGCTTCAGATCCTTTCTTTAATGTGTTTGACTGTTTCCAGGACATTTTAACTTTGGAAAGGTCACGGTGGGAAACGCAGGAAACCAATCAAATTTGATTCTTCTGAAAGAACTAAAATTACAAGTGGAATGATAAAACATGACTCAGAGCATATTTCCAGCTACTCAGTAATACATCAAAGCATTTACAATTTATTGCCAAACAATATACTTTTTTATATTTGACAATTACTGCAGGTTATCATGTTTCAACTACAACAATGTCATACTGCTTCCATGACGAAACCAATGATGGTGGTGTAGTGGGTTCAGTCCCGGTCAAGGTTGATGGATTTTTTTCAGGCGTAAAGAACCTGAGTATGGTTTTCTTCAGAAGGGAAGAAACGCCGTGGGTCCCACGATGAAAAAGAATCTCAATCCTGAAAGAAGAGGCCTCTGAGCAAAATTTATCGGTCGTTTCATGCCTTGAACTGAATGGAACACTCATGACCGTCCGTAAATAAACCAAATCAACAAAATCGCATGATGGAACCTATATGTTTATAGGTAAATATATATCTATGTCTTATTCCCCTTATAGACAAAGGTGAAATTATTTCTTTAATTGTTGCAAATTGACTCTAACGGAGTCATATATTGACCATGCATCACATGTTTTGTGAAAATCTTTCAGATACGCCAAATAAGCACTTATCATAGTTTAATATGCCAGAGGTATCAGTGGATAAAAGTTCTTCAAGAAGTTCAAACTAAAATGTTGTTGCTGCAGAAACTGGAAGGCAACCAGTATTTGCATATTCAACACTTTCAGCAGCAAAGTACAATGATCTGCAGTCTCTGAAGAAATTCTGTTTAGAAACTGCCAATTTTCCAAATTACCCCTTGTACAATGCATAATATTAATGGAAATTTAAGGTGCCGGCCATCTTATCCTTGGTGTTTTTTCATGGTTTTCCCCTGTATAGTTCCTTTGCACCATACCATTTCGTTCCATTGGTTTTGTTATAAAGTCGAAAGTGCAGGACGAGGTAGTTGGTGCGGTGTGATACTTTCTTGCGCTTTGGAAAGTTTTCTGTCGCGGCGTCTATAAGAAAGCGGCCCTTCTGAGGGGCTCGAACTTCACTAAAGGAGCCTCCACCGACTGGGGACATGTTTCTATTAACGTCCATGCTCACCCATGGATCCTGGCCGCCCTTGCTTTCCTTCCGGAGGTGCGCTTACCGGAGGCATAGGCACAAACGGCTATCCTTGAGCAAGGCAGAAGTGACGAAATATCCTCCTCCACCTCAAAATCAAATACAAATGTAAATCTTAAAAAAAAGTCATGTTATTCTTATTTTCTTCTCTGTTCATGCGCCCAAAACTGCACTCTGACTGTAAGTGCATGGATATCTTTGACTGTTTATAACATCTGGGAATTATATTGTTTATATGTAGAAGCATAAACTCGAACGCATTTGTGAGGTGGGGTTTTAAGCCGCGAGAGTCCCATTTAGTAGATTTCCGCCACGTTAAATATCTCCATACTAGGAAAAAAAAAAGAGGTATCTAGATAAAATAACCAGCTATTTGAAATCCAAGCAATACCTTAGCATTACACTAGATGGCATTTGAGGCAATAGGCTGGCCGCTTATCCTTCTTACGTCTGTAGGTTTTAAGTGTAATTAAATTTGAATGATTCATATGATTCATGTAGGTCGATTATATTTACCAACCTGCGTACTTTGTGTTTTTCCTTAAATTATGGAGAGTAACAAGTAGAACTTCTGATGAAAAGGTCTATTAGAAAAACCAGAGAGGGGGAAAAAAACAGGTTTCTTGTTTATGTGCTCGATTTTAAAACGTTTGATTATATTCTTCTAACAAATTAAATGCGTTTGATGTTTTTATCTTGTACCCTTCAATAGATCTCTGAAACATCATCGCAGGAATGCTATGATCAGTGATGCAGCGAAACTAGGCAGCAATCTGAAACAAGAAACGGCCTTGTATTTTCGAGTCTCTGCAACAAATGAAGCTGTACATACCGCAGTTGCATTGTTGATATTCTTGTAGCCATCTTAATCAATAACAAATAGCATCACTTTTGTTTCATTTTCCTTTTCCACTCCAGAAACCTATGACAAATTTGGAAGAAAAAAAAAACATACATAACTTTAATACTGAAGAGCCAATTATTTGCGAATCCAAGTTTCTCAAATCCTGTTCCACGTACGCCTTGTATTTCTTCCTTTCACCAACCCCATGAGCAAGAGAAGAGAGCGGGGAGGGAAAAAAGTGCACGCTCGATTTTGTGTTACGCTCGAGAAGTTTTCAACAAGTTTATTTACAGCCCCGTGATCCCCAATGTTAGCTTGCGTGTCGGATTTCCCTAATGCGCCTTCTCTCGCTGCACCACAAACTTTTTTTTCCTGGTTTTAATGAGAATATTGTAGGAAAATCCGTCCCTAAGGGTTAAGTAATGAATGGTAAGGTAAGTACTCAGGTTACGCGAAACCCAGCTGTTACTGAATATCAATTTGATTAACGGTTCCATCGGGCAAGTCACAGCGTCTAAGATGCGTTGTCGACAGACAACTGACAGTCTCTTGTATGTGGCAGAGGTAAATAGAAATGATTTACTCCATGATCAATTAAATTAACTGCTTAGTTTCGTCAACATCATAACTCGGAAACACGTCGTAGAGTTTTCCAGGGTCAACATGAACGTGACTGGGTTTCCATCTTTGAAACCAGATACTTAAAATATCTTAACTTTTCTGCTAATACATGAGCAAATAACTAAAAAATCTGTTTACAGTCTAAGTTTATTAATCATATACAGGGTATTAATAAACTACACCGAAATAATTTCAGAGAGTGTAGAGATGTCATATATAAGCAATTTGGGATAGTAAACGTATTGTCTATCTGTTCAAATTTCTAAGCTATGACTATAAGTTTCTAAAGCACCAGTACGCCACTGACTAATGAAGATGCCCCTCGAAAGCATAATACACAATAATGAAGGCAGATTTCTGAACGTATCCCTCTGTCGGCGTAGTTATGACATCAGCTATCGAGTAAGAGATGGTCATTTGTTTTCAAGTTCGACTCTCGTTCATCACTTTTTTATTTTGTTTGTTTTCGGACTGGCCTAACAATGAAACTTTTAGCCTACGTTTCAGTTTATATACTTAAATCTTAACATATCAATTCATATAATTACAACTTATATAGTTATTGTAGGTAAATTTAAATTTTAGATGTCATGTTAGTAATAAACTTAGGTTAGCCATTATGTGTTGGTAATACATTCATTGTTGAGAAAGAGAATAAAACTTAGAAGCATTAAGTAAATTTCATTCATAATTCTTTAGTATGCAATATTTCATAATTAATAAAAAATAATATTAAAGATATGCCAAGAATTGAACCCGCGGTTTGCGGAACACCAGTTTTTGCGTTATGCATTACACCACACAAGCACAGAGCTCCCTATAGAGCAGGGGCTACATAATGCAAGAAGGCAGTTCAGTGTCGCACTGTCACATAATTAGTTCCCGATTTGAGAGATTTTTATGACATTAAAGTTTGAAAACGCTGGTAAAGGGCTGAGGAAAATCGATATTTCTATGCTCGCAAGGCAGTTTTAAAGAATTTATAAACTAATTTTTCACTCGGCATCGCTTTAACACCGACTTATCAGCATCTGATACCAAAATGTTTAACATCATAAAACTGCGTTATGTTTAGTTGTGGGCCATACATTGCCTATCTCAAATTGCTTATACACTAATTCTCTACACTCTCTGAAAATATTTCGGTTGTTTATGAACAAACTGTATATGTACATGCCAATTTAGAATATTTTCATTTTGATAGCTGTCATCCCCTGCATGCCAAAAGATTATCTTTCAATCTGCGGCCACCGTCTGATTTCTCTTGATAGCTCAAAAGTTCCAAGACCAAAAATATTCTTCCTAACTTTTACAATCCCGTATCATCTCAGCGCATAAACTTTTCCAATACAAACCAAAAACCCCCAATATGAACATGTGCCTGGAATTGAGAGCATCAAATTTATTGACTTTTATTAATCCATATTTAAAAGTGCTTTTTCTAAGTTTATACCCCTTAATCTTAAAATATATTTCGCAGCAAATTACCTTCATTCAAATTATTTCGACCAGTTGCAGGCGTATACCCTTACCAACGCCCTAAAAGCGAAATTTGTGGCTATTTATGTCATATTCTTCACTACACAGCTCAATTTATCCAGGAAATCTTAGATTACTTAATTTGCTAACTAGCTGTGCTTCTAAGCATTTTATATCGGTTTAACTTCTACTGTTGATTCGCTCTGTATGAACAATCATAGACGTTCTGTTAAAACCAAGATCTTACCGGTCGCCCAACATGCTTTGTCTCACTGTAAGGACTTCACTAACGCATTTAATTGAACACCTTATTCTGCTTTACCGAAACATGCTTCTGAAAATTTACTCAGGTATATGAATGTGGCAGCTATATTTTTCGCATAAAACGCGTATACCACCTGGTTTTAAATTTTACTTTATAATATTTACCTTTCGCTTTAATTGTTTGAATTAATATATTTTTTTTTATCATTTTCCTTCACTTCCGCCCTCCCCATTCCTGTTGCTTGTTTGTCTGTTTCCAAGTATTCCATTACCTTTGAGATTTAATATTTACATTTACCACCTTCATTTGTTTCCTGCCTTTGAAAAACAACAGAATCAGTTTGAAACGTAGCAGTAATGTGTGAATATTCAAGTATTTTATCTATATTTGCTTCTGTAGTTCTTGTAATTGTTTCAAGAGTTACTTTATTATTTTAATTTTATTATATATTTATATATAAATGTATAAGTGTAATCTGAGCAATGTAATGCGTTAATTTATTATTTAAATAATGTAGTGTTGTCTAATGCGCTTTGGCTATGCACTGTGCAACGAAATATTTTCAATACCTTAACTTAATTTTAAGTTACTTTAGAATTGTCAGAACTGTATGTTAGGGTGTATCATTGTTTTATTAAATGTAAGTAATTTCCCTTTCTAAAAGCATCTTTTACATTTATTTGCAGTAACAAAAAGGATTTGAAAAATTGTAGCCACTTTATTCTATTCTGCCACTTGAAACACTCATTATGTTGCATGTATTATAACCTCTGATGAACAAAGTTGTTTTCAATTTAATAAATTGTTACTCATCTTTCAGGCTTAAGGTGCCGTAAATCTTCGACACGGGACCTATGGCTTAACTTCCCATTCTTAACCATATTTAGGATTTTTACAATCGAAAAAACACATCGACCCTGACTGGAATTGAACCCGCAACCTTGGGTTTACGAGGCAAGTATGACCACCAGGACCGACTTTTAATTGACAATGAAATATAATTTATATAAATTAAAAATAGTAATTAACCAAGAACTGGCCTAAATTAATATTGAAACACTTTTCAAATACTATTTCAAAACTTACATTTTGTTCACTGCGATATCCACAGATTTCTGATATACTCATATAGTTAAGATGTGTAATATCTTGTTTCTCTGAGCAAGCAGAAGTGCTTCAGTCAAAATAATGAGTGAACGCCATTCCATCCTTTCCCAACTTCTGAAACTTAACCAAGTGAAAAGAAAAGGCGGAGGCACAAATTAAACCAGATTCTGTGAAACAGCGTTTTTTGGTTAGAAACAACTAATGAAGCTTTAAATTACGCAGCAAGCTTGTTGTTACATTAGCAACTCCCTTAAAGAACGCTATGCTTTTTTTTTTAAAGTACTTGTCCAAAACCTTTAGAATTTTCTTTCCCTGGTCTGAGGTTTACAAAGAAGGGCTGAGGCAGAGACATGTCGCCAATTAAAGGGTGAGGATTGTCGAATAAACTGCCGCTTAGGGCGTCGGTCGTTTCCCTGCTTCTTCATTATGACTGCGGATTACACTAGATGCAAGCACGGATTACACTAGAAGAAGAATTCCCGGAAATATCGAAATGGACAAAGGTTACACTTTGACTAACTTTAGCCAGAATGTTTGGTGAAAAGTATCACAAATTCCTTCCTAGAGGCTGATAACTACGAGGGCAGGCCCATAAGTTTCCGGCCTCGCCGATAAGGTTTATCGCCATCACAAAACCCTTATCCGGTGTCATAACTTATCTGTTAAATAAATAATAGCAGCTGTGACTTCCACTCCGCTGAATCAGTTGTTCAAATAATGCTGCATAAACAAGGCTATGTGTAGAACATTGTGATATGTTCAAAATGGAGTTTCGAACTGTTATTTTGTTCTTCGCAATAGAAAACTTACTCCAAATAAAATCAAACAGCGATTGGATGGCGTATATGGGGAAGCATCCCCCTCATATTCTACCGTAAAAGAATGAACCAAACTTTTTCAAATGGGTCGAGAAAGCATTGAAGACGAGGAGCGTGCAGGTCGGCGATTGGAGGTGCTCACTCCTGAAAACATCGCTCTTGTGGCAGGAGAAATTATGGAAGACCGGCGACTCAAAGTTACATAAAAAGCAGCAAGGTTGCGTCTTTCTAAAACAAAAGTCCTTCGAATTATTCGTTGACATTTAAACATGAATAAGATTAGTGCCTGGACTTCTTTCCTCAGTCCAAAAGCAGCAACGAGCCATCTCATGATCATGATAATGATCACAATCTTTTGGGACTGTGAAGGAATACTCTTCATTGTCTTCAAGGATAAGAACACCACAATAAATGGGGAGTACTATGCTGGCCTACTGCACAGACTACGTCCTTCCATCAAAGAGAAAAGGAGAAGAAAGCTGAGTGGTGATATGCGCCTTCTTCACGACAACGCACCTGTACACACAGCTCTTGTTGCAAAGGAAGCTGTGAAGAAATGTGGCTTCAAGGAGATCGACCATCCACCCTACAGCTCAGATATATCTCTCAGTGACTATTTCCTCTTCTCATAATTCAAGCAGGACCTTCGAGGAAGGAAATTTAAAAGTGACGAAGAAGTGGTGGATACTGTTTATACCCCTTTTGCAGTTGAAATGTTAATTCCAAGATGTGAGAAGTGTATTTCAATAAAGTGTAACTATTTTGAAAAGTGAAATATAGTTTTAGTCTTTATCATACCTAGAAAATGTTTAGGTGCGAAACTTGTGGACCTACCTTCGTACATGAGATGAAATGATAAATTGAGATAGACTTTTCTTTAAAGGAAGGAAACGTTCCAGGCCTAAGTTTATGGTACCTCACCGGCATTTGTTATTTATGAGGACTGAAAAAACATCTTGTAAAAAGCTCAGTCAGGAAGGAAGGTCCTGGCTGGGATCGAGCCCCAGACCTTCCGCTCACGAGTTCGAACCTTAACGACCACGGTTTTTCTTAATGATAGTTTCCTCAGCTACCTGGTTAAGTTTCTGATGCACTAACACATTGTTCTAAATCCTCTTTTATTGAAGAGTAAGCACCATCTTCATTTGCAGGTTTACCACCTTTGAAAGAGAGCGCCAGAGAGAGCTTCCAGGTGGCAGAAATGTCCCAAGGACCACCTTTGACAGCAGAAAACATGTTTTAAACTGCTGCTTCTTTTTTTCCCAAATGTCTTGCATAGTTCTTAAGTAGAAATACGTGTTCCTTTTTTGGTTAACAGAAGTGTTTATAGTTGTAGGTTGAGATTTATATGAAGTGTACAGTTGGAATGTTGTATACATGTGTCCATTTTGTAGTCCTTGAGCAAGTGAATCTCCACGTGAAACAGTGGTTAGCACTCAGCAGTATATTTATATATTTTGTAAACATTACAGATTTCCCAATTACAATGTTCACTTAATCAGATACAACCCTTTCAATTATAAGACAATTAAAAATAAAACAAAGTACAAACAAAATACAATAAATCAAATATGACAAAAAAAAAATAATCATGTTAGTACATGATAAGTTAATCAATATATATTTTGTAACAAATGATCACAGGATAAAATGGAAGTATACAGACAGATACATATTGAATATATCAATAGTTAAATAATGTAATTTATTATATAATGTTTGCATTCTAAGCACAGGAGAATGTTTATATGCATCGGTATTAACCCTTGGAATAAAAAAGATGTTACGAAATCGGTTTGGTGTGATATTTGGAACATAAAGGTATATTATTGTCTTATGTTTGAATCATCACCCTTATTATGTAATAGTTTGTAAAGGAAAAGTAACATGTGACGATTTCTTATGTGAGATAAACTTTTATACTGAAATAATTGAAGTAAAGTGTCATAAGAAATTACATTAGGAAAAAAAAAAATAGAAGAAGATTTTTTTAAATATATAGTTTAGAAATTTGCGTTTAGTTATTTCAATAAGTTTAACAGATTTGTTCATGTAAGGATTCCATATAACAGAAGCATATTCAAGTTTAGATCTGACAAATGAATTGAATAACACAAATAGAATTCTCAGATCATTAAAATAACATGAATTAATAATAATAAATCCCAGATTCTTATGTGCTGCACTAACAATGTTATTAATATGTTTAGTCTTTGTACAAAATTACTCCGAGATCATTCTTTGTTTTGACTAATTGTAATTTTGTTTCATCTATAGGTAAATAAAATCAACATTACTTTTGAGTCTAGAAACAGACATAACGTGACAAAGAGTGAGTGAACCCAAGTCTCAAAACATAAGAAACAAGCCAAGTTAACGAAAAAAAAAAAAAAGGTAAATCTTTGAAACCTCTGTTTCTACTTAGAAATTATACCCACGGTTTTAAAATAACATATCTATGTAACAATTACAAATAATAAATGGATTTGATTTTTGATTTGATTTAGTTTATTTATGTACCCTCTTTAATATCTCAGGTTATCAGCGTCCCATTCAATTCAGGGTGTGAAACGACCGACAAAGTTTGCTCAGAGGCCTCTTTTTTCAAGCTGGAGGTTCTTATCGTGCCGTAGATCTACGACACAGGACCCACGGCTTTACTTCCCTTCCGAGGGCAGCCATACTTAGGATTTTTACGCCCGAAAAAAAATCCATCGATCCTGGCCGGGTTTGATAATAAATAAAAAAAAAACTGGTAGGTTCATGACCTAGCATTTGATATGTTAAAACATATTCAACCTAGCGTTACAAGCGTACTCATTCAGGCGGATCTACCAGCTGCAAAGGATGAAGAATGTAAGGTGCTTATGGGAGTCTCTCATTTGTACCTGGATTTACGTCTCTCATACCTTTTAAATTTTACAAAAACAGGAGAGAAAAATATTTTTTTTAGATCAAACTGTTCCATTGCTTTTCAAAATATTTGCCTTTAAGATTTATACACTTTTGTATTCCTTCACACCAATTCTCAAAACATTTTTTCCACTCCGAAGTTGGTATCTGAAAAACATGGTTCTTAAAGGCTTCAACAGCTTCTTGAGGTGATGAAAATCGCTGTCGACGAATTTTTGTTTGACATTCCAGAACAAAAAGAAGTTGTTAGATGACAAATCAGGTGGCTACGTTAAATGAAACATTAATTCCATGTTTTTCTCCTTCAAACAGTCAATTGTTTGACTTGCTGTGTGAGAGAGCTGGCATTGTCATGATGATGAATGATGTGACGTTTTCGGTTGTTTTGCGCCTGATTTCGTCGATGACTTCTCGCAAACAAATTGCTATATACCTTTCAGCATGAACTAACTATTCTTCGATTCTCTAAAGGAATTGTTGCGACGAAGAAGAGGAAGAAGAAGAAAACGATCGTCTTCTGTAAGTGCTTCGTGAACGAACTGCATTTGTGGGATTCGGTTCATCAAACAGAGGATTGTTGCTTAGTTTCAGGTTCATTTAACATATCAAGTTTTTTTTACCTGTTACGATGCTGTGTTTTTATGAGCTTCGATCAAATTGTGCGGAATGTATCGAGAAGAGATATTTTTCACAGCTACATGTGAATGTACTGCAGTCTTCGATATGCTTAAGGATACCTCAATCTGACTATAAGTCACATGCCGATCTCCTTCAACCATGTTGCGCATAACATCGATGTTTTTTTTTTTTTTTTTGGAATGACAAACCAATTTTGGTCAACCTTAACAAAATTCATCATTGGCGAATGCCCGATCATGACGAAATTCTACCAACCATTTGTAAACCGCCTTTTCTGATGATGCTTCATTACCAAAAGTTGAACGAAGCGATTCTACGCATTGCTGTTGAGTTAGGCCTTTACTAGAATCTTAAAAAAAAATCATCTAACGAAGTCCTTCATGTGCAATTTAAATTTTTTCACAAAATTGCTTTGTTTAAAAGCTCACAGTAAACAAATTACTCGGGTCAGTTTCTAAGCTGCAACTGTTTTCACAATAACAAATGTCAATTGTTACGAAAGTAGTGATAACATATCTCAATAGCGCTAGTGGTCGTATGTAACAGTCTAATGAACAACAAGATTTTTTGGGCCGATCTTTTTCCTTTAAACCAACTTAATTTCATTTCTTCAAATCGAACAAATAGAAATGGATGACGCTGAGTTGTAGATCATCTGTCAACAAGACGGAGCACCGTCCTACTTTGTACGAGAACAGATGAATCGTCGTTATTTATTTATTTTTTTTTTTAATTATCGATTGCCAGGTCGGTGGTTTGGCAGAAATGGAACAATCCCATAGACCACAAGAAGTCTTCAAGTTACTCCATTACACTTGTCCTCATGAGGTTATATCAAGAATGAGGTTCACAGTGAAAGATTGAGAACATTGACCACCCCAGAGAAACAAATGAAAGCTTACTCCAGAGAAACTGAATTTCGTTTTGACGTCTGTCGTGCTATTTATAATGCTCTTCAGAATATATTTGAATTACTGTTAAACGAAACAATTGCAATCTATTACATCTAATATATACTTCTCAGTAACTTAATGGAACCCCGTCATTCTTTCTCGGAGACCCTGAATTTGAAAATGTGAGCGCAGTAGTAACCAGTGCCACGCATTTCCAGCATTGAGGGCATTACAAGTGACGGCGTTAAGCCCAGGCTTTTATTCCAGTCACAGCGAATGCAGCAATTTCTGCGAGTAAGAATATTAATACCATATGCCTCATAAATGTCGCAATTATTCATTTTGTACTTCCATGTACGCCTCGAAGACCTCCCAATAGTCGACCTAGAGCGTTAATCCTCTTAAACGAGGAGGAGGGGGAGGAGTAGAGTTAAGAAAGGATCGAACATAAGGCAATTAAACTGATCACAATTTATACAAGCATAAGGTATAATGGCTTTTGTAATACCTGTACGTGCATTAGCAGAAGAATAAGTTTGTCGGCGTTGTTCTCACTTTCATCTAGTGTAATAGCGCCTCGTCTGGGAGAGAGGTGAGGCGGGTTAATTGGGTGGACGTCATAATTAAATAGCAGCCAAGCTGTTTCGTATTACAACGGCAGGTAAAGGGAAACAGGGGTGACCATTTTCGCCTACTTTATGTAGTAGTAAAATGTAACAAGTTCAAAGTCCGATCTTTGATTGTATCTCAATTTTCTAGTCATAATTTACAAAGCTGGCTATATTTTTTATGTTGTTGTTGCTTCTGGAAATGCATTGGTAAAAATTTTGGGCATTTTTTTTTCACTTTAAATTTTGCGCTTTTTCCCCCATTTGTTTTACAGCTTTTAGGCAATATCTTCACATATATTTGTTTAACTTAAACAATATCAGGGTTTAGTTTCATTCTTTTCCTTCTTTGATGTGACACTTGCACTGTAGAGTGATAGTCGGCCCAGATCCTGGGTTCGATCCCGGCTAGGATCGATGAACTATCTCGTGGGTAAAATTCCTAAGTATGGCTTCCTTCGGAAGGAAGTAAAGCCGTGAGTCTCGTGTCGTACATTTAAGGCACGAAAAAGAACCTCAAGCCTCTGAGCAAAAATTGTCGGCCGTTTCACACCCTGATTTGAATGGGACGCTGATGACCTGAGATGTTGAAGAGCGTCCGTAAATAAATCTAATCAAAAAAAAAAAAAAGTAGAGGGATATTCTTGTTTATCTTGTACATACTTTTATCTAAATATATCACTTTTTTCATAATTAAGGCTTGCGTAAGGAAAACCTAATTGAATGGTAGTTTGTACGATGTGATTGATAAATTGAAAGCAGGCTGCACACTACCATAAGGGCGAAACTACCCAGCCTGCATTGCTATGTTAGCTCTTTCTCTTCCCTGTCCCCTACACTGTAGCCTGTATGGAACTATCGCATATGAGAATGAATGAACCATACAGCGCCACAAGACCCATTTTCCAATCAGCCTATAAACTCCAAGAGTAGAAAGAGGAGTCTGGTAAAGCGCTGCACAAACCTTAATAACTTTGCCCCATTCCATCAAGTTCCAAGTGTGTAGTATGACATTCGTTTAAACAACAACACACTGTTAAGAGATACCTGGTAATTTTTCAAGTTTTACTGTACTTTTGTACATCAAATATTGAGCAAAAGGCGACTTTATTAATAATAAAGAATAAATTAATAAATGATTTACTCTCACGTGTACTGAAAGAGTAAACAACTAGATAACTGTAATCCTAGTTAACAGGAACAAAGTCCATTAAGGATGTCCCGCACTATACTTAGGAGTAACACGTTCTCTTCCAGATCAATGATATCAAAGCGTTCTAGATATCACTCCCCGGGCTAAGGGACTAGTTTCTAAGGTAGAAAGGTAGGTTAGAATTACAAGCTTAGGATTATGCAGGGTAATGGAGTCACGAAAGCGAGGAAACGGGAGAACCCTGAGAAGTACACGAAACCTACGATTTTGTTAAGCACAAAAGCTATGACGCCGTTCCGAGATATTAACTCGAATCCAAAACTGTAGTAACGCAGTACTTTAGCTAATCAACTACTCGAAAGATTTAAGAAGGTAAGAAAATATGGCATGGAAAAACCGAGAGAGGTTATTCCTTCTCTATAAAACATGGAACAATGAGATTGATAACATTGTAACTTTTGTAATATTTTCATTATTTTTTTCTAACGTGTGTAGTAGTATTGCCAGAACAATGCATTTGAAACAGAAAATTAGAGCTTTAAACAGTAATTTCGTGTATATAATTTACAGTTTGTAGCAAAAACCACATTCCTCATGCTTTAGGCAATGGGTCACAAATCTGTAACACGAGACTGATGCACTTTTGATGAAAGAATCTTGTTGGAAAGTGTTCTAAATCAGATAAAATACCTGCAGGGCAAGAACGAAACTTCTAAAACTCCACTTAAGAGTGTAGATTGACATGAAGGAGAACAACATGGTGCTAAAAGATACAGCAAAACGTCTAGCATATATCAAACGGAAGTAACTGGCGCGGTTACAAATTGGCGTTGAATGTCTGAAAGCCACGCCGGCATTTGGTAGAACGATGACTACTATTTACAGCTTTGCATGTGAGAAGGAATGCTGGTTTTAGAAGTCAGTGAACTTCTTCCAGATCTGATCGCAGCTGCAATGCTATAAAGTTCTAGCAACTTGCACCTTCTGGGAAGCAGTTCTCTCTGTAAAATTACATCAAACAATTTTTGTAGATGGTAATTTTTATGAACTAATGTGTAAATCAGTAGACTAAGGTCCAAAACCTGACATATTGAACGCAAAGGGTGATTTCAAGTGAATATTCAGAATTAACCCATGAATAAAATAATTTGTTGAGTAAATGGGTGTCCATGATCAGTCTACGACTGCCCTTCTGCTTTCACTGTGATTCTACGATAGTTTCCACAAATATTTTCAGAATTCCCAGTTTAAACCGTCGCTACTGGGTGGCCATAATACACCGGCCCCCATACGTTGAGCTAACCTGCACAGCCAAGGCCACGGCGAGTCAAATAATGAAGGAATACTGAAGGAGAGGGGTAAGGAAAAAGAAGGAAATTGTGCTATCGCAACTCATAGGTGGTGAATATTTAAAATCAAGAAGCTTTTGAGCTACGAGGAAGATTTCACAGCCGTATAGTGCGAGATGTACCTAGGGCATTATAAAAGTTTTTGGTCTGACCAAGAATAAACATTTTTTTTCCAACATAGTCACCTTGTAAATCAACACATTTAGTTCAATGGCTTGTTTGTTTGATTTGGTTTATTTACGGACGCTTTTTAGCATCACAGGTCATCAGCGTCCAATTCAATTCAGGGCGTGAAACGACCGGCAAATTTTGCTCAGAGACCTCATTTTTCAGGCTTGAGATTCTTTATCGTGCCGTAAATGTACGACCCATGGCTTTACTTTCCTTTCGAAGGAAGCTAAACTTAGGATTTTTACGCCCGAAAAATGTCATCGATCCTGACCGGGCTTGAACCCGCGATCTTGGGGTTTAGAAGGCAAGTATGGTTACCACTACACCACCAGGACGAATAGTTCAATGGCACTCCACTCTTCAGTAAAATAAGATTTGTTTAACTGTGAAAAATAAGCGTCTGTCTTAGCGTTAAAATCATCAATTAATGTGAATCTTCTTCCACCCAGCCATTTCTTTAGGCGTGAAAACAAAAACTATTCGCTGGAAGCCAAATTCGGATAAAATGGCGGATGTGGAAGCACTTGGAAGTGAATATCATGATATTTTGCAGCAACAAGCCCAGACAAGTGTGAAGGAGCATTATTATGATGAAAGGGAGCTTTCTTTATCTCAAGGTATGGACGTTTAGTCTGAATAGCACCCTTAGTTGGTCCTGTAGTGAAGCGTAATACTCCCCGGCGATGGCTCTGCCCTTCTGGAGGTAATCAACGAGAACCATACCATGAGAATCCGAGAAACCATAGCCAAGAGTTTTACCTAATTTGCCATTCACTCACTTTCGTCTCTGGCGTACAGTGATAAATCCATGTTTCATTTGCTGTTATGAAAAGTCGGGCAAACTCACTGGTATTGCATTTAAACAACTCTTAAACACTTTTGCAAAATGTTCATTGTTACGCGTTTGGGCTCACTGTTGACAAACGCGGTTCCATTGAGCCCACAACTTGGTGTAAAAAGTATCGAGGTATTTGAAATGTCAGCCAACTCACATTACCCTCAATCAGCGATCGTTGAGTGCGGCTTTGTGAAATTTTGTCACAATCTAGTCGGTCGTAACAGTTTTGGGATGCCCTGAGCGCTCATCATGTTGAGTGGATATACGACCACGCTTAAATTCAGCAGTTCACTTTTAAACCTTCGAAAACGGAGGGAAAGATTCCTTTAATGCGGGTACTAACTCCTTTGTACTTCTGTTGGGATTAAACCCTTAGAGAGAAGTACTTTATCACAGTTTGTATTTTAGTTTTATACATTTTGTAGAAAATAACACTAGTTTGTTTGATTACGTCGGTAACAAGTGACCTCGCATACACGTCCGAAGCTTTATATGGTAATTTGGCCATCTTCACCACATCTCTGAGCCAGGTCGAGGAATTTTAGAGCTCCTCTCGTATTTTCTGTAATAAAGAATTGCAATAGTGGAGGCGCGCGTAAATTTTGCAGATGTGTTGATGTTCCTGCAAATGTGGTATTCAACGGAATTGCGAATGCGAAAAAAAAAAAAATGCATAACAAGAAGAACGAAAAAATAGTGAAAAGAAAACAAGAAAAAGAATAGCCCCTGCCTTGGGCATGGTTATTCAAATGGACGTTCAGAAGCCACACCAATTCGACACGTAAATTGAAACAAATTTGTGGGCCACTCTATATTAAGAATTGTACCTATGTACAAAGGTTAATGTGCATCTGGTGAGTATTTACTAACACTATTCCTGCACTCCATTGTGGTATCAATAATGCCTTTCTCTGCAAGCCAATATTGCGAAGTGAATATGCGCGTGTCTGTGCTCTAAAATTGAAGTACGAGGAAAGGTCCATAAGTTTCCGGTCTAACAATTTTCTAGGTATGATAAAGACAAAAACTATATTTCACTTTTCAATATAATTACCCTTTATTGAAATACAGTTCTCACGTCTTTAAATTGACATTTCAAACCCCACTCCCTAAAATAGTCAGAAGTCTTGTTTGCAAAATGGGCATAAACAGCACCCATCACTTCTTCGTCACACTTAAATTTCCTTCCTCGAAGGTTCTTTTTTAGTTATGAGAACAGGAAATAATCACTGGTAGCTAGATCTGGGCTGTAGGGTGTATGTTCGAGCTCCTTGATGCCACATTTCCTCACAGCTTCGATTGCAATAAGAGCTGTGTGTACAGGCGCGTTGTCGTGAAGAAGACGCACACCACCACTCAGCTTTCCTCGTCTTTTCTCTTTGATGGAAGCACGTAGTCTGTGCAGTAGGCCAGCATAGTACTCCCCATTTACTGTGGTGTTCCTCAGCTTGAAGTCAATGAAGAGTATTCCTTCACAGTCCCAAAAGATTGTGGTCATAATCTACTTGGTTTGACTGAGTGACCTGGGCCTTTTGAGTCGGTGCTTCACCAGGTTTACGCCACTCCATTGATTCTCTTTTGGACAAGGGATCATAGTAGAGGACCATAGTTTCATCTTCTGTAACAATGGTTTGCAGAACTTCTCTTTCATTGTCACGGCAGAGCTCCAAAAATGTCTTACAACAGATGACTCGTTGCTGCTTTTGGACTGAGGAAAGAAGTCCAGGTACTAACCTTATTCATATGTCATGAATAATTTGAAGGACTGTTGTTTTAGAAAGGCCCAACCTTCCAGCTATTTCTGTAACTTTGAACCGCCGGTCTTCCATAATTTCTCCTTCCACAAGAGCGATGTTTTCAGGAGTGAGCACCTCCAAGGGCCGACCTACACGCTCTTGTCTTGAATGCTTTCTCGACCCATTCGAAAAAGTTTGGCCCATTCTTTTATTGTAGAATATGAGGGGGCTGTTTGCCCATATATACCGTCCAATCGCTGTTTAATTTCATTTTAAGTACTTCTTTTGTGAAGAACTTAATAATAGCTCGAAACTAGATACTTGTGAAGGCGATAATCCTTATCGGCGAGGCCGGAAACTTATGGACCTACCCTCGTAAATTAAACATTTATCAATATTTGTTTTTTGTGTACACTGCTACTTAGAATATATCACCAGACACGCAAACACAAAATGAAAGGGCACATTGCATCTATGTACGAGATAAAGGCTCGGACTGCAAATGAGGCAAAGAGAGGCAGTTCATTACTGCCTGCGAGCGTGCGCCCACGAAGTTCTGCGCATCTGGAAATTTAACTTGTCCAGCTACTAGCGAAAAGAATGTGGGAGCAGCAGCGGAGGGCCAAAGGTATTTGAGTGATGACGTCTCCAGATGTGACAAACTCCACCCAAAAAACGAGGTGGCACAATGACAAGTTGTACAAGGTGAAGGGTGGGCGTACATCATACTCAGAAGCGACGTCTTTGATGAAAATGTAAACATCCTGCGTGTATTATTCATGCATGAGCCCGAGTTGAACAATTCAGCTATCTTTATCAATGGTGGAATATTTGCTTATGGACATTATGATAAAACTGCGTCAAGGCCGACATTACTTTTCGCTCACAAAACACTTCGGTCAGCATTTGTTTGTTCCTTTCAGTTTCAAACGAAACAGAATAAAACTGTAGAAACCACCTCTTAAGCTGTGGTTGAAGAAAAGCTGACAGAGTATGCTGTGAGGAGAAACGATGACTTGGGCAGACACGATCCCAAATGGAGAGATAAATTATCAACTAGGACCAAATCTACTGTAGGTGATGAGAAGTTTAAGTTACGGAGCTGAAGGAATTTACTTTCTGAGAGATTTCACTAAATAAGGGCATTCAGATGAACGCATAGTAATTTAGAAAAACAACTAAGGCAAACTTGGCGTAGATATGGGAGTTCTGTAGATTATTTTGCTACCTAAATCCACGAAATGCAACTCTACTTGTACATATGTTAGTTATTTTATTATGGTGTGGTAATGCTCTGCAATTTCAAAATTATTTTGATAAGAAAAGGAAATAGAGACTGTGCGGGGGGAGTGCTCTTTGGGAAATAAAAATGCTTTGTGCGGCAGAAGCCCACAACCACAACATAAATTTACTACCGTAAGAATACAATGTTTTTGAAACACTGACAGACCTTCTTTGTACCCAGATAAATGTTGCAGTTGGCAGATTTTATTGCGGTTTATATATTTGATACAAGGCCAAGTGTACTCTTTGAGACACAAATAGTTTAATATTTTCTATAAATACGCTTCCAAATCTTTATTTCTACTTTTTTTAAAATTCATTCCACATTAGACAAGTTAAATTAATCTCATAATATAGATGCTTCTTTTACAAGAGCAGGTGCTTGATACTTTAACAACTTGCCTGGACATCTGTAAATTTCTGGCCCCATAAATGTTCTTTTAAATGTCCAAACCAGCGAAAGATGATGGGCCAAATTCGAAATTTAAGGTAAACGTTTCAATCATCACTTTAGTGTATCCTATAGGGGCGGGTATTTCGATCATATCGCAGAAGCACCAATGTGGGCCTTTTACTGGAAGTGTAATGGAAAGGTCATTGACATCTCAACTGTCTGCCTCCTGGCAAATGGTCTGCCGCTCACGTTTGTGAACATCGGACAGTTTCCTTGGGACCCATCTGATACAAACTTTCCTACACCCAGGGTCATCATGGATAATGTTGTACTCAGAGTTATAGTTTATTGAATTCTAAGACAATTTCATCAACAGTTATAGATTTGTATTCCGCTTGCAACATACACTGGTCTCCATTCGCTTTTTAAATATTTTCGCCAATTCATACGCTCTTCTTTGACTTAACTATTTCCATTAGAAAGAAAACTGAAATAATGCTTTGTTGCATTTTCATGTTGAACTTCCGCAATCTTCACTGCATTTATATTACCTATTGCTTAGCGGTTATTTGGTGTACTAAAATAAACATTTTCATTTCCGTAAACTTTAGAACACAATTCCGGTTGTCTAATACGAGGGTAGGTCCATAAGTTTCCGGCCCAATCATTTTCTACGTATGGCAAAGACAAAAACTATATTTCACTTTGCAATATAGTTACCCTTTGTTGCAATATACTTTTCACATCTTTGAATTAACATTTCAACACCCCCCCCCATAAATACTCAGAAGTCTTTTTGCAAAATGGGCATAAACAACATCCATCATTTCTTCGCCACCCTTAAATTTCCTTCCTCGAAGATGCTTCTTGAGTTCTGAGAAGATAAAATATTCACTGGAAGCTAGATCTGGGCTGTAGGTGGGTGGTCGATCTCCATGAAGGCATATTTCTTCACAGCTTCCTTTGCAACAAGAGCTGTGTGCACAGGCGCGTTGTCGTGAAGAAGGCGCACACCACCACTCAACTTTCCCCGCCTTTTCTCTTGGATGGAAGCACGTAGTCTGTGCAGTAAGCCATCATAGTACTTCCCATTTACTGTGGTGTTCCTCTCCTTGAAGTCAATGAAGAGTATTCCTTCCCAGTTCCAAAAAATTGTGGCCATGATCTTCTTGGTTGACTGAGTGACCTTGGCCTTGGCGCCAGTTTAACGCCACTCCATTGATTCTCTTTTAGACAAGGGATCATAGTAGAGGACTACAGTTTCATCTCCTGTAACAATGGTTTGCAGAACTTCTCTCTTGTTGCCACGGCAGAGTTCCAAAAATGTCTGACAACAGATGACTCGTTGCTGCTTTTGGATTGAGGAAAGAAATCTGGGCACTAACCTTGAAGAATAGTGAAGAAATTAATAACAGCTGGATACTCCATTTTGAACATATCACAATCTTCTAGACGTAGCCTTCTTTATGCAACTATATCTGAACAATTGAAGACAGCGGAGCGGAAGTTATAGCTGTATTTATTTACTTAACAGAGAAGATATGACACCAGATAAGGGTTTTATGAAGGCGATAATCCTAATCGGTGAGGCCGGAAACTTATGGACCTACCCTCGTAACTTTTCCTCATATTATAACTAATATTAGTTAAAAAAGTATTTTCATAATGGTGCCTAAATGTTGGTTATCTTTTATTTCATTGAATATTCAGAACCATAGTTAAAATGAAATGGTAAATGTATTATATTTATTTAAGACAGGTGGAGTGACAGCAGAGGATTTTGTGTAATTTGTTGTAAAGTAAAACATCACAAACTGGCTTTCACCGTTTTCATCTGACATCTTACATGGAAGTAAAAAAGAAAATAAACATGAACTGTATTTTTATTTTAGAACACGTGGGTACAAGTGTAATGGGGCCAGCAGTTCAGGGAATGTTTCTCTATTACCCCCCGCCTAAGAGCGCCTCTAATGTCAACTACACTGTCGGGCAACACATGACATGAAGTCAACCTTAGACATAAACAAGTGTTTAAAAATTGCTAGTACCGAACAGCGAAGGAACGCTATCTGCCATAAACAATAATTACCCGCACATGGAACATTGCATATGTAACAGACATTTATTAATTAATATTGCAGCGTCCCGCAGGCGGGTTCATTTTCCTGTTTGTCAAAGGCTTTATTTGAAAACCGCGCTTATGTCCACTGTTCGCCGAACCGCATTATCGCCTGCGACTACGACGCTGTGCGTGCGTATTTATTTATTTATTGGCGCAGAGGTAGTAAGAAAACTGCCGCGGGGAGCGCCCTCTGTAATTTTCAGCGAGGAGCGGGAAGCGAAACTAATTGCTGGAGATGAGACGGGCTTATTGGGTTAGTGATGAGTAGATACCACGCAACCAAAAAATTCCTACTACTTCACTCGCACTTTCTTAAGCAGGGCTGGGACAGACATGCATACAACTGGTCTGCCTGAGACAGGCTTTGTGTGTAAAACCTTGTAACAACAAATCAACAGGAATAAGGGAGATAAGAGTAGTCGCTGATGATAATAATATGTTATAAGCAGGTTGAAAATTATGCCCCTCAGCGGCAACACATTGCCGGCATCATAGGAAATCCCTGTATTTCGTCTAACTTTTCCTCAAGTTTGGTACACGTTTCTTTTCTTTGAACTATTCAAGTAAAGAATTCATTTTCACATATGTATCACTCGCCGAAAATATTCGGGATATTTCTTAGAAAGTAGGAAGTAAAATTCTCGGAATGTAGGTCCATAAGCTTCCGGCCTCGCCGATAAGAATTATCGCCTTTACAAAATTCTTATCCGGCGTCACATCTTATCTGTTAAGTAAATAATTGCAGCTGTAATTTCCGCTCCGCTGTGTTCAGTTGTTCAAAAATAGTTACATAAATAAAGCTACATGTAGAACATTGTGATATGTTAAAAATGAACTTTCGAGTTGTTATGAAGTTCTTCACAAAATAAGGACTTACTCCAAATGCAATTAAATAGTAATTGGACGGTGTATATGGGGAAGCATCCACCTTATATTCTACCGTAAAAGAATGGGCCAAACTTTTTCGGATGGGTCGAGAAAGCATTGAAGACGAAGAGCGTGCAGGTCGGCCCTTGGAGGTGCTCACTGCTGAAAACATCGCTCTTGTGGAAGGAGAAATTATGCAAGACCGGCGGCTCAAAGTTACAGAAATAGCAGCAAGGTTGAACGTTTCTAAAACAACAGTCTTTCGAATTATTCATGACTATTTAAACATGAATGAGGTTAGTGCCTGGACTTCTTTCCTTAGTCCAAAAGCAGCAACGAGTCATCTGTTGTAAGGCATTTTGGAGCTCTGTCGTGCAACGAGATAGAAGTTCTGCAAATCATTGTTACAGGAGATGAAATTAAGGTCCTCTACTGTGATCCCTTGTCCAAAAGAGAATCATTGGAGTGGCGTAAACCTGGCGAAGCACCGCCTCTAAAGGCCAAGTTCCCTCAGTCATCCAAGAAGATTACGGTCACAATTTTTTGGGACTGTGAAGGAATACTCTTCATCGACTTCAAGGAGAGCAACACCACAGTAAATGGGGAGTACTATGCTGGCCTACTGCACAGACTACGTCCTTCCATCAAAGAGAAAAGGCGAGGAAAACTGAGTGGTAGTGTGGCCCTTCTTTATGACAACGCAGCTGTTTGCAAAGGAGGCTGTGAAGAAATGTGGCTTAAAGGAGATCGACCATCCACCCTACAGCCCAGATCTAGCTGCCAGTGACTATTTCCTCTTCTCAAAACTCAAGAAAGACCTTGAGGAAGGAAATTTAAGTGTGACAAGAAGTGATGGATGCTGTTTATGTCCATTTTGCAGACAAGACTTCTGACTATTTGGAGGGGGGGTTGAAATGTCAATTCAAAGATGTAAGAAGTGTATTGCAACAAAGGGTAACTATATTGAAAAAAGGAAGTATTTTTTGTGTTTATGATACCTAGAAAATGGTTATGCCGGAAACTTATGGATCTCGTATCCTCGTATCCTGAAGTTGCTTCGCGAAATTTAAGAGGAACAGAACCCTTTTACACACAAATGAAAGGCAGGGGATGTTCGACGGCAGTGACTGCAGAAAACAATGTCGTATGGAAATGTTGCAATAACGGAGTGACCTATAGATGCATTCAAATTTTACTGAATCGGGAAATGTCTAAAAAAGTCGCATGGTCACGGATTAGGAGCATTTCTTCTCGCTGTGGGCCCCAATCTTTAGGAAAGTCAGTGTCTTGAAATGTTTGAAAGACACAATAATGAGGACATTTGCTGCCTTTCTTTGTAACGACTCATTACGATAGATATGAATAATGTGTATCGTTTGGATCCTCCCAGACGATACACACCAAAGCTTTCTTGATTTTACTCAAAAGTTACAAATTTGGCAAGGATTTTTAGTTAAGAATTCATTTTGGGCTCTTTCTCTTGCGTTTGGAGATATTTCCTGCACCAGATCTTAAGGGTCCCTACTTTGTATAACATGGGTCATGTAATTGTCAGTTCATCTCTGCTAACGCTGCCTCTGGTTAACTGCGACTATGACTCAGAGTTATCTGCCTTATTGACCGCAATTTTCTTCTACAGCAAAGGGTTGACGTTAGTGCTATCTCTATTTCATTAATATCAGTTTTAGAAATTGTGTCACATGTCATCACACCAGACTCGAACTGGTTTCCAAATGTATGTTTAGGAACATTCTTCTTGCTTAATATGCCTAATTAGCTAAAACAATTGTATTCGTAATGTTTTTATGTGTGCCAGCCAGGAAACAGGAGTTGGCTCTAAGGTAACTAAGTTCTTTTGTTACATATTGAGGTTGTTCAACCTATTTCAGCAATTTCAGAGATATCTTGAAATCATAATCAGCTAAAAGAAATACTTTACTTGTTGTACAAATCTTCCGAGTTTTGGTTGAACCGTTTTTACTACCCAGGCACCACAGGCGGAGGACTAGTGTTAAATTGGGAAAGGGTTTTTTTTAAAGGATGGAAACATTCTAGGGCGAACTTTAAAGTGTCTCCCCGGCATTTGTCATTTACGAGGACTGAGAAAAACCGGGAAAAAAGTCAGGGAGGACGATCATGGAAGGAGTCGAAACCCAGACCTCCAGCTCACGAATCGGCTTAACGACTTCGGCCATCCATGGCGGAACGAGTTTTGGCTCTGCATAGGACGACATAGACCGTTAATGACTTTCCCTATTCGTAGATTTGAAATATGCGTCATTGATTTTGCAGAGTGTGACAAAACTTTTTTTTTCCCGACGTACTAGTAAAAATGTAGACAATGTAGTCAATGTTGAGAGATACCAAGGGTGCCAAAAAATGTATACACACTTTCACAGTAGATATCTATTTAGTATATTTAAAAGTTAGACCGAAAAACAACAGTAATGTGTAGTATGATGTTCTGTAAACAGTTGTTATGCTAGCGTTGCTACAACAAAATGGAGCCAAGATTATCGTTTGAACAGCGGAAAGTAATTTTTAAGTATCCAAGGCACTGGATAGGACGAAGAGGTTTCCGCCGCGTTCTACGGATCTAACTTCATTGGACTTCTACCTATGGGGAACTCTTAAGGATGTTGTACACTTGGAGAAGAAAGTGAAACGGCATGTGCTGAGGACACTTTCGCAAACGTTGCTCAATCAGTAGTTCAACGTACTCAGAGGTGTATCGACGCCGATGGTGGACATTTTGAGCAACTGTTGTAACTGTAAAAGTCTAAGATGATTAGTGCTCATCATTTTCTGTTTATGTGGGTTTAGTTCTGTTATGTTAACACAGTTTTTTCTTTGCTTGAAGTGTGTACACATTTTTTGGCACTTTCTGTATAAATAAATGCTTCAAAAATGTGTTTAACTTACATTTGCACTAAGACTTTCAAACGAACCTCGTAACTTTGTGTCTTCCATGGGTACACCGGCATTTTAAATGAACAAATCAAGAGATCCCACATTTATCACAACTTACAGCAAAGTTATAGAGAGAAACGAAACCTGGAAAAAGCATCGATTTTTGGAGACCGTAGTAGGCCTGGTTTCTGAAGCAGCCTCGTGAGTTACAGGAACTGAATGTGGAGAGTCTTAAGGAGCGACGTTTTAGTTGCATTTCTGCTCGAGTCTCATAAACAGTCGAGCGGCTTTTCCGTCGAGTTGCACCCGCCTCAGGAAACACTTGATTTCTACAGCGGGCAAGTAAAAGAGCACTCACCTAAGCTTCAAACTCCGGTACACAAGCAATTCCCTCGCTTGCACGCATGCGAGCTGCTGTGGGGAGAGAAAAAATCTTATTAGGACGATGTTCTTTACCCAGGTATGCATATAAGCAATTATTAATACTGATGTTATATGTGTGAACAAGTTTGTCGAGACAAACAGAACTTGGGTTTTCCTGAAGGGGATAAATTGAGGATTACTTGGTATGATTCTTTGGCAGCAAGCACTTTTATATTGTGTAAATTATTATATAAGCCACCAGTATGAATGTACCGCCAAAGGTGGCCGAGGTCGTTAAGGCGCGAACTCGTAAGCGGGAGGTATGACGCTCGAATCCCGCCAGGACCGCCCTCTCTTACTGAGGTTTTTTCCAGGCTTTCCTCAGTCCTCATAAATGGCAAATGCCGGGGAGGTACCCCAAGATTAGGCCTGGAACGTTTTCTTCCTTAAAAAAACACTTTCCCAATATATCATTTCATTTCATGTATCATCATTCTTCACCACCTGTGGTGCCACAGTAGTAAGGACGGGCGTTAAACACCATTCAAAAAAAAAAAAAAAAAAATATCGCTTATTTTTTCGAGGAGTTTGTCTAAGTGAGCAAATAAGGGAAGGGTGGGATACAGGATGTGCATAAAAAAAATTGGACTAGGATATACTTGGTTAAAGGGAAAGGACATTATGCGAAATAGTTGGAAAATAGTTAACAGATGTTTGCGAGGTTGGCACAATACTAAGCTTCAATGCGCAGAAAAAGTATCGCTATATCTGCAGGCTCAAATAGATCCGGCGTGGGGGAGCGGAGATTATTCAGATATCTGTGGCAGAGAAGAAAGGGGTGGTCTCGCATAGTTCAGATTAGGCACTTGGAAAGGAAAGAAAACAGTTAATGCTCTCGGGAAAGAATTTATCCACTGTACGGAGAAAGCGATACCTGGAGAATATTTTGGCAGAATGCAGGGAAACGGAGATTTTAAGACATGAGCATTTATCAGCCTAATTTCTGAATTCCAATAGAAGTTTGAACATTTGCTGGGAAGTGTTGGTGCATGAGAGATACACAAAGAGAAGACCCGACAAAGAAGGTTAATGGCTGTAAGGAAGAGGGGGTGTGACTAAATGGAAGGCTGTCTCAAGAGTAAGAGTTTTAATCAAATTTATGTATTTATAAATAAAATTACTAATAGAAAACTTGTGAGTATGTATATTGGTATATTTGTATGTATATATGTTTGTGTGTGTGTGTGTGTGTGTGTGTAATTTTGATTGTTACAAGGATGATATTAGAACGTACGGCTGTTAGGTCCATGCGACAGTAGAGTCGGTCCTAGTGGTGTAGTGGTAACCATACTTGCCTTCTAAACCCCAAGAATCCGGGTCCAAACCCGGCCAGGATCGATGGATTTTTTTCGGGTGTAAAAATCCTAAGTATTGATTGCTTCCTTCGGAAGGGAAGTAAAGCCGTGGGTCCCGTGTCGTACATTTACGGCACGAAAAAGAACCTCGAACCTGAAAGAAGAGGCTTCTGAGCAAAATTTGTCGGCCGTTTCACACCCTGAATTGAATGGGACGCTGATGACCTGAGATTTTAAAGAGCGTCCGTAAATAAAACAAATTCAAATCTTCTTATAAGCCAATTTTTGTAAAGACTTACCAAATTATAAAATCTTCCAATGTTCCAAAATATTTACAACACAGGTCTGACTAAAATTGAAACTTTGCCTTCTGCGTGATATTTATACCTTACACAATTTCCTTTAAAAACAAACAATATAATGCATGTAACTATATTTATAGCAAGAGGTATACAGAATAACAAAGTATAGCAACTGAAGTAACCTTCGACATTTATGCAAAACTTAAAATAATCAATATCGTCAGACTTAAATCTTGAAACATTCCCCCAATGAAAATCCTTGAAATTAAAGACGTCCGTTATTTGTTGCCAAAGCATTACATTACGGGAAGAGTCCTGAGTTCTTCGCCATTCCGCTCAAAATCGTAGAGACGAATCTTAGTGTATAAAAGTGTAGTTGATTTTTAGACAGGGTGTAGCTACCTGGAGCATCAGACACTGTGGTGTAATGCAAACAGAACCCGCCCTCATACACTCCACCTTGTTGCCACATTGATTACTCACACACGCACGTATGTCTAAAATTAAAACACTTCCGAGAGCGTGTTCTGTGCATTAGCAGCTAAGCAACAGGCAGTCGACCAGACTAAATGTGTAAAACTAATGCCATTAGCATAGCAGTAGATAAGGTGCGAAACCGGAAGATGGCCTTACCTCTTGCCGACACTCCGCATTGAAGTGGACGCTAACGTGGTGAAAAATACACCCACTTCCTTTCATATTAACTTTAGCTTCCATAAAACATTCATGCACGTGCCAAATGAAAGAACACACTCTATATTTACAAGAATCAAGACCGACAACATTGTAGTCATCATTACACCAATGTGGCGCAGTGCTGTGCTTAGAAATTTGTCTTTGATTAAGAAGATTCTTTATCATATCCAGAAACTGATGCAGATATAAGTGTGAAACACTGTTCAGTGATATAGTTGCATGTCTGGTGCTATGAGGTTATTTGAGTTACAGCCGGCAGAGCCAGTCGTCAAGGTCGTACAATGCATGTGTAGGTAGCAGCTTGTATTACATTTGAGAGGCTTGTCAGTGAATGATTGTGCATTCATATGTTACTTGGTGCTTTAAGCGTATTCAAGTAAATTATGTATTAATTGTTAGTTATGCCACTATGGACATACATACCGTTTTGAAGTATATATATAAAAAAATAAAATAAAATCTGCAATACTCCATCTCTACACCTTGTTGTCTCTACCGGGACGTATATTACAAATTTTTATCATTTATTATTTATTAAAAAGTTATTTCATTATACATAATGCATTTACAGATCGTAATCTATAAAGAAAACAAAATATAATGATAATGGAACATAAAAGCAACAATTATTTAAGCAATTTAATAATTTACATGCTACTGGGAACCAGTAGTTACCATTAGCTGGTAACCAGCACCTACCTTACCCTAGCTATCCAAGAGAATATAATTCCTAATTTACTTTTAGTTCCACGTTCTGAATTCGTTTCTTATTTAAATTGAAATATACATATATGAAAAGCATATGAAGTATATACATGCAAACGGATATTTGTAAAGAAGTGGTAAGACAATTCGTAAAAGAAAGTATTCTGGTAATTGTGTTTCAGGTAGAAAAACTTCGCCAACTTGTTAAAAATAAACGTACAAGAGAAACACCTGGGGTCACACTTGGCCAACTGATACATTTCAAAGGGCCATAGGTAATTGCGTTCAAATAAAAAAGGGGGGAAGCAAAGCATTTATAAATACATTAAAATGTGCTATTTATTGTCCAATTAAAAAAATATTTTTCTTTCAAGTTACATGTGAGAAGGTCAAAATGTAATTTCAAAACATGGGAAATATTCGATGCTTTCAGCAGAGATTTATTCATTTTACGGATTCCAGATTTTAATGGATAGTCATTGATTATGCTGCATGAAAACCAGAAGTAATTATTTTTTATTTATTTAAGTAGGTGCCCTACTATGATGTTTATACTAGCTTCCCTCTCTCTCTATCTGCTGCATATGTTCAAACACGTAAGCGTGTTAATTTTATTTATTAAGATTCTAGAAAGCATTTTATAGGCAATTGTCTCTTGACTATTAAGTTATTTCTTCTTAGTAATCAAAACATTTGACTCTAATAAGAATAATATTTTAAAACAATATTAATTGTAATCGGGCAATTTTATTAAAGAGGTTGGCAAAAATTCCTAAGGCTTTCCCTTTAGATAACAGTAAAGTTTATATATTACTTTTGATAGCTTTCAAAATTTTGTTCAGAAACATATAGCACAAAATTTATATTAAATTTAAAAACGGTTCTAAAATTCCAGGCTAATTATTTAATAGACTATATATCTGACTCTATAAAAGCAACCTATTTACCAATTTTGAAATTTTGTCCACTTAATTATGTATAGCTGTATAGTTTTTTTATAATTAATTTACTGCGCCCTAGTTTTATATTACCCTGTATTCTTTTAACAAAAAAAAAATCATGGAAACAAAAATGTGTGTGTGGATTTTTTACTATATATCTTTTTCTTGACATTGCGATCTCCATGTTCATCACGCCCAACCCCGTAAATGAACTCACTGTTACAACTCCTAATTATATTCATTCGGGTGGGGTTTTAAATTATTTTCTCCTTTCAGTCTATAGCGTTAATGTAGGTAGATTTAACCACATGTTTCCCCTCATATTTCAGGTATAATTGTTAGAGATACCATTTTGTGACAAGAGATTCTTTAAGTTAAGTACAGCTTAGCCAAAATTGTTTTGTATTTAGTTTTAGACGATTTCTTCATATATTTTGGTATTTATCTTCTGGAGCAGGAATTGTAACAAAGCATCGCAAATGCAATAAAAACAATACTAGCAGAATACAATATGAAACTAAAAAATCGCTGATTACATCCAGAAGTAATAAATGGCTTGGGGAAGAACAGGAAAAAGAAGAAAAAATAGTCAGTGTAATGCAAACACAATCAATCACAATTAGTATTAAGAGGGGGGAGTGGCGAGAGTTGGGGAAGTGGGTTATCTGCCGGCATGCTTTTGCAGCGACATAAGTAGATATTACAATCAAACATCTCTCTGCAGGATGATAAACTAACGAGGCACTGTTATTTGGATATTCAAACAGCCCAGTCCATAAATGCCTGCCATCTCCAGAAAGATTTTTGAATACATCAGTTTTGATATTATGTTTGACATAAATGACGCATTTCATTCTTTGGTACCCGTTGTTGAATTAATGATTCTACAGTTTTATTCCTGAAGAAAAAAGAGAATTCTATCACCAGTGTGAATAACAAGCCTCACATATACGAGAGTAAATCAATAAGTTTCCGGCATCGCTCACAAGGTGTAGGATTATCGCCTTCACAAAACACTTTTATGGTGTCATACCTTATCTGTTAAGTTAATAATTGCAGCTGTAACTTGTATTCAGTTGTTCTGATATAGTTGCATAAGGAAGGCTACGTGTAGAAGATTGTTACATGTTCAAAATGGAGTATCGGGCTGTTATTAAGTTCTTCACAAAAGAAGGACTTTCTCCAAATGAAATTAAACAGCGATTGGACGGAGTGTATGGGGAAGCATCCCCCCTCATATTCTACCGTAAAAGAATGGGCAAAAAGTTTTCCAATGGGTCGAGAAAGCATTGAAGACAAAGAGTGTGAAGATCGGCCCTTGGAGGTGCTCACTCCTGAAAACATCGCTCTTGTGGAAGGAAAAATTATGGAAGACCGGCGGCTCAAAGTTACACAAATAGCAGCAAGATTGAACCTTTCTAAACAACAGTCCTTCGAATTATCATGAACATTTAAACATGAATAAGGTTAGTGACTAGACTTCTTTCCTCAGTCCAAAAACAGCAACGAGTCATCTGTTGTCAGGCATTCTGGAGCTCTGCCGTGGCAACGAGAGAGAAGTTCTGCAAACCATTGTTACAGGAGATGAAGCTATGGTTCTCTACTATGATCTCTTGTACGAAAGAGAATCAATGGAGTGTCGTAAACCTGTCGAAGCACCGTCTCTAAAGGCCAAGGCCACTCAGTCAACCAAGAAGATCATGGCCACAATCTTCTGGGACTAGTTCATTGACTTCAAAGAGAGTAACATCACAATAAATGGGGAGTGCTATGCTGGCCTACTGCACTGACTATGTGTTTTCTTCCATCAAAGAGAAAAGCACTATTTCCTTTTTTCAAAACTCAAGAAGACTTTCGAGGAAGGAAATTTAAATATGACGAAGAAGTGACGGATGCTGTTTATGCCCATTTTGCAGATAAGACTTCTAACTATTTGGGGGGGGGGATTGAAATGTTAATTCAAAGATGTGAGAAGTGTATTGCAATAAAGGGTAACTATGTTGAAAAGTGAAATATAGTTTTGGTCTTTATCATACCTAGAAAATGGTTAGGCCGGAAACTTACGGACCTACTCTTGAATCTGTGTCCTATGAAAATGAATCGCTGTCAAACATTCATTGGAGTTAATACTGGTCAGAGTATCTCTTTGCTTTATTACTGTGATATCTCTTGCCAAAATATACGATTCTGTGCTATTCCCATACAACTTATAAAATCGAAATATTTTATTATTTTTGGAGATATCTTTTTCATTCCCAACATTTTTTCCAAAAGTTTCTGAATGCTCATTCAGTAGAGCACAATAAACTGAACATTTCGTTAGGGCTAATATTGTGACGTATGGGGGTGGGGGGGGAGGAGTGCCGATACACTTTTCTTTGGCTCTGAACCCGAGGTTGGATTCAGTACACGCAATGCTAATGAAATGAAATGAAAGAACCCATTATATCCCGTAAATGACTAGGGCTGCTGGAGGGAAAAGGCCGTTTTGTGACTCACATGGTGAGATATTCCACCTGAGTTAGGGGGGGGGGACTATGCTGCTTTATAGTTTCTTGTCCTTTTTGGGTCCTTCTCCCTCCACTCACTTCTATTGCGGGCGATGCTTGACCAATAAACTCCGAGATGCTCCTTAAATGTGTCTGACCAGCTTCTTCTCGGCCGTCCTGGAGTCGTCTGTCCTGCGTAGAGGTTTCACATGGTGGTTATGTGTCCAGCTGTTGCCTCGCCACGTGCCCGTCCCATTTCCATTTTATCACTGCAGTTCTGTCCACGATGTTTTCTGATTCTGTGATGTCCTGTATTGTAGTGTTGAAGATCTTGTCTCTTAGTGTTATACCTAGCATCTTCCTCTCCATTTTCCTTTGACTTATGGCTATGTCTGTCGGTGAGTGACCAGGTTTGACATCCATAACTCAGCACCAGGAAGACACACGAGTTGAGTGCCTCAAGTCACAGTTTCTTGTTTAAAGATGCGTCTTGCAACATGAACTTTACACACCAGAAGACTTCCCAAGCTTGTGCTACTCTCCTCTTAATCTTTTATACATTTTATGATCAAATAAGACCGTTTGGTATAGATGTATCTATTCGCCCTAATACTGAATCTCTTCACCTTTATTTCTATTATCCTTTTTGGTGCGTTGGTCATTATTTTAGCTTAAAACGTGGATTGAGGATAAACACCAATAGTGTCAAACCTATCCTGGACAAAGGTAAGTAATGAAACTGGTTACGACCTAGCAACACTTTTTCCCCATCTCTTCTAAAAGTGAACAGAAGAAGAATAATGAAAGTAGTTGCATTAATTTACGAACAGGTCTCTTCAAGGAACATCTACCAAAAGTGCAACTCTAAAGATGAACCCACTTGTAAAATGTGTAAACAGAATGAGGAGTGTGCTCTCTTTGAGTGTCCATTCCTGGTAAGAAAGAGACACTTAGCTATTTCTATAACCACGGGAGACTTGGGAACGGACGCTACCATTGGAACTACAATATTGCAACTTGTTCAGCAACAGATTTTGGAAAATAATGAAGGCATCTCTTCCTATAGGGTTGCACAATAAACCTTATAGGATGACGTGCTCTAGGTGGTGTAAACTCCATTAAACCCCCGTTATCTAATCTAATCTAACTTCATGTTCTGATACTTTCAACTTTCAAGAGTCTCATTAATGAGTCCAAATGCAGAGGGTGCCAAAAATGTATACACACTTCAAGTAAAGAAAAAAACTGTGTTAACATAACAAAACTGAATTCACACAAACAGAAAATGATGAGCACTAATCATCTCAGACTTTTACAGTTACAACAGTTGCTCAAAATGCCCACCATCGACGTCGATACACCTCTGAGTACGTTGAACTACTAATTGAGCACGTTGAACTACTAATTGAGCAACGTTTGCGAAAGTGTCCTCAGCGATTGCAGCACATGCCGTTTCAATTTCTTCCCAAAGTGCCGCCAGTGTAGCTGGTTTTCTACGGTATGCAACACCCTTAAGAGTTCCCCAAGGTAGAAGTTCAACGGAGTTAGATCCGGAGAACGCGGTGTAAACTCAATCGGACCTCTTCGTCTTATCCAGTGTGTGAGCCTTCGACCGTATTATTGGTAATTGGCTATCTACGTCAGAGACAGCGCACTAAATCAAATAAGTAAACATTTCATTTACGCTAGTTCTTGACCTAATTTCACTAAATCAGCATTTACTCAATAATAAATAAGAAATAATACGCTACTGTAACAAAATATGTAACCACAACGAACCAAATAAATACACATATGTGCTTAAGAACTCTAATCCCATTGTCCACCATTTTGTGTACTATCGATACTTGCATTGGGGTCTGGGTAATGTAGTAGGTCTTGAATTTACAGCCGTACCGAGAAGGCCAGCGCAGTCAACGACAACAAGTAAAACATTTAAAAATACGTAGCACAGTGAAGTCTAAGAAGCCCCAAAAAAACCTCCACTTTCTCATCATTCTTATAATTTCTCGGCTAAAAATTTCACAGAACTGTTAAGTCATAAACTACATTTGCAGAATTATCGAGAAAAGGTAAGGGAATAGGTGGATTCAGAAAATTGTGATGATGCACTTCCTCTTAAAAGAGAAATTTACAGAACCTTAAGAAAATATGTCTTTTAAATACACTTGCTAGATCCGTGTAAACGATAAACTGTTATTTCTTGGGGGATGGATGTTTATTTTCTAGAAAACATCCTGTTATAAAAAGAGTAAAAACTGAATGTTATTCTGCAGGTTTTGTGCCAACACTTCCAAGTCTATTTTCATACCCGGAAACGCCGCTGTGTTTCTAAAACCAGACCGAAGATGGATTAACTTAGCAGCAGAACAGTTGTAAATATGTGTGATGGCAGATAATTCCTCTGACACCGGACAGCGTGAGAACTTAAGATGAAAGGTCCTTAAGTTTCCGGCCTAACCATTTTCTACGTATGATAAAGACAAAAATTATATTTCACTTTTCAATATAGTTACCCTTTATTACACTACATTTCCCACATCTTTGAATTACCATTTCAACCCATCCAACACAAATAATCAGGAGTCTTGTCTGCAAAATGGGCACAAACAGCATTCATCATTTCTTTGTCACATTTAAATTCCCTTCCTCAAAGGACCTTCTTGAGTTTTGAGAACAGGAAATAGTCACTGAGAGCTGGATCTGGGCTGTAGGATGGATGGTCGATCTCTTTCAAGCCACATTTCTTCACAGTTTCCTTTGCAACAAGAGCTGTGTGCATAGGCGCGTTGTCGTGAAGAAGGCGCACACCACCACTCAACTTTCCTCGTTTTTCTCTTTGATGGAAGCACGTGGTCTGTGCAGTAGGTCAGCATAGTACCCCCATTTACTGTGGTGTTTCTCTGTCTTATTAATGTTCTATACTTTGTAATATGAATCAAATAGGCTTCATGTTCTGATCAGGTGTTGTGTAATTCTCAGCTTCTCGATTTCTTGGGTCGGTCCTGGTGGTGTAGTGGTTACCATACTAGCCTTCTAAACCCAAGATCGCTGGTTCAAAACCGGCCAGTAGTGATGGATTTATCGGGCGTAAAAATCCTAAGCATGGCTTCTTTTGGAAGGGAAGTAAAGCCGTGGGTCCCGTGTCGTACATTTATGGCACGAAAAAGAACCTCGAGCCTGAAAGAAGAGGCCTCTGAGCAAAATTTGTCGGCCGTTTCACGCCCTGAGTTGAATGGGACGCTGATGACATGAGATGTTAAAGAGAGTCCGTAAATAAACAAAATCAAAAAATTCAAATAATTACCATTTTGTATTCCCTTCTTCCAAACCCATCCGAATGCTATCTAGACTTTTTTAATTTATCGTTTGCCCAAAATCTTTGGTACCAACTACTAATGTGATGTAGGTAAAATAAAGTTCTCGAATAACTGGTTTCTGCTGAGGTTTCATGCAGACCGAGATGCACTCTTATCAAAGACGGAGACACACCTACTCTGTCTGACACTTTATGTAGATTCCTGCTGCCCCCTTATATACAATACGATGTTGCAAGATTATAACTACTTAATTCTCTTTAATTGAAGTATCTTAATGTGTTGGTTTGGGGTGACGGAGTAAAACCTAAACCAGTTTTAACTTCCCCCTCAATATCTAAATCATGCGATCTTCGTATAAATTAAATCATTTTAAATAGGTAGATGTTCAGACCAGGATGATTTGAATGAAAGCCCTGGATGTAGAAAATTCATTCTTCTAATTGCTCCATCTTTACTTCATCTGAAATGAACTATGAAAACTCCTTATACCCCGATGTTCACATCAGATATCATTATTGACACACATATTACCCACTTTCGGGCCACAATTTTCATTCATTTTTTTAATCTATCGAGGGTGGCAAAAAATGTATACACACTTTCACAGTAGATATCTATTTAATATATTTAAAATTTGTACTGAAAAACAGCAGTAATGTGTAGTATGATGTTCTGTAAACAGATGTGTCTCACATTACATTGCACTAGCGTTGCTACAACAAAATGAAGTCAAGATTATCGTTTGAACAGCGGAAAGCAATTTTGAGGTGGTATTGGAAAACCGAGAATGCTGTTGAAGTTCAAAGGCAATGGAGACGTGTGTACAGAACAGAACCGTCAACGCGAGTAACAATTGCAGCATTCGAGACAAATTTGAGACTAATGGTATCGTATGTGATGTTCACAAGGGCAGATCTGGGAGACCTCGCACAGCAACAAGCCCCGCGCACTGGATCCAAGGCACTGGATAGGACGAAGAGGTCCCATTGAGTTTCCGCCGCGTTCTCCGGATCTAACTCCGTTGGACTTCTACCTATAGGGAACTCTTAAGGATGTTGTATACCGTAGAAAACCAGTTACACTGACAGCACTTCGGGAAGAAATTGAAACGGCATGTGCTGCAATCGCTGAGGACACTTTCACAAACGTTGCTCAATCAGTAGTTCAATGTACTCAAAAGTGTATCGACGCCGATGGTGGGCATTTTGAGCAACTGTTGTAACTGTAAAAGTCTAAGATGATTAGTGCTCATCATTTTCTGTTTGTGTGAATTCAGTTTTGTTATGTTAACACAGTTTTTTCTTTACTTGAAGTTATGTATACATTTTTTGGCAGCCTTTGTATTTTACAGCCCCTCTCTCTTGTGGTTTTTATCTCCGCTGGAGAACATAAGTCAACTCCCCACAAGCTAACCGCCTCTAAGTGCAAATATGACCACAGTATTCATGTAAAAGCCTGTAGCAGACCACCTAAGTTCCTTACTGCCAATCATCACCAGCATTAGAGAACACACGTGCCGGCGGAGGGCATCACCTCTGGACAAAGTTTCTACTCGCCTTATTATGAATAATAAAACCAATTAAGACTTAGCTAGCGCCTTTAGGACCGCGAAGTCAAGACACACAATGACGTCATCAGTCTGACGTGACTGGCATTGTAGGAGAGACGAGTAATTAGGCTGCTATTCACCTTATGGTCCGGACGGCTGATATCCGGACGAGTGAAAAGATGTCGGAACGTCTCCGCACGTGCTTCCATACCTTTTAGCATCACAATAACTTCTCCCGGGTAAATATAAAAGGATTCCGCGACACCGCCAACTTATGAACTCAGCTGGCTTTACTCAGAAGGCGTGGTAAAGTAAGATATTCCGACTTCCATTTAGACTCTTTCAAGTTTTACATTATAGCTGCAGTAAGGATTAACACGGGCGGTTCTTTTTCCCTAGGGGTTAGGTCTCGATGTGAGGCACACCATACACGTTGGCTAAGAAACTTTGCTTTTTAACCTAAAGACGTTATCTATGGCGACATTCAATTTTTTATTTGTGAATTCCGAGACTAGTGTAATCTTATGCCCCACGTGTTATACAAGCTTACTATCGAATAATTGTACACACATGCGCTTTGTTTTACCTGCACAGTATGCACTTTATTATAATTTATTTAAAATAAATTTAATTTAAACAAGAAACACACATTGAGGGGAACATTTAAAACTAATATTGATTACATTTTAGATTTCCTCACTTCACCTCCAGTCACCTAACTTTGAAATTATAAATGACACTAACCGTATGACATTTACATTTAAAAAAAAGTATTCAGTCGTCATAAGGTAGGTCCATAAGTTTCCTCCTTCGCCGTTAAGGATATCGCCTTCACAAAAGCCATATCTCATCTGTTAAGTAAATAATTGCAGCTGTAACTTCCACTCCGCTGTGTTCAATTGTTCAAATAGATTTGTATAAAGAAGGCTATGTGTAGAAGGTTGTGACGTGTTCAAAATGGAGCATCGAGCTGTTATTAAGTTCTTCACAAAAGAAGCACTTACTCCATATGAAATTAAACAGCGATTGGACGGAGTATATGGGGAAGCATTGTCCTAATATTCTAAGGTAAAAAAATGGGACAAACTTTTTCAAATGGGTCGAGAAAGCATTGAAGACGAAGAGCGTGCAGGTCGGCCCTTGGAGGTGCTCACTCCTGAAAACATCGCTCTTGTGGAAGGAGAAATTATGGAAGACCGGAGGCTCAAAGTTACAGAAACAGCATCAAAGTTGGGCCTTTCTAAATCAACTGTCCTTAGAATTATTCATGAACATTTAAACATGAATAAGGTTAGTGTCTAGACTTCTTTCCTCAGTCCAAAAGCAGCAACCAGTCAGTTGTCAGGCATTTTGGAGCTCTGCCGTGGCAACGAGAGAAAAATTCTGCAAACCATCGTTAGAGGAGATGAAACTATGGTTCTCTAGTACGATCCTTTGTCCAAAACAGAATCAATTCAGTGGCGAAAACCTGGCGAAGCACCGCCTCTAAAGGTCAAGTTCACTCAGTCAACCAAGAAGATCATGACCACAATCTTTTGGGACTGTGAAGGAATACTCTTCATTGACTTCAAGGAGAGGAACATCACAGTAAATGGGGAGTACTATGCTGGCCTAGGAAAGGCGAGGAAAGCTCAATGGTGGTGTGAGTCTTTTTCATGACAACGCCCCTGCCTGTGAACACAGCTCTTTTTGCAAAGGAAGCTGTGACGAAATGCGACTTCAAGAAGATGGACCATCCACTCTACTGCACAGATCTAGCTTCCAGTAACTATTTCCTCTTCTGAAAACTCAAGAAGGACCTTCGAGGAAGGTAATTTAAGTGTGACGAAGAAATGATGGATGCTGTTTATGCCAGTTTTGCAGACAAGATTTCTAACTTGGGGGGGGGGGGTGTTAAATGTTAATTCAAGGATATGAGAAATGAATTGCATTAAAGGGTAACTATATTGAAAAGTGAAATATAGTTTTGTCTTATCATACTTAGAAAATAGGCCGGAAACTTATGGATCTACCCTCATATATTAATATTTTCTATCGTTGCCTGGCAATCTGGATAGTTGTTGTTTCAATTTGAACAGAAAAAGTTGTAGAAAATAAACAAATAATTTTATTTTGGTTTTAATTACAATTGTTAACATTACAGTAAAACAAAAATATTCAACATTTTTCTAATTATTCCGCTTATATTTTGATATTTCTTATCAGTATGTAGCATTTTGTAACTGATTACGAAAATACTATTATATAAAATGACCCGTAGTTTTATAATATTACTCTATCCCAATTCAAACTAAAATAGATTACAACCGAATCTCTTTTAAAATTTAGATATCTTGATGTAGTGGGGAGGGTCATTCGGAATTTCAAAGTGTGGATGGCTGAGGACGTGGAAGTAAAACCTAAAACGTATAACAACTTTGGTGTTAAACATCCACCTTAATATCTAAATGAACATGAATTTTGTTTAAATTAAATTAATTTTTAATAATTAGTTAATCGGAGTGCACAGTTTTGAAATAAAAGTCCTGTATAGCAATACATTTTTACTTATGAGATGCCATCTTAAAATGGACAGAAAATTTTGAATTCTCACCAATCACAGTCGCATTACGAGGTGAATTTATTGAGAAAAAATTATCAAATTCGTTTTATCACGCGGCGTGCATTTGTCTTGTGGTCAAGGTAGCCAATTCTATACTTCCACTATATAATTTCTTAACACGCATCACTGCTATAGGCGGTGGGAAGCTATTGATAGCAACAAAAACCTGGACAATCAAAATGGAGGATTCTTCAAAGCATTTTGGTGATGTGTCAAATGTACAAATTGGTCTTATCATTAGGAATTCCAAACTAAAGAATACAAAGAAAAATAGAGACAATATGTGTTATCTTTTTTTTTTCACCTCAGCTGGTATTAGAAAATTGAACGGTAGCGATTGTAATTGTCGACTTTTGTGTTTTTCAGTGTCACGGTTTTTGAATAGAATAGATATCCATAAGTATAGCAAGTGTTAATATTCTGTAAGCGAATTTCAAATATATATGTTACTTTTATTTTTGATCTATTCATGAAATTGTCGTAAACCCGTATTTTGCTCTTCTCTATTGGCATTAGTGACAATCGGCATTCTTCTGTCACAAGATTGCTTAAAAAAATTAAGTACAAATACACAACTAAGACATTTCTGTAAGCCAAGTTTAAAGGAATTATATTTAAATTCTTATTTTATTCGTGAAATAGTCCCAAAAAACATCACTCGAGGCTCTGAGCTTGCCAGATAAATTCACTAGTCACTGCGTTCGTGAATTTACCGGCAATATCAGACCCCCTCGTGATATTACTTGTGATAATTTCTCTTTCTCATACATTTTCGTCCTTTTTAGATTTAGTTCGTTGTGATAATTTTGAACCATAAGCTTGGTACTTTAATCTGCTGTCCAAATGTTGGCAGGATTATCTCTGAGCATTTTATACCGTTGTAAAACATGAAATAAAGGCAAATACAATGGGTGTTGGATGAAAAAAAAAAGCATCTAGCAGCGAAGGTTCAGCACTAAATATTCTCATTTTTTCCCTCCTCTACACTTGGTTTTCAACACAGTTCACGTTGATATCCATAAAAGAACAGTAGGCAGAAATTACACCACGAACGGCTAAAAATAATATAGAGTATGGATTTTCCAGGAATGCCTTTGTTTTCCAGAGACAGCTTGCTGTAGGCAGTCAGGGAGCATTTCCATACAATACCAGGATTATCTCTCTCTCTTTTTCTCTCTCGAGGCATTACCCTCGATATTTACGTGAGCAGATACAGCACCAGATCGCAAAGAATTAGAACATCCCGGCATGTGATGTTCAATAACTGTTATCAGTATTGTGGAACATTCCCACCAAGATTTGTGGGGCATGCCGGAGCGAAAGTAATGCCTATTTTAACCTGTTCCCAGAGAAAGTGTTTCTGCTAAGAAGTCTTGGGCTTTGATTTATAAAAAGAGCTGCTGGAGTAAATTAACCATCAACTGGCTCCCACCTTAGCGAATCCTGAGCGTTTCTTTGAGAATTTCAATCTCAATAAATAAGACAGGAAACGTTTTTATTAGTTCCTGTTTATATACTGCATCTACCTTAAAGTGATTAAAGTTCATAACATGAAGCCTGTGTATTATTATTGCTTATAAAATAATAACATACTGAGATTGTCCAAATCACGATCAGTAGCTTCCGCAGATATTTCAAACCGAGAAACTACCGAGGGTGACAAAAAATGTATACACACTTTCACAGTAGATATCTATTTAATATATTTCAAAGTTGAACTGAAAAACAACAGTAATGTGTAGTATGATGTTCTGTAAACAGATGTGACTTACATACATTATGATAGCGTTGCTACAACAAAATGGAGACAAGATTATCGTTTGAATAGCGGAAAGCAATTTTGAAGTGGTATTGGAAAACCGAGAATGTTGTTGAAGTTCAAAGGCAATGGAGACGTGTGTACAGAACAGAACCGCCGTTGGACTTCTATCTATGGGGAACTCTTAAGAATGTTATATACCGTAGAAAACCAGCTACACTGGCAGCACTTCGGGAAGAAATTGAAGTGTATCGACGCCGATGGTCGGCATTTTGTGCAACTGTTGTAACTGTAAAAGTGTAAGATGATTAGTGCTCATCATTTTCAGTTTATTTGAATTCAGTTTTGTTATGTTAACACAGTTTTTTCTTTGCTTGAAGTGTATAGACATTTTTGGACCCTCGGTATATTTCTCTAAGATACACAAGATATATAGGGTAAGGATGGGTCAAGGGACATCTATTAAGACATTTAGGGATGTTTTACATTTTATGTTGGCAATTCCACTGTCTGCACTATGATACGTTAAGGTTGACTGAGAGCAATGTTATTTCGCAATAGATTTGTCTCACTCCCCAACCAACATCACTTTGAATTTCAAACGACATTCCTTTCATATAATATCTAAATTTTAAAGAGGATTAAAATTTATCACTACTTTTGCTTAACCTTGATTATTATTATTATTATTATTATTATTATTATTGTTGTTGTTGTTGTTGTTGTTTGCATTTAGACAGAATAAAAAAATAATTAGTTATAAGATGAAAACAATTTTTGGGGGTAATATACAACTATTCAGCCTATTTCGGAACTCCTTTGCATTCTGTTCCTTCTTATAGGGTGTACACAAATTTAAAGCATTTTATTACCAAAACACAACCACTACATTAAATTCTTAACAGTGTGTGTAGTTTTATTCTGTCCAAAATAAAATGTGATAACAAATGAACCCCCTTTAAATGAGACGGCTGTACCATTTGGAATTTCAAAATTGAGTGGCAAGGGATAAGGGGCTAAAATCTAAAAAGTAACCGATATTTGTTTTAAACTTTCCCCTAAGTATCTAAGTTCACGTGCTTATTGTTTCAGTTAGATTTATTTTAAATAGGTTGTTATTCATAATAGCAGGATTTGAAATGCTTGCCTTGTATATTTTGAAATGTCTGTTTCGTACATTGCACGTTACATAAGTTGAAATTTTACATTTGGTTTATCAGTTTTTAATGCTGCATTTTAACACAGTATCAATTAGTATTTAGTTTTAATGACTTACTCCAGGTTAAGTTTCAAATCTATCAAAAGCTGGTTTATTACTCAAACAGGAAACCGTTACCTACCTTAGCAATGAAATCCTTTATATAGCGGTACCAGATGCATGGGAATATGTCATCACTGAAACCTAGACCAGCTCTATGTCTCGTTTCCCATGTTTGCTGATACTGGAAGCTGAGAGGTTCCGTGCAATGTCTCAGAGATGCGAAGTAAACTTTTTTTGCTTATTGCCCTCTTTATTTTTTTCCCCCCAAGCTTTATTACTTGCAGGGTTGCTAATTTACTTAAAAAAATCCGTCACCAATCCCTCAAGAGTTGAATAACTTTTAATAAAAATTAATATAAAATCCAAATTAAATCTCATTAATTAATGAAATAAAAAACAAGGTACGGCATTACTGTGAGGTAATAGGGGAACAAAATTAGAATTCTTGCAACATATAATCATAAAAACACATTTTATAAGTATTATTATTACTATAATCAACTTTAAGTCACAAGAAATAATGGTATACTATAAATTAAATGAAATATATGACCGCTGACATACAAACTATAACGTGTGGGTATTTTTAAATGTAATCATGTTTATGAACTTATTCCTTGATATCATCTTTACATTCACTAAAATAGAGAGAAACAAGAGAAATTTAATTCTAATGTTATTGCATTAAAACATATGCAAACGTTTTCTGAAGGTTATTACAGAGCGATCTTAGATACAAATATACTTCTCAAACACATATTAGGTTAGTATTTCACAGCCGTTGTCTTCACGACGATACTTTTGTTAAATATAAAACATATGTAACGTTATAAACACAGTTCATATGCTGGATTAATTTCTCTCTTTTTTTTTTTTTTTTTTTTTTCAAACAATGTAGAGAAAATTAACGCAAGAGCACTTTTTAAAGTTTGACTTTCAAGTATACCTTTATTCCGAATAGTTCAATTTCCCTAAACTACATTTCTTATTTATTAAAATATTATATACGAATTTTGTTGCGGAGGAACAAATGTTGGTCTCTCTAGAGAGATTTTTAAATTTTGGCTTTCAAGTAACCCCCCTCCAAATACCTTGATTTCCCTGAATTTCAGAAACTATTTTTCTTATTACATTTAAATGCTTATACCAGGTTTAATTGATGGTTATATGCCGAGTTTCATGCAGAAAAACAAAAAATTGCGACCGCTCTAGCGTTATTAGACAGGTACATATTATATACATAAACAGGGGAGAGAGAGAAGTGACACATACATGACACATACACACATAGTCTCTTTCGGTGTCTAGTAGGTACGATTGATGCAGCTTTGGATAGATTAGTAAAAACTGTTTCCATTGGTGCAACCACAATAGCTTACATTTCTTCGGAAGTTGCTAAAAGAATATAAAAGAATATAAATAAATAATAAATAAATTAACTAAAGTACAAACCAATTTTTCACGGATACAGCTATGATAGCTTCATTCCTTCGGAACAGTTGGTCCTGGTGGTATAGTGGTAACCATATTTGCCTCCTAAACCAAGATCGTGGGTTCGATCCCGGCCAGGACCGATGGAATTTTTGAGCGTAAAAATCATAAGTATGGCTTCCTTCGGAAGGGAAATAAAGCCGTGGGTCCCATGTCGTAAATTTACGGCAATAAAGACCCTCAAGCCTGAAAGAAGAGGTCTCTGAGCAAAATTTGTCGGTCGTTTCACGCCCGGAATAGAATGGGACGCTGATGACCTGTGATATTTACGAATTAGGTTTATTCGTAAATCAACCTAATTAAAAAAATCCTTCGGAATTCGTTAAAAAAACACATTCTGAAATGCTTACCAAAACGTGACTTTCTGAACGATTAGAAAGTATCATCTTTAACATTAACTAGAATAAGATACGTTTCTAAAGGAACGAAACCCTTTAGTTTTGTCCCTAAGCATTTAGTAGACCATTTCAAATCTATGAGATACTAATGTAGAAAAGGCTATAATAGTATGAAGGGGAAATGTTTATTAATAACATTAGGCGATTTATTTAATGATTTTTTTTTCAATGGACACTGTCCCGGGTTCTACAGAAATGAACACGAAAATCCAGTTCTCTCTGTGGACAGGCTCGTGAAATTGTGTGTAACATTATGCAATATTTAATAGACTGAAAAAAATGAATGCCACAGCTTGTTATTGTTTCAGCTAGCATAGCAACTGTCAAAAGGTTTAATAACAAAAGGAAGGCAATCAAAACTATAGAGGTGTTTAGGCTTTTCTGCGCTTAAAGCAATTGCAGCAAAAAAATAAAATAATAGAGACAAATTACTCCAAGTAAAACGTTTAATTCATAATTTACATACCATTAGGAAGATCGTACCTGCCATTAGAAAAATAAAGCACCTAAAAAAAAAAAACATGTAACAATGTGGAAGAGAATACCTCAGAATGCAAATAAGAAAACAATGCTTCAGATAGAAGAAGTGATTCTCAACTTTCCATATCGTAGTCCAGCCCACCGCAGATAACCTATGAAGTTTACTATCAATTTTTAGGTATAATTTCTGGCGCTGAAATTACTGAATATCTCACAAAAATCCATGTGAAGTGTGACTTCATCCTCCCTATAGTCCAGTTTTTTTCCCATGTGACTTTTTCCTTTTCACCAAATTGAAGAAATGTCTTCCTGGGAGGTATTTTCCATTATCAGCAACAGAAACTCTGGCACATGTGCACTGCATCCAATAGAATAGGGTGACAAAGGTATGTTTGAAAAAATATGATAATTCTGTATTGAATAACCCGCTAAGTACAGCACATTTATGTCTATCTCCTAACATTATGCATGTTGGAAATATTCAAAACTTCTTGCGTTAAGATATAAATACAGCCGAGAGCTGGTAATAAAACTGTAAATACAGCGGAGGGTACACTGATTTTCCATTAATAACTTTATAATTTACTGAAAGCATCACAAAACGCAACAGGAAAAACAAATAGAATGTATTAGTTCTTTCTATAATGTCTGATAAACCTTGACATAGTCACAATGCAAATTGAATCACAATGGAATCTCTGTTGGCTGTACACCTTCACATTGTTGGTTTAATATACTACTTCACGCTAATGAGGAAACAAGTAAGGTATACAGCAGTAATTAGCACTTCCTGTTAGCTTTTTGTTACTAACCTTGGAGACATTCTTTGAAAAATAGTTTTCTGGAATGTTACGTTACATTTTTTACACATCTTATGCAATTTTGTTTATTTTTTTTTTTATTTACATCTCAGGCCATCAGCGTCTCATTCAATTCAGGGCGTGAAACTGTCGATAAATTTTGCTCAGAAGCCTCTTTTTTTCAGGTTATCTTTTGTGCCGTAAATGTACGACACAGGACCCGCTGCTTGACTTCCCTTCCAAAGGAAGCCATACTTGAGATTTTTACACCCAAAAAATTCATCGATCCTGGCCGAGATTGAACCCGCGATCTTGAGTTTAGGAGACAAGTATGGTTTTTTTTTTTTTTAAATTTGGTTTATTTACGGACGCGTCCGTACAGAACAGGACTGAAATTCTAAAGAGAATGAGATTGGATTGGATTGACTGAGACAGAAGAGGATTTCAAACACGTTAAGTCCTTTTGTATCCTACAGAAACACCGGGAGGAAGGGATGGAGAGAGGGATACGAAGAATGGCTAGGTTTACTGTACGGCAGATACGGATGGATGCATGTGGGGATCCGAGACTCTCCTTTTTTTGCAAGGAGGAAATTCTATCACTGCACGCCGCTCACCGCCAACCACGTCGCTTAACTTGTAGTCTTGAAACGATGAACAACGATACGAAATTAGAGGGAACGAGGGATAAAAACTCATAAAAAAAAGGAAAATTTAAGCATAAACTTATGTGCTTTTTCTAAGTTTTTAATGAAGCTAATGAGCTATGGATTTTATTTATAATGCTGATGTAAAGTTATAGAATGTTTTTGATTAATTTCAATATTTTTATAACATCGACGTTTTTAAAAAAGCCTAAAAGTCAAGGAAATTATTTTTAATACCAGCTGTTCAAATAAACATTTCATATGAAGTATTCTTAACCCCATTGGTAAAAGATACACTTTCGAGCTCCGTTTGACAAGCGTTAAATTACGATCTAGCAAAAATCGACCGATCAATTCGGTGCCAGTGACATAAGGTAGAAAGAGGTACATGCTTGGCAGAAGAGTCCACCACACTTTAGCTCTCACCTTTGTCGTGCAGAAACAAACTTTCTACCGTCAGAGAGGCTGTTATTAAAATTTCCTGCATAAACAGGAAGCCGGAATAATAAAGCGACGTAATCGCCGACACGATGGTGTGTGGTGTACAAATAAAGTAGAATCACCAAGCTCGGCGGCCACTAAATCAAGTTAACATGAATCAGCCTTAAATGCTGACATCTCTAAAGGTTTATCTTGCCACTCCTGGGGTCTGGTTTCCGTATAATTTATATGCTGGGGAAAAATCTGGTGTAAATTATACTTTTGTGTGCACACGTGGCCGACACCTGAGAAGTCTAAAATGTTAGCCACGTGCATAGTTTACTGTACACTAAAATTAGCGCGACAAAGATGTTCATATTTTGTGAATGTTTAAGCGAGCTAATCATATCAAGTAAGATATCGTTTGCTTGTAGACTGTAGCAGTTTTAAGCTCTAGATACTTCCTTAACCAATAAGAAAATAGTTATATTCTCTTTGGAAAACATAATACCTGATAACAAGCCCGGATTTTATGTCATTAAATATTTTAATGACATACATTTATGCACAAGCATTAGGTAGAGAAGAGTAGATGTCCATTAATTTTATTTTACATATTTATAAATTAAATACGGACTCATTTTTATATAATAGTAAGTACTTCACATCATAATTTTTATACTTTCACCATATTAGAAAATCAATACTTTTTGGTACAATATTATCTATTTAACACTATGCTGATATTATTCTGCACGTTTTAATATTTTTAAATAATAATTATTACTTTGCTATATATATTTTTCACCACAGTATATAATTTTACATGTTGTAATATCATTAAAGAATTACTTTTACGTAAAATATTAATTATTTCAAACTATACTATACAATTTTGCATGTTTTAATATGTTTTGATGTAATATTAACTATTTAACACCATGCTACATACCGCCACGGGTGACCGAGGTCGTTAATGCGCGAACTCGTGAGCGGGAGGTCTGGGGTTCTATTTCTGTCAGGACCGTCATTCCTGACTGAGGTTTTTTTCCCAGGTTTTCTTCAGTCCTCATAAATGTCAAATGCAGGGGATGTACCCTAAACTCAGGTCTGGAACGTTTCGTTCCTTTAGAAGTAAGAAAATCCTCTCAATTTATCATCTCATGTATCATCAGTGTCCACCGCCTGTGGTGCCTCAGCAGTAAAAACGGACGTTAAATACCATTAAAAAACTATATTGAGAAAATGTATTTAGGTGAAATGTATTCAATTAACTTAATATGTGTAAAATTAAATGAACATGTATTTAATTAGTTTGACGTATTCGACAAGGTTGGTACCGCTACGGGTGGCCGAGGTCGTTAAGGCGTGGACTTGTGAGCGGGAGATCTTGGGTTCGATTCCCACCAGAACCGTTCTCTCTGACAGAGTTTTTCTCCAGGTTTTCCTCAGTCCGCATAACTGGCAAATGCTGGGGATGTATCTACTCTAAATCCTTTCCCAATATATCATTTCATTTCATGTATCCTCAGTGTCACCGCCTGTGATGCCTCAGTAGTTAAAACGGGCATTCGCGATATACTTATACCTAAATAGATTTACTGTTTTTAGCGAGGTGAAATGTAGTTAATGAAATATTTTGCTGTAAATAATCATTCCTTTTTAATTATTCTTCACTGTCATTGGGTGTATGTCCAACTGCAATTAATAAATACATACATTGCATATTTATGAACATATTTCTCATAAAATCCGGTTTTAGTATGTAATAATCTTACGACACTTACAAGGGAGAGAAAGAATTGATTGACGCATTCGCAAGAAACTCTGTACTAAATATGACGTACTGTAATAACTTCAATTATGCTGCAAAAGAAGGCTTACATAATGCAACTAATAGAGAAAAGGGAAAATAACAACTTAGAGATTCATAGGGTTCAAAAATCTCAAAAAAGTTTTTATAGTGATTTACTGTAAAGAATCATAGAGAAAGGATATTTTTAATTCATATCAACCAACAAAACATGCTCTAATAGGACTATAAATAATAAACACACATATAATAAATACATTTATTATATGAATCTAAAACATTTATACTGCAAATTGAATACTCTCTCCATTCCGGAAAAGAAAATACACTATTCCAATTGACCTTGAAACGACATTGAGAATGTCATTTCAAGGACGAGTTAAGGTCTCTATCTTATGTCCCCTTAAGAGCACTTCAAATTTCGTCTTAAGCATTTTTTTTTTTTTTTTTTTTTTTTTTTGATTTTTCCCCTTCGTTTCGGAGGAAAATGGGCGCGACACCATAAATACCTCATCCTGCATAAATCACAATGCAATACATCCACTAAAAGTTTCAATGATAAAATTATCATTAATTACCTTTTGTCTACGGTCAAAATAGTTGGCATATGTTACAAAGAACACTCCGAAAGTATTTAGGAAAAACAAAAGAATCATTCGAAAATGATATAAGGCATGAGAGATGTGTATTGGTTGATGCATTCACGTTCCAATTGTGATATTATTTTCAGCATTTCTAATTTACCTTTAGATTGCAATTTCGGATAAACTTTTGATACAGTTGATTAGAGAGGCTGGTAGTAGAATATGCGGTTTGTTAAATAATCAGTTCTTGAACAAGAAATATTCTTTTCCTATGCCTTTCTTTTTAATTTCCTCAGGACAAAACTTTAAGTTCATTTTACCACTTAAAGGGATTAGGCAAACTAGTGTGCTCAGCTTGGCCAACTGTAACAGAAACTTTGGCCACAGCTGACACATGCTGGAATAAGCGTAAGCTTAATAACCGTCTTCGTTTAACTAACACACGATGTGTGTTCTAAAAGTTCTTGGCTTGTCTCAGAGATGTCGTGAAGATGGCCAAACTACTATGATTGTTAAGTATCATCCTTTAGCTGGCGCGATGTAATATTTAAGACATGTAAGTGTTTGTGACGATCGTGTAAACAAACTAGTGTTAACATTTTCTACAAAAGGGATAAAACTCAAATACTAGTTGGAATAAGTTTTTCATTTTGAAGGGTTTAACTCCAACAGAAATACAAAAGGAGTTAAATTCAACTTTGAAGGATTCTTCCTCTTCGTTTCCGAGGTTAAAAAGGGAACTGCTGAATTTAGGTGTGGTCTTACATCCATTTTAGATGATGAGCGCTCAGGGCGCCCTAAAGCTGCTACGACCGATGAGGTTGTGACAAAAATTCAAAATGTCATACTCAATGATTGCAGATTGAAGTACGCGAGTGACTGACATTGTAAAGACCTCGATAGACCGCGTCCATTACTCAAAGTTTTGTGTGCGAGAAAGCTTTCTGCTCGAAAGGTGCGTGTTTGTTAACAATGGATCCAAAACGCTTTCGAATGAACATTTCTCAAGAGTGTTTAGTTTTATGTAAATTCAATTCCAGTGAGTTTCTTCAGCGTTTTATAATAGTAGATGAAACATGAATTCATCACTACACGCCAGAGACGAAGAAGCAGTCCAAACAGTGGGTGGCAACAGGTGAAAGTGCACCAAAGAAAGCAAAAACAGTTCCATCTGCAGGAAAAGTCTTGACTACGGTTTTCAGAGATTCAGAAGACAGAACCATTACCGGGGAGTATTACACTTCACTACTGGACCAACTGAAGCATTCAGTTCAGGCAAAACGTCCACATATTGCGAAAAAGAAAGTTCTCTTTAATCATGATGATGCACCTTCACACCCGTCTGGGAGTGTTGCTGCTTGACCTTCGCTTCCAAATGCTTCCACACCCGCCATATTCACCGGATTTGACTCCCTGTGATTGCTTTTTATTCCCAAGCCTTAAGAAATGACTGAGTAAAGGGAGGTTTACATCAAATGATAAGGTTGGAGCTGAGACAGGCGCTAATTTTTCACAGTTGGAGGAATTTTATATCATTGAAGGTATTAAAAAGTTGGAAAGTTGTTGAACTAACGTAGTTTAAAATTTTTTTCTTTTAAATCTTGTTTTTTACACCGAGAACTTTTAGAACGCCCCTTGTGCGATGGCAACTGTCCCTAAAACGCCAACGATCTTACTCAAGTATAGAAATATTTTGTTATCGTCCATTTCCTTAACAAAACATGCCTAACTAGTTTTATTTCAAACAGAAAATACCAAATAGCTCACCAAGCTATGCTGGAAACGGAAGTGGTGCAACCTTTCGTGACTGCGCCTGTTGTAATAGTGGCAATTTTTTTTAATGACGCTCTCATTGTCGAACTCGTATGTCCTGCTATGTCTTTTCAAGGCCTATACAACTATAAAACAATTTTTGAAAGAACTAACGTTGTGTGTTGCAGTAGATGCCGACTCCAGTAAATGAAGTTAGAGATAAAAAAATGTTCTGGAATGGCTTTTCACTTTAATAAACGAGTAAGATTTTCGAGGTACTGTGCAATGTGACAATCGAATGTTGTCGAAGTTTAGAACAAAAGCATGCTAACTTTTGATTGCCAGATCTTTGCGATATATTTTTATATCCCAAGCGAGAAAGAATAACGTCAAGTTAGGTGATTGCCAAGGGAGGAACAGGAGCGCTCTATCGCGGATACCGGGGAAGAAATCGGCATTTCTTTTGTTATGGTCTGTCTCATTAACGTGAAGCGGGCATGTCGCCCTGGGGGCGAGTTGGAGAGGTTTCCCATGTCGCCCCGCGGCGCCCAACTTCTCTACAAGAACAGCCCCTACTCAAGATTCCCTTCTTAGCCAACCTCTTCCGTCTTCGCATGCCACTTGTTCCCAGATTTATTAGCACAGACAAGGGAGCAGCGTCTTGCGTACGAACTCGCGAAGAACTATCGTTTCGATCAGAGATCAACACATCTCAACATCAACCTGTGATTTCTAATGATCCTTTTCAAAGTTTAAGCTCTCTGGAGGAATTACATGGCGTAAACCCGACAGTCTCTCAGGAGTTTGGTTTGTTCTTAAAAGAAATGTCGCAGGAGGTTTAGAAATCTTTTAATATGCCTTAATCTCATTGTTATATAGACTTAGGCTCTTGTACGGGGGATTCGATGTAAAATTGGACACCAAGAAACATTAAAAAGTAGCATTTTCTTGAAAAAAGTAAACATGAAGAGTTTTTTTTTTTTTTACTGGTGTTTAAGGCCCGTTTTTATTACTGAGGCATCACAGGCGATGTAACTGATGATACATGAGATGAAATAATATATTGGGAAAGGATTTTTTTTTAAGGATTTTTTTTTAAGTTTAGGGTACCTTCCCGGTATTTGCCATTTATGAGGACCGAGGGAAAAAAAAAAAAAAACTTAGGGAGAACGGTCCTGGCGGGATTGAAACCCCAGACCTCCCGCTCACGAATCCGCGCCTTAACGACCTCGCTCACCCGTGGCGGTGTTGCAACGACCGTGCTCAAGCATGTATCATGTGCACCTTTTCAGTCACCAAAGTGTGGATGGATGGTATCCAGTGAAATTTTCAGAAGTTTTAAAAGTGTTCTTAATATTATCCGAAGATCCTCTCTCACAATGACAGCAACGGTGTTATGTTTTCTTTCGTTAGAGAACAAATGGGAGCGCCGAGTCCACCTTCCTTTGAAATTCATTGTCTCCCCTCTTTACACATTTTAAACCACCTTCCAGTTGTGCTATAGGAAGAACAAACTCTCCATAGGCCTCCTGTAACATTGCATAGGCCCCAGATGAAGATTTGTGGAGATCCAAGCAGCGCATTATTCCTACATTTTGCTATAGGCGGAACGGAACATATCTCAACTTGCACACCTCTCAGCGGGAATTAGAAGTGACAGCAATGAAACTAGTGCCACTTGCACATTGCACATTTAGCTAACAAAGCATGTAAAGTAACTTTTTGTGTGTGAGAAGTTATTGTATGTAAAAAACATGTTCATTCTTTATTGAACAGCGGTCATAAATTGTGCAGAAGAACTTATTATAAAAAAAAAGAACTAAAAATACAAGTAATATTTATGTTTTTGCCCTGTACGTGAATTTAAAAACATTGGACCTCAGATCTACTGCCTCCCATTCTCATCGGCAAGTCAAACAATATGAAAGAAGAAAGGGTCGATTATCCCTTGAAAGCTGAGTGGTAAGAATTGAACAAGTGCTCATAAAATGCGTGCTTTTTAATACTCTGCAATTAATGGTCTAATTTAAAACATGACATGTCACATTGTTATCCTCTCTAATACCGCCACGGGTGGCCGAGGTCGTTAAGGCGCGGACTCGTAAGCGGGAGGTCTGGGGTTCCAATCCCCCCAGGACCGCCCTCCCTGACTGAGGTTTTCATCAGTCCTCATAAATGGCGAATGCCGGGGAGGTACCCTAAACTTAGACCTGGAACATTTCTTTCCTTAAAAAATCCTTTCCTAATATATAATTTCACATCATGTATCATCATGTCACAGCCTGTGGTGCCTCAGTAGTTAAACGGCTAAACATTTGCATGCATTTGAAGACGTTATTACAGGAAGATTGCAGTTTATATCTAATGTAATCAATGATGAAGCTTGGTTACACAATTTCGATCCTGAAAGTTATCATAAAAGCTCTAAGCGGAAATTTCCATTTCACCAACACCAAAAATAACAAAGGCTTCTGTTGGGAAAGTTGTGATCATTTCATTTTTTCGATATTCAAAGAGTATTTTACCTGCACACACAGCTATAACTGGGCAATATTACAGAGATGTCCTGAAAACTCTGTAAAACCTTATAAACGCCAAACTGGACGCTGCGTCATTCTTATGAACGGCCGAAATTGTTGTTACAGAATATCTCACAGCACATTCCTGATTTAGCTGCGTGTGACTTTTCCTTTTCCCCAAATTGAAGAAATATCTTCGTGGAAGGAATTCTTCAACATCAGAAGCAGTGGTGAAAGCTGTGGAGGCGTTTCTGAAGGACCTGTCCAAAAATGTTTCCGACATTCTTTGAAGACTGGTAGAAATTCTGGGATAGGTGCAATGCATCCAACAAAACTATTTTGAAATATTTTATTAATTTATGAAAATAATTTAAAGTAAGCAGTAAAAAAAGTATTTCCATTCTTTACTGAACACTCTTAAAAAAATAGAAATATGTGTATTTCATTTTTTAAAAGTGTGGAAAAAATTAGGTCTGCCTAGGAAGACATTTTAACAAATAAAATCATAAATATTCTAGTAGCTTGGTAATACCGAATCAATACAACATCATGGTAAATGATAAATGCAATAACCCACGCAGAATACAGTACAGCCGTTTACTTAACATCCTGCACCTTAACACAGTGTTCAACAAATTGTCGAAAAAAATTGAGATTTAATAACGTTTCATGTGATTACAATTGATGGGAAAATCGTGAAATGCAAATGCTGTAATAAGAACACGAGTATTATTTATTTATCTAGCTATCATGTATAAGCAATGAAAACTATGTGTCTATATGAATATGCAAGTGTTTTTATTCTTTTTTTTGTGCTGTAGAATTACGTAGTCACGACTTATATGAATTATGAAATTAAAAAATGAATTTTGATAATGCCTAAATAATAAAAAACGCATGCGCTTCATAACAAATGCTACAGTGAAAAGTAATGGTGTAAGAATTGCAACCGGCTGTTAGAGGGAACTAAACGAAACTCTAATCACTGTAAGGTAGGGCAAAGTCTACTCGAGAGCAAACAAATTTATAAAATGCGATATAAATTTGCTTCTGTCACATCAAGTGATAAAGCACGCAGTTATTCAGAGAAGAAAAAACATCGCTGGCAGATAGTACAATCTCATATCAGAAATGTTCTCTCACTGTAGTGATTTTCATGATTTTAACTAATATATTATGTTTTCATGTATAAATATAAAATTAAATAAAATCTAAATCATTTTTAAATTTCAACAAGTTAATAATATTTTTAATTTTTTTCACATTTTCATGAATTTTATGTTTTGTCAAAATTTTCTTTATATTTTTCTTCTTTCTACTCATAATATGATCGTTTAATATTTATTTTACAATTATTAAACTAATAAACAATTAAACGTTCATTAAAATAATAAAATGCAATTACTAGCTGTGTAGTGTTACGATTAAGATAATTTTGTGGACAGCAAATTTACAATTTCCGTACGTGTTTACGATGATTATTTCACTCATGTGACATCATCTTAAAATCGACCAATGAAACGAAATAGTTTTTTTTTTTTTTTAATTTGACCAATCACAACCGGATTACGGAATGAAGTTATCCACAGAAAAAAAGTATCAAATCCGTTTTACCAAGCGACGTGCATTTGTCTTGTGGTCACTGTAGCCAATTCTACACCTGCACTATGTAATTCCTGAACACGCATCACTGACCACTTTTGCTAGAGGCGGTGGGAGGCTATTGATAGCAGCAAAAGCATGGACAATAGACTATCATAACCCAAAAGAGAGGGTTCTTCAAAGCATTTTTGGTGATGCGTCAAAAGTGCAAATTGATTGTATTAGGAATTCCAAACCACAGAATACAAAGAAAAGGGGAGGGGGGTTGTATGTTTTTTTTTTCCTGAGTTGATAATAAACTATAGAGATTGTAATAGTCGACTTTTGTCAAATTCAGTCTCACGGTTTCTGAATAGAATATTCACAGGTATAATCTTTTATAAAAGTGTTAATATTCTGTGCACAAATTTATAATATACAGAAGGCGCCAAAAATGTATGCACACTTCAAGCAAAGAAAAAACTGTGTCGACATAACACAACTGAAATCACACAAACAGAAAATGGTGAGCATTAATTATGTTAGGCTTTTACAGCTACTTATGCAAAAGTCTCGGAATGAAAACATTCAACTTTGCTGTTTTAATAATACAACGTACGCTGGTTCTGCTAATTCCAGTCTTATGTGCACATTGCTTTGTAGATATCTCCTTTGAGTGCTCAAAACGTTCCAAAACAAAGGCGAGGACGCGGGCTTGTTGCTGTGCGAGGTCTGTCCAGATCTGCCCTTGTATCGCATACGGTACCACCAGTCTCAAACTTGTCTCGAATGCGTGCAATTGTTACTCGCGCTGGAGGTTCTGTTCTGTACACACGTCTCCATTGCCTTTGAAATTCAACAACATTCTCGGTTTTCCAATACCACTTCAAAATTGCTTTCCGCTGTTCAAACGATAATCTTGTCTCCATTTTGTTGTAGCAACGCTAGCATAACGTAATGTGAGTCACATCGGTTTACAGAAACATCATACTACATATTGCTGTTGTTTTTCGGCCCAACTTTAAAATATATTAAATAAATATATATTGTGAAAGTGTGTACACCTTTTTTGGCACTCTCGCTATTTAATTTTTATTCTTATTCTGTTCAAGAAATAGTCCTAAACCCGCTCTTTTTGCTCTTCTCTATTGGCATTACTGACAATCGGCGTTCTATCGCAAGATGGCTTGAAAAGGTTAAATATAAATATACAATTATAACCATTTTGTAAGTTAGGTTTACAGGAAAATATTTAAATTCTTATTTTATTCGTGAATTAGTTCTAATAAATATCACTCGAGGGTCTGAGCTTTCCAGATAAATTCAAACCCTCTCATGTTATTACTTGTTATAATCTGAGCCACATTTAAGTTTTCTGTATTACTGCAGTGCTGATTCAAAGACAGAAACACGTTTCTAAAGCCGTAAAGTTCGCATTTTAAGGCCAGGGCTGTTTATAAACTCGGGGAGGTAAATTAAGAACTGTTTTTCACTTCTCTTTTATGTTTTGCTCCTGCGGTCCATGAAGTCTTAATTAAGGTTAACTTGAAAGTCAAGTCATACACTATTTCGCTTGACATCACATTACTTAAGCTTGGCTGTGTGGCATTTATAAACGTTTGTTCAGAAGATGTTCTCTAGTCGGTTGTAATATGAGAAGCAAGTCAGAAAAAGCAGTGTGTTTACGTTCTTCGTCATGAAAATAATGATATTCGTTCTGTGCAAACATATACATATTTTAAACTTTACTGTACACCGTGTTCAAAGACAAACGCTACCTTTTTCATGGCGGGTCTAGGGGCTGTATTAAATACAAAATGTTGGCTGTAATAACCATTGTAGTTTGAATAAAACCACACCGCAGAAGCAAAACAATTTACTCGTTTTACGGGAATCCTTCACAATTAGGGTCAGGTTGGAGAAATCGGGTCAAAAATTGGAAAAGTCTTTATAGCAGACAAGCCTTTCACATAACTTCTGATCACTGTACATGCTGGTGATGTAGTGGTAACCATACTTGCCTTCTAAACCCAAGATCGCAGGTTCAAACCTCGAGAGGATCGATGGATTTTTTGGGGGTGTAAAAATCCCAAGTATGTCTTCATTCGGAAGGGAAGTAAAGCCGTAGGTCCCATGTCGTACATTTACGGCACGATAAAGAACCTCAAGCCTGAAAGAAGAGGCCTCTGAGCAAAATTTGTCGACCATTTCACGCTTTGAATTGAATGGGACGCTGATGACCTGAGATGTTAAAAAGCATCCGTAAATAAAACAAATCAAATAAATCACTGTACATGCTTAGAAACTACATTATTCTATGAACACACAACACTAAATAAACATTGTTCAGAGTTCTGTAAACTGATTTTGATAAAAGTGCTGCATGACCCTATTCACCTTCCTCAAGAAGGATGAATCGGGTCAAAGAGATGGGTGAGTAGGGTCAGTAGAAATATTGAAATGTTATATGAGAGGAACACATTTCACACAGAGAAATTTCTTCTTTCCCACTGCACCAACACATCTCTCATGATGCCATTCTTTTCCCTTGCCTTGTCTTTGAATCCAATCACCAAGTTTGACGGATTTGGGATCACTGCGTTTTATCTTGCACAGTTCAAATGATGTATCGTTATCATCATCTTCGTCGGTTACTGATGACTTTTAGAGTTTGCGTATTACTGACCTGCCTGGTTTTACTTTCATTTCCTTTGTAACCCTTCTGCGGTCTCTACATTTTCTGGAACTGCTGTTTGCTTCCTGTTTGAACATTCTGAGAGCCCTTCTGCTTTCCTCAATGAAATATTCGTTCCCTAAACCGCATTAGCCACTATCTACCTGTTATTTTATTTGCATTCGAGACAGCGTACTTTATTTTATTGGACTCTACGAACATAAAGGCGGCCCTCCTCGTCATTTGAATCCAATGAAATTAGCAAGCAGGCAGTTTCAGGTCTCTAGAAACTCATTATTGCTCCTTAATCTTTATTAAATATTGATTGATTACTCTTCTGTCTATACTAATAAGCTGTATTTTTCTATTGTTCTTTTGCAAAGCAAATCTTTGGGTTTATATTTTTCCTATGGAAATTTGCTATAAAGCCCTATAAATTTGTTATGCTTTCGTATTTCGGCGTACCGCCACGGTTGGCCGAGGCCGATAAGGCGCGGACTTGCGAGCGAGGGGTTTGGGGTTCGATTTCCGGCAGGATCGTCCTTCCTGATTGAGATTTCTTCCAGGTTTTCCCCAGTCCTCATAAATGGAAAATGCTGGGGAGGTACCCTAAACTAGAACGTTTCCTTCCTTAAAACAATCCTTTCCCAATATATAATTTCATGTATCACCAGTGTTCACCGTCTGTGGTGCCTCAGTAGTAAAAAACGGGCGTTAAACACCATTAAAAATAAACACTTAAGAATTTTGAGACAAGCCGAATGGTGGAGCTACAGGTATCGACGTCATAGCTACGCTGCGAGGTGACGTGTGGTCATTGCCAATCAAGTGTAAACTAATTTCACTAGCGGAAGCGCAGTCATAAGCAGGCTACACCTCAAAATTAACCGCCACGGGTGGCCGAGGTCGCTAAGGCGCGGACTCGTGAACGGGAGGTCTGCAGTTCCAATCCGGCCAGGACCGTCCTCGCTGACTGAGGTTTTTTCCAGGCTTTCCTCAGTCTTCATAAATGGCAAATGCCAGCGAGGTACTCTAAACTTAGGTCTGGATTGTTTCCTTCCTTAAAAAAGATCCTTTCCAAATATATAATTTCATCTCATGTATCAACAATGTTCAGCGCCTGTGGTGCCTCTGAAGTAAAAACTGGCGTTAAACAATACTCAAAAAAAAAAAAACAAACAAACAAACAAACAAACAAACAAACGTTGGAGACCATTTGTTCCTATTCTTGAGGTGCATTTTTTGGAGCCCATTTCTACTCGCAAATTCCTTGCAGGTATTTCTTCCGCATTCTGAACAAGTGTAACTTAACATATTCCATGTTTCTATAGCTGGACCACTGTAAATTAACAGCGACACAAAACTGATCCGAAAGTGATGTTTAATAAACAAGTTAAACTATTTTTTTAAAAAAAACATAATCAATTTGGTTTCTCAATATAATCTACATTGAGAACTATACACTTGATTCAGTAAGTTTAAACGTTAAACATTTTTATGAACCAGTCGTGATCTCTTTCTTTTAATTCATTTTTAAATGGTCCAAAATTCCACACAATGTAACCTTTTATGTTTTATCGTACTACAAATAGTCTAGCATTAAATTCCTTGCACATACCCTCCAAAGAGACTAATAATCACTTTACATCGAAATTTCTAAGCACTAAAATTAGAATGAAGCTGTTTGAAGTTATGTTGCTACTGGACCGTAGACAAGAGGTGGAAGAGGTACATATTACGAGGTACAAAATCCCCTATTTCTTTGTGCTTATCACTTATTAGTTACCGTATGTATTGACCTAGTGGTTTAAGTGTATCTAGCTTGAAGTTTAAGTGCTTAAGCCATCACCTGCCCAGACAACAAACCGTCTTTGCATTCTTTGGTGCACTATTACCAGGCATTGTTCACTGCTTTGTCTTGCCATTGCCTATTCCCGTCTCAAGATTTCATTGATAGAGAGCAGTACTGCAGGGGGGTATGTGATAAGCGTTCCAACTCCTAGCCGATCGCCAATCACGTAGATCGAAGAACCCAACTTCTCCATCTGGTTGGGTGGAGGCAGACCTACCAAACTTAGAAAACTTCCTAAGCAGGTCCCGAGAATCAAACCCGGTCCTCCGGGTCAGTAGTCAGCAGTCAACTTCAGGATTAGCAAGTTTTTATACCTCTGAGAAAGTCACAGGCGAGAGATGGTGCTCAAAAACATTTTTTGAATAATTTCAGAAGCTATCTAATATAAAACATCAACAGGTGGTAAATTAATTTTCGTTTATTAAGCCTGTTTTTGTTTGGGAGCATTGCTGGCAGCCGGTGTATTTCAATTACCACAGCGGCAAGGCGTTTGCACGATATCTCGGACACAAGCTCCATGTAGTATACGGAACACACAGGTTGCGTGCGCAGTTAATGGGAGAGTGGACAATAAAAGATGGCTTATATTGAGGTCATGACTTCCCTAGTTGCGTTGCTGTAACCTAATATTCGCTGCTAAGTTATTGCTGGCTCTTAATGGTGTTTTGTCAGAGAAGAGCACTAAAAGTCATCCGATTTTCTAGCAGACCGTATAAACTTACCCAGACTATCTCTGCTTTATCTCTAAGGAGTACATATGGAGGATAAGAAAGGAAAGGGGTAACAATAAAGGAAACAAGAGTTTAGAAGTTTTAAAAATAAATGTAAAGAACACAAAAAAATGCTTGCGGTGAAAGAAAGAAACGGAAAGAGTGGGTAGAAATGAGAAAAGAAGAGAGAATATATATACAGTCGAAATGAGATAGTTACATGGGAAAAAAAATCGCTACATGTTTTTCAGTAATATTTATGCTACTTTTAACAGAGTTAAATATTTTTTTGTTCTATTTTGATCACTGTTTCTCCTCCATTCTACACATCTTAAAATAGACGTACCCTTGAGCGAATGAATAGGAATGTTGCAACTTCAACACGAATCTCGAATAAATCAATTGATCAATTAAAAAATTCTAAGCGTTTTCTATTGCCACAGTCTTTATAATTCCAACTGAATTTAAATCATTTGTACAAGATCAAAAAGTGTTTTACAACGGAAAAACAAAAAAGCGAATATTCATTTTCGAAAATAAGTTATGTATTTGTTACTTTTTGTTAAATACTTTTTAAGCACCTGAAATTTTATATTTATTATATGAATGAACAACGGAATTTTATTCCGGACAATGTTATTGAGCGCTTCTTGTATGTATATACCACTAATGTGAATGCACAAGCAAAGTTACGCCAGTTAAGGGTCAATTAATAGACGACTGCTAATTAATTGTGAAATGTGTTATAGATGAGCAATGTTCTCTATGCGTAACGATCTTTACCGCTCGTGTAGTTCCAACAAAAATTGAACCGGTGTTAAACAGAAAATATACAAATTCACATATATAAGCCTAGGTCCATAAGTTTCCGGCCTCGCCACAAAAGTCTTATCTGGTGTCATACCTTATCTTATAAGTATATAATATCAGCCATAACATCCTCTTGGCTGTATTCCTTGTTTAGATATAGTTGCATAAAGAAGGCTATATGTAGAAGATTGTGACATGTTCAAAATGGAGTATCGAGCTGTTATTAAGTTCTTGGGGAAGCATCCCCCTGATATTCTACAGTAAAAGAATGGGCGAAACCCTTTCAAATGGGTCAAGAAAGCATTGAAGACGAAGAGTGTGCATGTCGGTCCTTGGAGGTGCTCACTCCTGAAAACATCGCTCGCTCTTGTGAAAGAAGAAATTATGTAATACCGGAGGCTCAAAAGTTACAGAAACAGCAGCAAGATTGGGCCTTTCTAAAACAACAGACCTTCAAATTATTTATTAACATTTAAACATGAATAAGGTTAATGCTAGACTTCTTTCCTTAAGTCCAAAAGCAGAAAAGAGTCATCTGTTGTTAGGCATATTTGGAATTCTACCGTGGCAAGAGAGAGAAGTTATGCAAACCATTGTTACAGGAGATGAAACATGGTCCTCTACTATGATTCCCTGCCCAAAAGAAAATCAATGAAGTGACGTAAACCTGGCGAAGCATCGCCTATAAAGACCAAAGTCACTCAGTCAACCAAGAAGATCATGGTCACAATCTTTTGAAACTGTGAAGGAATACTCTTCATTGACTTCAAGGAGAGGAACACCACAGTAAATGGGGAGTACTATGCTGGTCTACTGCACAGACTACGTGCTTACAACAAAGAGAAAAGACGAGGAAAGCTGAGTGATGGTGTGCGCCTTCTTCACGACAACGCACTTGTTGCAAAGGAAGCTGTGAAGAAATGTGACTTCAAGGAGATTGACCATCCATCCTACAGCTCAGATCTTGCTCTCAGTGATTATTTCCTCTCCCCAAAATCAAGAAGGACCTTCGAGGAAGGAAATTTAAGTGTGACGAAGAAGTAATGGATGCCGTTTATGACCATTTTGCAAACAAGACTTCTGCATATTTTTTTGGTAGGGATTAAAATGTTAATTCAAAGATGTGAGAAGTGTATTACAATAAAGGGTACCTATATTGAAAAGGTAAATATAGTTTTTGTCTTTGTCATACCTAGAAAATGGTTAGGCCGTAAACTTGTGGACCTACTCTCGTACAATGAAATGTTTAGACCAGCTGCATTGACTGCTCATTTCTGGAAGTGTTCATAAAACGCGTTTTATCCTTATTTCATCCAAGAAGACGTTTCCTCTCAAGGTAAATGCACAAGTAATTTCACTCACTAAACCACAAACAGAAAACCATAATGTGCCTGTAGAAGCTTAAAATAATTGTACGTCATTTCCTGTGGAGGTAAATGAGGTTGAAAAAAATCCGGCAACAGGGTAATGCCCCTATCCCGGACTGTTCCCAAGGGCAATATGGTAAGCAATATAAAAGAAATAGATTTTTCAAATTTAATGAAGTTTTTTCAAATTAAAAAAAAATGGAAAATTAATTTTATAATGAAGCGCTAGGACAGGCAGGCAGTTAAATAAATCTGAAAAGAGATGACATTGAGTGTATCGTGCATATTTCAAGATATCAAAGTGCTTAGCTACAAATAATTACATAGACAATACACTGACTCTATTGCTTTATTATTATTATTATTATTATTATTATTATTATTATTCCTCAATGTATCAACAAATGTGTTTACAGATTATAATAAACTATGAAAAAAATTAATCTGCACCTATTAATTTTTGAAAAAACCTGATAATATCAGGACTTGTAGTTTAAATATATACCTATATATAATTTTGATTTTGTAGTGCAGTGGGACTGTTTTAGATGGGAGAATGTGTATTGATATACTATGACATGGCAATAAAAAAATGCTATACCACTGATAAAACAGAAAAGCTGTTTTTCTTAAAACTTGATAGAACATGCTCCTCAAATACAAACATACTTTGGGTGTCGTTCTTGTGCCATTATATCCAAACGTTTCACTCAATTTTAAACATTATCTACTACAAGAGACATTCATATAGCACCTTCTCTTTTGTCACTTTATTAAGAAAATACAATATTATATGTATAATTTCTTTGAATCACCTCATGCTCTCCCACCTTCTTCCCCGTTGGTGACAGTTGTGTTTTTAGAAATGTTATAGAGAGATGGCGGTCCAGCATCAAGCTGGTTACACGGGAATGTCTTTTGAATGTGATTAGATGTTGCAGGACATCTCTGTAGTATTGCACAGTTATAGTTGTGTGTGCAGGTACCGTTGCTTGAATATCAAAAAAATGAAAATGAGATGACCATAATTTACCCAGTAGAAGTAACCCCCCCCCTTTTATGATAAAGGTTTCTACACAAACCAGGTTTCATCAAAGGTGATTATTTTTGATAGAACCTTCACATGTTCCTGTAACCTCATCTTCAACTTTCCTGCAAGCGAACGTCATTTTGTCCGGAATCAGCAGCCTTGGAACCCACCGGGCACAAACACGTCTCATATGCAACTTATAGTTATCAATGTTCTTAATGTCATTCGCCAATCATCTCTAACAATGACAACTATGTTAATGTTTTCTTCCGTTGGAGAGCCGGACTCACCTTCCTTTGAAATCGATTGACACCCTTCTTTAGCATCTTCGAACTGTGCCAAAGGGAATTACAAACTCTCTGTTGACATCTGCTGAAGATTTGTTGAGACGAAAGCAGAACCCTAGTACCATCTGTATATTATCCATCAAGATAGTAAAATATCGTAAAGGTAAATTTTAAAGCCAGGAGTTACAGCCCTCGTAATTCTGTCTAGTAAAGCACGCTGTATATTGCGCTCATTTTATCTAGAAGAATAATTAAATTCTGAAATTTATGACATAATCGCATTTGTATTATGAACTCCCAATGCCATTAATTCCTTTTCTGATACATTTATAAAGACTAGCATTGTTTGCATAATTGTCAACATACAGCCGCCCCTGCGCATATGGCAGAGGGGATTTACCATCTTTGTTTACTCTTATTTTTAGATTTTCTTAGAAACTTTTTATTATTCTCCATCCTGCTGAATAAAATTCCGATTTACAGGGATTGTGTACTGAGCCCACAGGTAAGTGGATGAAGGCATTAATGGATAGGCCAACATCTGGACCCCACATCAAGTGAAGACACATATTACTAAGCAAATCAAGTCAGTCATATTACCCGTGTACAGCTCCCCTATTGTTTGCAGACCAATCTCATCCCGGGCGTATTTATTACAAGGAAAGGGGAGAGTCCAGAGCAGTTCTTACTATTTTAATTACATTCCGCCACCCTGCAGCTTCTCCATTACAAATTGCTCGCATATTTAAGATGCTACACTTACATACAAAGAGTTGCTGGTATAAAGGTTTTAATAAAGTTCAGAGAAGTATAACTACAGTCATTGAAGAAGCTAGATCGTCAGTAAAAAGAATGCTTATAGGTCAGTCTATTACGAGGGTAGATCCATAAGTTTCCAGCCTCGCCAATAAGAATTATCGCCTTCAGAAAATATTTACTTGCTGTCATACCTTATCTTTTAAGTAAAGCTACTTCCGCTTCGCTGCATTCAGTTGTTCAGATGTAGTTGCATAAAGAAGGCTATGTGTAGAAGATTGTGACATGTTCAAAATGGAGTGTCAAACTGTTATTAATTCCTTCACAAAAGAAGGGTTTACTCGAAATGAAATTAAACAGCGATTGGACGTGTATATGGGGAAATATTCCCCTCATATTCTAACCTAAAAGAATTGGTCAAACTTTTTCGAATGGGTCGAGAAAACATTGAAGACGAAGAGCGTGCAGGTCGGCCCTTGGAGGTGCTCACTCCTGAAAACCTCGTTCTTGTGGAAAAAGAAATTACGGAAGACCGGCGGCTCAAAGTTACACAAATAGCAGCAAGGTTGGAATTTCTAAAACAACAGTCCTTCTAATAATTTACAAACATTTAAACATGAGTAAGGTTAGTGCAAAATGGGTGTCTGTATTCTTTCCTCAGTCTAAAAGCAGTAAGGAGTCATCTGTTGCCAGACATTTTTGGAGCTCTGCTATGACAACGAGAGAGAAGTTCTGCAAACCATTCTTACAGGAGATGAAAATCTGGTCCTCTACTATGATCCCTTGAACAAAAGAGAATCAGTGGAGTGGCGTAAATTTGGCGAAGCACCGCCTCTAAAGATCAAGGTCACACAGTCAACCAAGAAGATCAAGGCCACAATCTTTTGGGACTGTGAAAAAATGCTCTTCATTGACTTCAAGGACAGGAATACCACAGTAAATGGGGAGCACTATGCTGGCCTACTGCACAGACTACATGCTTCCATCAAAGAGAAAAGGCCAGAAAAACTGAGTGGTGGTGTGCGCCTTCTTTACGACAACGCGCCTGTGTACATGTTGTACATTTCGAACATGTCACAATCTTCTACACATAGCCTTCTTTATGCAACTTTATCTGAACAACTGAACATAGCGGAGCAAAAGTTACAGCTGGCATTATTTACTTAACAGATAAGGCATGACACCAGATAAGGCTTTTGTGAAGGCGATAATGCTTATCGGCGAGCCCGGAAACTTACCTCATATATCTCAAAGCCTGTATTCTTCTGGTGTCACCTCTGTATTCTCTCCGTCCTCTTTCGGTTTACCAGTAGCCAATAGGTTGCGGCACTAAGCAACTAGGACGTGAGAAAAACTGTGGTATGACTTGCTGTTTTGCAGTTGAATTACTTCGGAAACGGAAGCGGATAACATGCTCTGCTGAATGGAAGGACATTTTTTTAGCTTGTAATAATGCTGATGTCAAGGTCGTTTGAGTTGCAATCATTCAAAATAATTCATTTATATCTCTTTCCTTTGCTGCCAAAGCATCTGAATTATGATGCATTGTAAATATTGCGTAACAATTTTAGGTTAATGACGACAAACTTTCGGTCTTCGATGATGCAGATTGTTCGACAACACCATTATGGCTTGAACTGGTCTCTCGCTTCCAACCTCCGGTGGTCTAGTGCTAACTACACTTTCCTCTTAAACCCAAGATCGCAGGTTCAATCCCGGTCAGGGTCGATAGTTTTTTTCGGGCATAAAAATCCTAAGTATGGCTTCCTTCGGAAGGGAAGTAAAGCCGTGGGTCCCGTGTCGTACTTTTACGGCACGATAAAGAACCTCAAGCCTGAAAGAAGAGGCCTCTGAGCAAAATTTGTCAGCCGTTACACGCCCTGATTTGAATGGGCCGGTGATACCTGAGATGTTAAAGAGCGTCTGTAAATAAAACAAATCAAGTACGCTTTCAACCAATTGAATATGAGGATTTTTCGCTCTAAAGTGTATTTCTTTTAAGGATTACTTCGTTTGCCTTTATAGTTTGCGTGAAAACCCTTCAGGTCTCCAAAGTTGACACCAATTCTGTTTTTAAAGTATTTAGTTATTCTGAACATCTCCAAAACCGGCTGCGAGGGCTTAATGTTACTATGCAGCCATTAGAGAAAACTTATTGTGTATGTCCTACCCAGTGTCGTCAAATGAGCACTTTGCACTGTGAGACAGCTTCATTTACATCATGGTACCTACTATTGTTCTTATCTCTATCAGAGGTTTTGTCAAAGCATTTCGCCATCTAGATCTATCAGTCCTGCAGGAGTACAGATTAGTTTCTTCCCGTTGAAACGAAAGAAATTTCATTCGAAAGAACATTTTGCACACAGTTTTGAACAGTGAAAGGAACGCAGATTTAAGTATGCGAGGACCGCAAGGAAAGAGCAATGCAAGTTTTGAAGATTTCACATTACTTTACTCAATGAGTGTAATTTACGTTTCAAAAATAGTCTAAGATTTATCCAAACATATTAACATTTCTGACATTCTCATTGCTTACAGTAAATGACGTGATTCGATATGCATGAGACTCAAATTCTGCTGTTGCCATAATGAAATATCATACACTCTACCTTAACGATTTTTAATTTTATTATTTCTGTTTTATAACGGTTTATATTCAATCTAGTTGGCTATAACTGAAGCAACAACATTGGGAGGCAAATATGCGCATGCTCGTGCGCGCCAAGAATATTAATATTAGTAGTTCAATTAATTAATATTGTCGAGGTATGCAGTGCCGAAGTCAGTAAAGTGAATGATTGTGGTGATGTACACGATTGCATTGACCAATATTATATGAGGCGTGTTTACAAAAATACGAGGTAGGTCCATAAGTTTCCGGTCTAACAATTTTCTAGGTATGATAAAGACAAAAACTATATTTCACTTTTGAATATACGAGTTACCCTTTATTGCAGTACACTTCTCACATCTTTAAATTAACATTTCAATCCCCCCCCGAAAAAATAGTCTGCAAAATGGGCATAAATGCATCCATCACTTCTTCGTCACACTTAAATTTCCTTCCTCGAAGGTCCTTCTTGAGTTTTGAGAACAGGAAATAGTCACTGGGAGCTAGATCTGGGCTGTAGGGTGGATGGTCGATCTGCTTGAAGCATCATTTCTTCACAGCTTCCTTTGCAACAAGAGTTGTGTGCACAGGCGCGTTGTCCTGAAGAAGGCGCACACCACCACTCAGCTTTCCTCGCCTTTTTTCTTTGATAGAAGCACGTAGTCTGTGCAGTAGGACAGCATAGTGCTCCCCATTTACTGTGGTGTTCCCCTTCTTGAAGTCAATGAAGAGTATTCCTTCACAGTCCCAAACGATTGTGGCCATGATCTTGTTGGTTGAGTGAATGACCTTGGAGTATTGAGAGGACGTATTCGATCTCTTCGCACTAGGCAATAATAGCACATCGATGGAAGGTGATGGTTTTCACTCTAGTGGGAACCCCGACAAGTATGTGGACGATAGTATACTTTCTTCCGTTAATCCTCTTGTTATTGTACTTGATAGGAGGCACGTGAATATTCAGGATGAGAGAAAGCTGTGTATTAATTTCAACACGGACGGGGGATGGTAGCAGGAATGAGCTTGTACGACAGCCCCAAGTGCTTGGAAAAGCTTTAAGCAGAACAGTGGCGGGGAACCATTGCCGCCGAAAACCAAGTGCTTTCTTTTCCACCGCTCTCAGTAATTGTGGAGAGGTCAAATGTTTCTCTTTGAAGTCAAACTGACGCTCCGGGATCAGTTGTTTAAAAAATGGCTCCAGATGGGCTAATAGTGCTCTTTCGAACACCTTCCATACTGTTGGGAGTAAGCCCGTAGAGATAAAGCAAACTTGGCAACCTGGAAATAATGTGAGAGATTTGGGAGCAATAGAGAACTAAGAAGAGAGATAGATAAAACTGAAGCAACTATTAAAGAGGGTGAAAAGGGGAGGCAAGAGCATGAGATCCTTGCTGGGAATCGAACACCAACCTTTCACTGATCTCTGAAGGAGGGCGAGGAGACGCGTGGAACGAATCAAAACGCTGCTGCAGATGATGAGGAGAGTTACTTTATTGAACGAGGGAGGAAGTGGGAGGGTGGCAGGGAAGGGATGTAATAACATTAGTTTGCTTCACTCACCCCCACAGTAGCTCAAGTGGCACCGAGCTGGCTTCCCCCTTACCTTACTTACAATACACACAACCACCAACATCCCCCTACTTTAAAGAAATATAAAAAAAGTAAGCAAATATACCTCACGCTCTGAGCTGCAAGGGGAGATTTGGGGTTCTGCACTTAATAAAAATTCTTTTAAGTTACTTATCTTTCAACATCGTTCCGGTTTATAGCGAAGGCGCTGCTAAATTAAAGATTCTTGTCACGAAACTTTTATCGCCTGATATTTTCATAGGGTTAATCAACATTACAGAACCTAAAACAGCCAATTTAAAATTACTGGGTAAACATCTCATGGCTACTTTTCGTGAGGTGTAAATCTGAAAACGTTTGAATTGCGCCGCGACGTTCAAGCAAAGAGGGCGAATAGATTTAGATTCGATTTTGCGACTGTGCCAAGGTAACGCCGCTCCCGTCTAAAGGCAAAACATCGTAAATTGGTTCACAGCTCATTGGGACACTCTGTATATTATAGAAGCTTATATGAGGGGTAGGTCAAAATATTCTTTCCCAATATATCATTTCATCTCATGTATCATCAGTGACCACCACCTGTGGGGCCTCAGATGTAATAAAAACTGGTGTTACATACTAATAAAAAAAATACGCGGGTAGGTCCATAAGTTTCCGGCCTAACCATTTTCTAGGTATGATAAAGACAAAAAGCTATATTTCACTTTACCCTTTATTGCAATACACTTCTCACATCTTTGAATTAACATTTCAAGCCCCCACCCTCAAAAATAGTCAGAAGTCTTCTCTGCAAAATGGCATAAACAACATCGATCACTTCTTCGTCACACTTAAATTTCCTTCCTCGAAGGTCCTTTTTGAGTTTTGAGAACAGCAAATACCCACTGGGAAATAAATCTGGGCTATAGGGTGGATGGTCGATCTGCTTGAGGCCACTTTTCTTCACAGCTTCCTTAACAACAAGAGCTGTGTGCATAAGCGCGTTGTCGTGAAGAAAGCGCGCACCACTCAGCTTTCCTCGTCTTTTCTCTTTGATGGAAGCACGTAGTCTGTGCAGTAGGCCAGCATAGTACTCCCCATTTATTGAGGTGTTGCTCTCCTTGAAGTCAATGAAGAGTATTCCTTCACAGTCCCAAAAGATTGTGGCCATGATCTTCTTGGTTGACTGAGTGACCCTGACTTTAGAGACGGTGCTTCTCCAAGTTTACGCCACTCCATTCATTCTATATTGGACAAGGGATCATAGTAGAGGGCCACAGATTCATCTCTTGTAACAATGGTTTGCACAACTTCTCTCTCGTTGACACGGCATAGCTTCAAAAGACTCGTTGCTGCTTTTGGACTGAGGAAAGAAGTCTAGGCACTAGCCCTATTCACATTTAAATGTTCACGAATAATTCGAAGGACTGTTGTTTTAGAAAGGCTCAACCTTGCTGCTATTTCTGTAATTTTGAGTTGCCGGTCTTCCATAATTTCTCCTTCCGCAAGAGCGATGTTTTCAGGAGTGAGCACCTCCAAGGGCCGACGTGCATGCTCTTCGTCTTCAATGCTTTCAAGACTCAATCGAAAAAGTTTGGCCCATTCTTTTACGTTAGAATATGAGGGGGATGCTTCCCCATATACACCGTCTAATCACTGTTTAATTTCATTTGAAGTAAGTTCTTCTTTTGTGAAGAACTTAATAACATCTGGATACTCCATTTTGAACATGTCAATCTTCTATACTTAGCCTTCTTTATGCAACTATATCTGAACAACTGAATATAGCGGAGCAGTTACAACTGCAATTATTTACTGAACAGGTAAGGTATGACACCAGATAAGGATTTTGTGAAGGCAATAATTCTTATCGGCGAGGCCGGAAACTTATGGACCTTACTCGTAAGTCGAAATGCTGAAGAGGGCAAACGCTTCCTTCTTCGCTCTTAAAACACCAGTCCTTCTTTAAACTAACAACCGCATGCTCACTATTTGTAAATGCTTTTATAATAAATTACACGCATCCTATTATAGAAGCTTGGGCCATAATCGAGAATTATAATACACATAGCCAGCAAATACAAGCATGAATTACGAAGTAGATATACCTAGAAGAATGTTACTGAAGCAACTCTAAACATTAAAGGGGGGCCTGCAGGCGAACAAGGAAGGGAGGGGGTGCTATCGGACAGATCTCATGGAGCGCTTTGTAACTACAGGGTGCCCAGTCTAACAGCTACACCCATACTGAGTCATGTTCTCTCAACTTAAATCTCTCTTAGTTGACTTTAATAGCGTAGAACCTGTCTCCTATGGGCAGGTCGACTGTGGACATATTGGAAGTAATAGTATTCATTAAATGAACAACAAACCGACTCGATTCCCTCTAGGCTTACGTTGAGAAAAGGAGAAAACCTTGCATATCATAAAGAAATTCTATAAAGGCCTGTGTTCGAAACTAATTCTGGTAAATATTCATTTATTAATTTTTACTCTCTTTACTTACATTTATCAATTTGCTTCACAGTCCAACTAAAATTAAAAGTAATTCCCCAAGCATTCAATGTTTGGATGGATATATTTTGATAGATGAAACTTTAGAACCACTCTATAATTATCTATACTCATTACTCACCGTAGCTACCAAAAACCTCAAACCCTTCATATTTCATTCAATAGTAATTGAAAATGGAACCTTTTCACATCATATTCGAGAAATAAGTCCTTTCTCTTGAACAAGGTAAAAGAAAAAATCTAAGATATACGATTGAAAGTGTATGGAATGTACTTTCAAATGAAACAGATGGTATATGTAGCAGAGCTGAGAAGTTCAGTAGTGGAGCAACAGTTATCAGGAATGTGCGGACTGAGGCACAATGTAGTGGCTTCATTTGATAGTACATTCTATACACTTTCAATCGTATATCTTAGATTTTTCATGCCTTTTGTTCATGAGCAAATAAAAAAAATAGTCGCCATGACTTCTGGCTTATCCCTTGCATGTAGCTCGGGCTTGTCGTCCTGCACTTTCCATCTTTTCTTGAAATTTAAAAAACACTTTAGTGCCCATTGGTTTTACTGTCATGTAACAGCGTGCGCAAACAAAAGGCGAATTTCTTATTTTCACAAAATTCGTTCGTTTTTTGGCAGAAGCGCTTTAAGATATACAGAATGACTCAACTAAAGCTATTACTACGAATATCTTTGAAAAGAAAGATGGCATTGATTCGCTGTTTCATTGAAATTAATTTAAGACAAAGGTTGATCAATGTAGTTCATACAAAGTTTCCAAAAATATTATTAGGAAATTGAGAAATAGCATCAAAATTATGAGGAAGAGTTAAAACATATTGCCAATAAACTATTATATTTCATTAATGATCAGCGCCGGTATTGGCCAATTCTTCTTCCAACTTGGAAACTCTGACATACGAGGGTAAATCCATATGTTTCCGGCCTCGCCGATAATGATTATCGCCTTCACGAAGGCCTGATATGGTGTCATACCTTATCTGTTAAGTAAATAATTGTATCTGTAACTTCCGCTCCACTGTGTTCAGTTGTTCAGATGTAGTTGCATAAAGAAGGCTATGTGTAGAAGATTGTGACATGTTCATAATGGAGTATCGAGCTGTTATTAAGTTCTTCACAAAAGAAGTACTTACTCCAAAGAAATTAAACAGCGATTGGACGGAGTATATAGGGAATCATCCCCCTCATATTCTACCGCAAAAGAATGGGCCAAAAATTTTCGTTGAGTCGAGAAAGCATTGAAGCCGAAGAGCGTGCATGTCAGCCCTTGGAGGTGCTCACTCCTTAAACATCGATCTTGAGGAAGGAGAAATTATGAAAGACCGGCGACGCAACGTTACAGAAATAGTCGCAAGGTTGTGTCTTTCTAAAACAAGAGTCCATCGAATTATTCACGAACATTTAAATATGAATAAGGGTAGTGCAAGATGGGTGCCTAGACTTCTTTCCTCAGTCCAAAAGCAGCAACGAGTCATCTGTTATCAGGCATTTTTGGAGCTCTGCCGTGACTACGAGAGAGAAGTTCTACAAACCATTGTTACACGAGATGAAACTATGATCCTCTACTATGATCTCTTGTCCAAAAGAGAATCAATGGAGGGGGAGGTGTAAACCTGGCGAAGCACCGCCTCTAAAGGTCAAGGCCACTCAGTCAGCTAAGAAGATCATGGTCACAATCTTTTGGGACTGTGAAGGAATACTCTTCATTGACTTCAAGGAGAGGAACACCACAGTAAATGGGAAGTACTATGCTGGTCTACTGCACAGACTACGTGCTTCCATCAAAGAGAAAACACGAGGAAAGCTGAGTGGTGATGTGCTCCTTCTTCACGACAACGCGCCTGTGCACACAGCTCTTGTTGCAAAGGAAGCTGTCAAGAAATGTGGCTTCAAGGAGATCGACCATCCACTCTATAGGCCAGATCTACCTCCCAGCGACTATTTTCTCTTTTCAAAACTAAAAAGGGACCTTCGAGGAAGGACATTTAAGTGTGACGAAGAAGTGATGAATGCTGTTTATGCCCATTTTGCAGACAAGACTTCTAACTGTTGGGGGGGGGGGAATTGAAATGTTAATTAAAAAATGTGAGAAGCGTATTACAATAAAGGGTAACTATAATGAAAAGGTAAATGTAGTTTTTGTCTTTATCGTACCTAGAAAATGTTTAGGCCGGAAATATATGATTTTCCTCGTACTTAGGAAAATGCTCTAATCGACAGATTTAGTTGTAACATTATAACAATAATATTAAAGAAAATATGGCGAGGACGACATTTAGACCCATCCCATACTAGTTATGGTTTAATAACATTGTATTTCTCAAAGATGGAAGAACAAGTGCGAACAAGTTATCAGAAAGCTTAAAAAAATTTTTTGTCCAGAAAATCAATATAATTATACTAAATAATCGATTTTATTATTCTTGAGAAAAGGTCGAATATAAATCTGACTAATAAAAATAATGAAATTACAAGCTATAAATGTTTAATATCAATAAAAAGTTTAAGAACCAACTGCATCAACATACGACAGAAATGCAAATAGCGTGGTTTTTATTCCTTTAACAGACATAACAACTGTTAGTTCGAGTTACTTTCAAGCTAAGAGAATTTTCCTACAAAAGTAATAAAATAGAAGGTTTTGCACGTTTTATTGTTCTCGGAACTGCATTCAATAATACACCTGCAGGTCGAGTGACTCATAAAAATGCGTTGATCAGTAACCAAGACAAGATTCTCTAGTTGCTGCATATATCTGTTATCAATGCCTTAGCACGCAAGATGGTTCGTTTCAAGACCGAGAAAAAATCATGAGTGTGGGCGTAGCACCGTGTGGGGGTGTACTGAGGGGCGCCCCATGGTGACTCCAATTAACCCTCGGGTCAGTCTGCCCTCCTCCTCCTCAACATCATCACTTAAGTTTCCAGAAGGGCTTAACAGCAACAAAGACACTAACTTAGGCGAGGTCTGGCATTATCAACCCTTGAACAAGAGTATCTCATTAAACGATCTATGTGTTGACAACCTTGAATATAATTCCTCGGGGCACTTTATGATGTCATTTACTATTCTTAACTCACACGAGTTTTTAAATTTGCATTATTTCTTCTATCTTTAGGGAAAAAAATTAGTTTTTCATTAGACTGTTATTTATTACTTAAATGTTTCGCAAGTATTATTTAAATATTACTCCTAGTAAATTGTTGAGAAATTACTTTTTTCGAAGTTTAAAGTTAATTTATAATCAACAGAACTCCAGTTCTGGCGATTACACGGAACCTGCATTCGACTATAAAGCCCCTTTCATAATGAAAATTAAATGTAAACATAATAAAATAAGACGTAACACGTTATCTTAGTAGTATGTAGGCATTTACAGTGAAAGATGCAAACGTACGTATTAGCCAATCACAAATAAGAACAAGCGAAGATCAACTAACAGCTGATTGAAAATGACTGCTTCTGAGCAGAGCGTTTATGCATATGCAAAATGCAGTAACTAATTTGCTTGGAGTAATGTCAGGAAGGGTAGTTTTCCTATAATGCAATTAATCTTTTATCCATTGACGCCATTCTGTCTACAGAGTCACTGATCTTCAGCTTTCTCTACCGTAACTTGCCCTTACACGGAGTATGGAAATCAAGTGCAACTCCTGCTGCTAGCTGCTGCAAGTCCCGAGTGACAGCAGATAGAACCGAACTACTGTGCGTGGCCGCAGTGTAAATGTTGAATGTATTATTATTATTTTTTTTTTGTTAAACATAAAATAATTTATGTGTTGTCCTACCTAACTTTTAAATGTAAATTGATAGGGGAATGCAAAATGTTGTAACGGTGGCAAACCTGCTCTTATTGGAATTTGCAGTTAATTCATATATATTTTAACGCTTGCCTCGGGTAAATCCTAGAAACCGGTGGACCCCCGGTTTTGCGTAAATATGAACTGATAGAGGCGAGTAAATCACTGTATGGTGGCAAATCTCCTTTGATTGCAGCAGTAAAAAATCATAAACATCAATTTATAGCGCATTCTGTACGTGGTGCTATTCGCTTGAAAGCCATTATCTAGCTGTATCTGTGGATCATTACCTTCGGCTCTCTCCCACGTGGCTCGGAATTTGCAGCAGCAAGCAGCAAGAGATGCATTTGATTTCCGTGCTCCGTGTAAGGGTAAATACTACCATAGAGCTTACAAACAAAGCAGATGTGTTCTGATTAGCTGATTTCTTAAGTTTAAGTTAGACGTAGACGCAAAACCTTGGGCCTTGCAAGTTTCTAAGTTTACGTCTAATTGTACGTTTATTTTTATGTTTACGTGATTCAATGTGAATGGTTTCTTCGCAATACATAGCATCTAGCTTTAACGTTTAAGTTTACGTTACGTTTAATTTTCATTGTGAATGGGGCCTAAGCCTACGTCAAATTGTAGAACGATATGACGTGAAATTATCACTTATTTTAACGGTATCTACTGTTAATGTTTGCTTCAAATACGCTATTACATATAAACATATGTCAATCCATATGGAAACTGAATTCAGTATACTATTAACAGCACAAACTTATTTTGTAATTTATTTTCAATTATTATAGCTTAAAAGAGTATTTTATGCTTATTGTAACATTTCTTTAAATCAAGAAGTAATCAAACAGTTAAAAAAATTCCATGCTTATTAACAATATTAGTGTTGCAATTATTTGCAGCTTAGTACTTCATAATTTATTTACTTCTAAAACTTTGCTCTTAAAATCTCATATACGAACCCGTCGACATGAAATTAAACGATCTACCGTAGCACCTTTGCCCGACTGGTCCAAGTGAAGAGCTCACTCAGTTCCATTCAAATGACCTGCCTTGTTATTTCAAACGGTCGGAGCACAGCCGTTTGAACTTTATTGCTCTCCTTGCAGCCAGAATGTTTTCACAAGGCTTTGTAACAAGCGCTCCATAGTCACAAAGTACCTTCATCTAAATGTTTGTTTCACCGCGCCTCCGGGGACTGGACAGAAGGCGACATCCACATTCATTAGGCATCCTCGCTCAGAGAGCAGAAAGCAAGAAGGGATTTGGCTGTTTTGCTTCTTTACGTAATAATTGGTGACAGCAGTTTGTACTAAGTCAGAGGAATCAGAGATGGCGAAAACGGGTTTTACTGACCTCATTTATTACGGGAAAATACCTTAAGAAAATTACTGGAGCCACCGAGAGTCGTGAAGCTGAAACGACCTCTCAAGTACAGAATTTCGGAGTAATATAGTTCACGCTGCTTATTTCCACAGTAAAGATAAATGTTTCTCTAAGGATTTAAATTATACTAAAGGACAGGGAAATTTCTTAAAAAAATGTCCTTATTAGCCAGACCCTGCAAGTATTAGAACACCGAAATGTTTTAAACGGTATTCTTATTTGCCTGCTTGATCTTAATTGCTTTTAGTTAATGGAATCCTGCTGAGAGATTGCATTAATAATCAATATAGTTAATTGATGCTCAATACAAGGGTAGTTTGAAACTTTCAAAATTAAAAGGTACCTATAGGCTGCTCTACCAGTATAATACCAAATATAATACTGGTATTACATTTGGTATTAAACTTGGTATTATACCGGTATAACACAAGGTCAAAATTCCATGGTGATATCTCTAATAGTTTTGATAATTGTTTTTTATAATAATTATGTACTAAATGTTTTCCATGGTGCAGGATCTATTTTGACCAAGTAAAATAATAACATACGAGGGTAGGTCCCGCCGATAAGAGTTATCGTGTAATACCTTATCTGTTAAGTAAGTAATTGCAGCTGTTCATTTCAGATATAGTTGCATAAAGAAGGCTATGTGTAGAAGTTTCGAGCTGTTTAGTTCTTCACAACAGAAGGACTTACTCCACATAAAATTAAACAGCGATTGGACGTGTATATGGGGAAGCATCCCCCTCATATTCTACCGTAAATGAATGGATCAAACTTTTTCGAATAGGTCGAGAAAACATTGAAGATGAAGATCGTCCAGGTCGGCCCTTGGAGGTGCTCACTCCTGAAAACATCGCTTTTGTGGAAGTATAATCATGGAAGACCGGCGGCTCAAAGTTATAGAAATAGTAGCAAGATTGGCATTTCTAAAACAACAGTTCTTCGAATTATTCATGAACATTTAAACATGAATAAGGGTAGTGCAAGATGGGTACCTATACTTCTTTCCTCAGTCCAAAAGCAGCAACGAGTCATCTGTTGTCAGACATTTTTGTAGATCTGCTGTGGCAACGAGAGAAAAGTTCTGCAAACCATTGTTACAGGAGATGAAACCATGGTCCTCTACTATGATCTCTAGTCCAAAAGAGAATCAATGGAGTGGCGTAAATCTGGCGAAGCGCCGCCTCCAAAGGCCAAGGTTACTCAGTGAATCAAGAAGATAATGGCCACAATCTTTTGGGACTGTGAAGGAATACTCTTCATTGATTTCAAGGACAGGAACACAACAGTAAATAGGCAGTTCTATGTAGGCCTATTGCACAGACTACATGCTTACATCAAAGAGAAAAGACGAGGAAATCTGAGTGGTGGTGTACGCCTTCTTCACGACAACGTGCCTGTGCACACAACTCTTATTGCAAAGGAAGCTGTGAAGAAACGTGGCTGTGGGGAGATCGACCATCCACTCTACAGTCCAGACCTAGTTCCCAGTGACTATTTCCTCATGTCAAATCTCAAGAAGGACCTTCGAGGAAGGAAATTTAAGTGTTGCGAAGAAGTGATCGATGCGGGCTATGCCCATTTTGCAGATAAGACCTTGTGACTATTTTGGGGGGGCATTGAAATGTTAATGCAGCATTTGCTGTCACGGTTGACATGTGATACAGCAAGCCAAGTTCACTGGAGTCGGCTAGGAAAATATTGCTGTGTGGGAAGGTTCATTAATTGCAAACTGCGCTATCATAGTATTGAAGATTTGAAAGTGAAATATGATTCTTGCAAGGAAGGAGGGATGGGTAAGAGGAAGAGAAGTAGAGAAGGTAGAAGCAGATTTAGAGAGAGAAAAAAGTAAGTACAGAAGAGAGAATTTGAAGAACAGAAAAGAATATGGGGAAGATTAAGAAAGACTACAAAGGAAAAACCAAGAAGATTAAAAAAGAAGGAAAAAGGGAGAGGGAGAGAGAGAGAGAGAGAGAGAGAGAGAGAGAGAGAGAGAAGAGAAAGTAAAGGCAGAAGTACGAGAATGATGAAATGTAACAATAAGAAGTTGAGAAGAGGCGAGAAGAAGAAATCTCATTTTGCATTTTCCCGATATCCGGTAAACTGCTGGACGCATTTTGCACTAGTAAGCGAACACTTGTGTCCGTCCGCCTGTAACGGTGGCAATCAACCGTGTGTTAACTACAAGAAAAAACAATTGGATTCGCTCCAGCAGTCACCAGTCCTTGAGATAATTCCACAAGGACACCTTTCGTTACCTGAATGTTTTTGTACAACGCCAGTTGAAACAGGAGGGTGAGGCGGCATGCTTTGGCGGAGCCCACCTGTTGGCCAAGTCGGCTAAACTGGAAGGTTGCACTCTGCAGGTTAAGGAAAAAAAAAAAAAAAGTTCCGAAAAGTGACAACAAAGTAAAACGGACGTGGAAAGAAAGTGGTTTCCGTGCTTGTAGCACGCAGTTCAGAAATGAAAAAGAACAAACAGTGCAAAGAAACGTGGAACTTCGGTTGAGAGAGTTCCTCTTCATTGCCTCTGCCCAGAGAAAGCCCCAAACTCCATGGGGCAAGGTAGACTTGAGGTATCTTTGTCATCCAGAAGCTGCGGTCCAGAGGGAAACGTGTCCACGAGTTTCCAGAGGAAGTATTAGCTTCATTTCTGTTATAATTGCTCCTGCTTTTGTAGTCCTCAATATCCCAATATATCAGTATTTTTAAACAATATTTAACACCCATTTTACTACCGAGGCGGTGGACAGATATGAGTGCAAATAACGCATTGAGGTTATTTGTGTTACGGGCCGCCTGAACACGGCTGCTTACTGGGAAAGTGCAGTCGCTGCAACCGGAAGGCAAGATAAGAGACGCCGAGTATTAAGTTTTTATTCTTATTTTAGTATTTATATATTTACTGAAAGCATAATAATCACTAATGTGCTATAATAAATATATAAAATCATGCCCGTCAGTGGTATCTGCATAGAACATTGTTGTATTTCATCTAAATTTTCTTCTTTAAGAAACGCGGTATTTCGAAACAAGTTTCTTGCAATAAAGCGATGCTGTCTTTAGTACAATTTTAACCAATTGTTGAAAGTTTCTCTACTTTTTTTGCTAATCATCATTTCTGTGCAAGAATCAGTTTTCAAATTATATATCGAACACAAACGCCCATTCTTCATGGTTATATTTTTTGTAATGGAATAACTACGAAGAACAATTAGCACACACTTTACACACAAAGAAAGCACAGAAACTCTAACGCACAAGCACTCGCTGATAAAACCTCCCTCAAACTAGCTACAAACTGCCACCTCCACATGCTTTATAGACTTTGATTCTCTAGCGCCTTCCAGTACGCAGTGCGCTTTGCCGGACCGTAACTCAAATAACCTCACTGTTCAATAAACAGTAAGAAATTGTTTAATTAGAAAAATTGAAAATACATAATGCGCAGTGCATTCCCCCCTCCTGAAATTTCAGTTCACTTTCACTTCCCATTTCATCATAGGAAATAGTATAGTCAAAATACTCCATTCAGAAATAAGATAAAACTAAAACAGCCATTCAAAATTTGAGGGTCGGTCCTGGTGGTGTAGTGGTTACCATACTTGCCTCCTAAACCCAAAACGCGGGTTCGAACCCGGCCAGGACCGATGGATTTTTCCGGGCGTAAAAATCCTAAGTATGGCTTCCTTCGGAAGGGAAGTAAAGCCGTGGGTCCTGTGTCGTAAATTTGCGGCACGAAAAAGAACCTCAAGCCTGAAAGAGAGGTCTCTGAGCAAAATTTGTCGGCCGTTTCACGCCCTGAGTTGAATGGGACGCTGATGACCTGAGATGTTAAAGAGCGTCCATAAATAAATCCATCAAAAAAATGGGAGGATAGAGCCGGCCACAATTGATGCAGAGGTAACAAAGAAAATTCAGGAACAAGATAACAATATTTAAGAAAATTAAAAACTATCAATTTTTAAAAGATAGGGAAAACTCGCTTTTTCCTAACGTGGTGTGAGCTATTACAGACTAGTTGTTCGTTTGCTGTTTAACACACTCTGACAGATTTGTTCTTTGGTTACTTCATTTCTCACTGCACTAGTTGCTTCTTGAGAGATTTCCATTTTTCTCTTCCTCTTGCTACTCATGACCAATCTGGACCTGTGTGTTCCTTGAAGAGGTCTATCCATCTTCTTCTGGGTCTGCCCTGTGTCCTTTTTCCTATCCGGGAGTCCTACATGGAGATCTTGTAGTCATCTCTTGTCCTGCATTCTTGCGACGTGACCGCCCCATTGCCATTTGCTTCTGGTAGTTATTTGTGCAATGTCTGTTGTCTGAGAAAACTGATTTATTAATAGTGTAGGTATTTTGTCCTTCAAGGTTATTCCCAGGATCTTGCGTTGCATTTTTCTTTGTCATATTTGAATTTTATTCTTTTGTTTTTCTGTTAGTGACCATTCAGGCACTCATATAGTAATACAGGGTATTCACAGGTTTCGAGCGTTTGGAATCTGATTTTTTTAGTTAGTGTTTGAACTAACAATATAAACTTAAGGACCGAAAATGTTCTCCAGGTTAATGAGATGGTTCTTTGTACTTCTTTTTCCATTTTATCATGGAAGCAAACCTTTTGTCCATATTCTAAATGATAGGTTATTCTAAATGATTGTCGGGGTTACAAAAATTCATAACTCAACGGTGCAATTGACGTAGGAGTATGAATCTTGTGTACTGTAACTCCTAAAGTTTTTTTTACATGCATTACAAATGCTCAATAAGTGCGCCTTTTGTAACTCTACCCACATCTACTCGATAGTCCCATCTCTTCCCACACACGAGTCAACATGGCAACGGTAATCGTTTCGAAGGCGGCTCGGATGCCCTTTACTACCATCTTGGGTGACTGATGTCACTACAGTTGATACAAAACATAACTTTGACAGTTTGTCTAAGTGTTACTGCAACAATAAAAATGGCATGGTTTCGACGTTTTCTAAACAAAATCCACGAACCCCCGACATTTATTTAGAATTAACCTGTATATGTGACGACTGTTCCATCTATCGAATGGGTCAAAAAGGTATACACACTTTCACAGTGTAGTATATTTCAAATTTGAACCAAAAAAACAATATTAATGTGTAGTATGATGTTCTGTAAACAGACGTGACTCACATACATTACGATAGCGTTGCTACGTGGCAGGTAAATCAACATTGAACAAATGAAGCCAAGATTATCGTATGATGTTCTGTAAACAGACGTGACTCACATTACGTTATGCTAGCGTTGCTACAACAAAATGGAGCCAAGATTATCGTTTGAACAGTGGAAAGCAATTTTGAAGTGGTATTGGAAAACCGAGAATGTTGTTGAAGTTCAAAGGCAATGGAGACGTGTGTACAGAACAGAACCGCCATCGAGAGTAACAATTGCATATATTCCAGACAAATTTGAAACTCGTGGTGCCGTATGCGGGCACATCTGGGAGATCTCGCACAGCAACAAGCCTCGTGTACTGGATCCTAGCACTGATTAGGACGAAGAGGCCCGATTGAGTTTCCACCGCGTTCTCCGGATCTAACTCCGTTGGACTTCTACCTATGGGGAACTCTTAAGGATGCTGTATACCGTAGAAAACCAGCTACACTGACAGCACTTCGGGAAGAAATTGAAACGACATGTGCTGCAATCGCTGAGGAACTTTCGCAAACGTTGCTCAATCAGTAGTTCAACGTACTCAGAGGCGTATCGACGCCGATGGTGGGCATTTTGAGCAACTGTTGTAACTGTAAAAGTATAAGATGATTAGTGCTCATCATTTTCTGTTTGTGTGAATTCAGTTTTGTTATGTTAATACAGTTTTTTCTTTGTGTATGTATACATTTTTTCGCACCCTCTGTATTTTTATTGGGGTTTGAAGTCCGTTTGAAATTCACTGCGTCTTCAGTTGGTTTAGTGACAGTGTGCCTTAAACTGATATGTCTATTAGAGTTGTGGCGCTCCTTTGTCAACAACTTCAACTTGAGTTTCATAGCAGGTTGCTAGACGCTTATACCCTCACAAGTTGGCTCTCTAATGCTACAGAAAACTATACTTTCCTGCATTCATAAACCATGACGATGCGAACATCAGAAATTATTAAATAACTTCATGTTGCCATTTACTCGGAGCTCAAAAATATCTTCTTGACGACACATTGTGGTTTTACGGATTTCAAATATCATTCAGTACAGCGTATGTTTGCAACAGGATGGTGCAATGGCACACACAGCAAGAATAAGCGTGAGAGAGTTGTGGAGAACTTTTCCACAGGTGTTTGGAGACATCTCTCGACTGATCTGATGCTCTGATCTTACAACTGCTGATTTCTTCTTCTGGTTGTACCTAAATCAGAATTTCGTCCTGTCACCACTTTGCGACTGAAGAACCGACTGAGAGCTGTTATCACTTCTGCCCCTGCAGAAATATTACGAACAATAGAGGAAACTTCCAGCGCCGTTTGGAGCAGAACAGCAAACATTTGCCATGGGTCATTTTCAAACTTTGACAGGTAAATGACATTCCTTTATGGTATTTTTCGCATGTTTGACTGAAGATTAGCAGATAAGGGCACAGGTAAAGACGTTGTGTGATTAAAAAATGTATCCATTAGAATCACTTTGTCAAACTTAAAATATATAGCACTTAACCCCATGTGCAAAGAACGCAGTGTGGAGGCATGCGCGGTAGGAATACATCCTCCCACGACAGCAAGTTTATTTTGCTGGACGGATGGGATATTTTAATTGCAGCGTGTTGTGTGGAATTCTGTAATTGGAATGACCGCGTCCAGAGAGTGCCACAGTGGTTTATTGCACCGGACCTTATTACCACATTCTTATTAAACAGAGCTTTACATGCAGCATACAGCACAGCTCCTGTGGGAATCAAAAGGTACATATGCGCAACACACATTCTCTCTCCTGGCACACGTTTATAATATATTTTCAGATGAACCTGCAGAGTCGCATAGAATCGTGCTTTATTATTTGCTTCTGTAAAATATCTCTAGTATTTCTGACACATTTTGTATATCTTATTGCTCTGAGCCATCAAATAATTTAATTATAATAATATAGGGTCATCGAAAGTTAATAGCGACATTTTATAACTGAAACGCCGAGTTGTAAAACGGAATTAGATTAAACCACATTTTTGACAAAACAAAAAATGTTAAGGATAGTTGTGAGCTTCAGCCCGAAAGGCTAAATTTCGTAGTTTGCAAATTGGCTGTGACACGAATTTTCCAAATCTGTTTCTTCATTTTCAATTTATGTCTATTCAGGGGTTGGTCCATAAGTTTCCAGCATAATCATTTTCACTTTTCAATATAGTTACCCTTTATTGCAATATACTTCTCACATCTTTGAATTAACATTTCAATCCCCCCTCCCAAATAGCCATTCCTTGTCTACAAAATGGGCATAAACAGCATTCATCATTTCTTCGTCACACTTAAGTCGTTCTTCAGTTTTCAGAGAGGGAAATAATTACTGGGAACTAGATATGGGCTGTATGGTGGATGGTTAGTCTGCTTGAAGACACATTTCTTCCCAGGTTCCTTTGCAACTAGAGCTGTGTACACAGGCGCGTTGTTGTGAAGAAGGCGCACACCACCACCCAGCTTTCTTCGCCTTTTCTCTTTGATGGAAGCACGTAGTCTGTGTAGTAGGCCAGCATAGTACTCCCCATTTACTGTGTGGTTCCTCTCCTTGAAGTCAATGAAGAGTATTCCTTCACAGTTCCAAAGGATTGTGACCATGATCATCTGGGCTGACTAAGTGACCTTGGTCTTTAGAGGCGGTGCTTCGCCAGGTTTATGCCACTTCACTGATTCTCTTTTGAACAAGGGATCATAGTAGAGGACCATAGTTTCATCTGCTGTAACAATGGTTTGCAGAATTTCTCTCTCGTTGCCACGGCAGAGCTCCAAAAATGCCTGACAACAGATGACTCGTTGCTGCTTTTGGACTGAGGAAAGAAGTCTAGGCACTAACCTTATTCATGTTTAAATGTTCATGAATAATTCGAAGGACTATTGTTTTAGAAAGGCCCAACCTGCTGCTATTTATGTTACTTTGAGCCGCTGGTCTTCCACAATTTCTTCTTCCACAAGAGCGATGTTTTTCAGGAGTGAGCACCTCCAAGGGCCGACCTGCACGCTCTTCGTCTTCAATGCTTTCTCGACCCATTTGTAAAAGTTTGGCCCATTCTTTTGCGGTAGAATATGAGGGGGTGATTCCCCATATATACCGTCCAATCATTGTTTAATTTCATTTGGAGTAAGTCCTTCTTTTGTGAAGAACTTAATAACATCTCGGTACTCCATTTTGAACATGTCACAATCTTCTACACATAGCCTTCTTTATGCAACTATATCTAAACAACTGAACACAGCGGAGCGGAAGTTACAGGCGATAATTCTTATCGGTGAGGTCGGAAACTTATGGACCTCCCCTCGTACAAACATAGAAATGATGCATTTTCTATTAATATTCTGTTTAAAATATTGTGATTATCAAATCAAGAAATTTAGTGTTGTGTAACATTTATAAACTGAAGATCCCATAAATGTACTTCGAAATACTTCCATTTTTAAAACAGTTTTAAAATATTAGGTTATTATAATTAAGACAAGGATAGGCCCTTACGTTTTATTGAACTTGATATATCGACATGTATTTTGCATCCCTGTACAGTATCACTCAGAAATTTCGTTTTATTTCCTCTTGTGTTTATAAATCAATAACCGCTGACACAATAGAATTAGTTCCACCATTGTTTATAACATTTATAACTAGCTTTCTCTGCGTCTTCCTGTGTTAATGCCTGTCAATGAAAACTCCCCCCCTTTTTTTTTACTTACTTTTTTACCTCTACTGCTGGAACTTATTCTAAAAAGGGTCGATAGTTCCATTTTATTTTAGCTCAAATGCTTCCGGTGTGTCTTAAAGCCACGTGACACTTATACAAGCAAGAGTGTTGAAGGACTATTTTTCTCGATTTTTTACAAAGCATCAAAGCCAGGCATATGGTCGTGGACTTCTCTTGTGACAAAAATCAAATAATTTCATTCACCAGCTTGCAACGCCCACAGACCTTGCGGCAATTGAAATGAGATGTTAAAAGCTCAAAATGAATGAATGAATAAATACATGTATACATACATAAATAATAAAACTGAGTACTGGGATTCAGCCCTGAGGCTGGCTGGGGACTTCTAATAATCTCCTGCAATAAAACATGCTTTCATTTCCAGTGTGACATCCCATGAGCCCATTAAGTACCCTCTTTATGCACCGTTGTTCTGAGAAAATTAGAGTCTTCAAATTGCCAAACAATGAAGCACTAAGCGCCTAATATAGGTTGGGGAAATCTTGCAACGTTGTTTTCTTGGAGAAGGCACGGTGGGAGGAAAGGGAGGATGAAAAGACAGGTAGCTCGTTTAAATAAGTGACAGGGGAAAAGTTTATGCGCTGTTGCCAGAGCAGTTTTTCCGGAAGTTAAATTTTATCGCAAGTAATATTAGGAGAGGGTCTAAGATTACCGAATTTATTTGGACAGCCTAGACCCTCTAATGATATTTATTAGGGCTATTTCCCGAATAAAATAAGAATTTAAATATAATTCCTCTAAACTTGACTTACAATATTGTAATAATTGTATATTTGTACTTAACCTTTTCAAGCAATCCTGCGACACAAAAATGCCGATAGTCAGTAATGCCAATAAAGAAGAACCAAATACGGGTTTAGAACTGTTTCATGAATAGAATAAAAATAAAAGTGATATATGTATTTGAAATTCGCTCACAGAATATTAACACTTGTATAAACTTTTATACTTATATTTATTCTATTCCGAAACCAAAGACTTAAATGGAGAAAATTGTCGACTATTACAATCGCTACTGTTTGATTTTCTAATACTAACTGAGAAAAAAAGTATACAGTGTCCCTATTTTTTCATTGTATTCTGTACTTTGGAATTCCTAATAAAATAATTTGTACATTTGACGCATCCTCAAAACGTTTTAAAGATACCTCTATTTTGCATTATGATTGTCGATTGTCAATACTTAATGTTAAGGAATTGTATAGTAGATATATAGATTTGACTACACTGACCACAAGACAAATGCATGTCGTGTGATAAAACGGATTTGATAATTTTCTCGATAATTTCAATCCGTAATATGGCTGTGATTGATCAAAATTCAAGAATTTGTTTGTTTCATAGATCGATTTTAAGATGACATCACGTGAGTGAAATAGTCTTTCTGATTTCTTCCAATGAGTCTATAAATTGCAGTTTTAATAACGTTTTCTATTTTCTTGCAGGCCTTTTACAGAAAAATAGAAATTAATGCTTCATTTATCTCCTTTAATACCCGAAGGTTCTTAGGTATAATTTCCCTAGTCTCATGAGTTGAATTTTATGTTAAGTGTCAGGGATATTTTAAGGACATGTATTGTAGACGTAATAAATTCATGGTGAAATATTCTTCGAAAAGATATTCTGCGTTCAAGAGTAATGTATTACCTCTTGAGTACCTAAGAGAAATTTCCAGACTTGCTGCAATTTCACCATTGATGTCAGTAGTTTACAAAAATTGTGTACAAGTGCTCTAAAAACAACTAAATGCCTTTTTCTCAAATTCAAAACATTATTAACTCAATTCTTTCACAAAGATAGTGCAAGTACGAGGGTAGGCACATAAGTTTCGGCCCTCGTCAATAAAGATTATGTGCTATCATACCTTATCTGTTGAGTAAATAATTGAAGCTGTAACTTCCGCTCGCTGTGCTCAGTAGTTCAGATATAGTTGCATAAAGAAGGATATGTGTAGAAGATTGTGACATGTTCAAAATGGAGTATCCAGCTGTTATTAAGTTCTTCACAAAAGAAGTACTTACTCCAAAGAAATTAAACAGTGACTGGACGGAGTATATGGGGAAGCATCCCCCTCATATTCTACCGCAAAAGAATGGGCCAAACTTTTTCGTTGAGTCGAGAAAGTATTGAAGACGAAGGGTGTGCAGGTCGGCCCGTGGAGGTGCTCACTCCTGAAAACATCGCTCTTGTGGAAGGAGAAATTATGAAAGACCGGCGACGCAACGTTACACAAATAGCAGCAAGGTTGTGTCTTTCTAAAACAATAGTCCATCGAATTATTCATGAACATTTAAATATGAATAAGGGTAGTGCAAGATTGGTTCCTAGACTTCTTTCCTCAGTCCAAAAGCAGCAACGAGTCATGTGTTATCAGGCATTTTTGGAGCTCTGGCGTGGCAACGAGAAAGAAGTTCTGCAAATCATTGCTAAAGGAGATGAAACTATGGTCCTCTACTGTGATCCCTTGTCCAAAAGAGAAGACTGTGAAGAAATACTCTTCATTGACTTCAAGGAGAGGAATATCACAGTAAATGGGGAGTACTGTGCTGGCCTACTCACAAACTACGTACTTCCATCAAAGAGAAAAGTCGAGGAAAGCTGAGTGGTGGTGTGCGCCTTCTTCACGACAACACCCTTGTGCAAACACCTGTTGTTGCAAAGGAAGCTGTGAAGAAATGTAACTTCAAGAAGATAGACCATTCTCTTTACAGCCCAGATCTAGTTCCCAGTGACTATTTCCTCTTCTCAAAACTCCAGAAGGACCTTCGTGGAAAGAAATTTAAGTTTGACGAAGAAGTGATGGATGCTGTTTATGCCCATTTTGTAGACAAAAGTTCTGACTATTTTGGAAAGGGGAGAAGAAATATTAATTCAAAGATGCGAGAAGTGTATTATAAAGGGTAACTATATTGAGATATAGTTTTTGTCTTTATCTAACCTAGAAATTAGCTAGACCGGAAACTTATGGACCTACTCTCGTACCCTTCAAAAAACATCCAAACAAGCATTAACTTGTATAAAAAAACCTTCATTGCTTCTGATGAAGGTACTCCAGGTAAGATACCTTTTGTTGACGCACACATGTAGACTTTGCAGATACATGAATTAATGCAATTCAATAAGCGACAGCTAACAAACATGTGGAAATTAAACAACCACCAAACACAGATGAGCATGATCTGCAGCACCGTTTTGGCGAAAAATGCTGTAAGCAGTATCTCTCAGAGCAAATCGCCCCATCAAAGTAGATTAAAACTGCGCTCTTTTTCTAGTGATAGTAATTCATATGGAGGGAAGATAAACCTTTCATCATTGCAAAATATGCATTGATGAACTCTTCAAGCCAATTGCACTCGACATAGATCACCTAGTATTTTTAACTCAATATAGATAATTAACTTAAAATTTCCTCCTTATTAATGAGTGATTTTTACTCCGCGGGACCGCCCTACGCGTAACGGCTGACTGATCGGTTCAAGCTGGTACCACGGTGAACGGGAGTCACAAAGTTCACAATTATATCGCGTTAAGTTATTAACTAATAGTTAAACTCTTAATATTTCTTTGTTTTATTGGCACATATAAATTTCTTCTTCTTAAATACAAAGGCGAAACCTTCTGTTAAATCTGTTTTAGTGAATGTAAAGACAATATCAAGCGCTCAGTTTATAAACATGGCTACATTTAAAAATTTTTCTTGATTTGTTTAATTTACGGACGCTCTTTAACATTTCAGGTCATCAACGTCACATTCAAATCAGGGAGTGAAACGGCCGACAAATTTTGCTCAGAGGTCTCTTCTTTCAGGCTTGAAGTTCTTTATCGTGCCGTAAATGTACGACACGGAACCCACGACTTTACTTCCCTTCCGAAGGAAGCCATACTTCGGATTTTTACACTCGAAAAAATCCATCGACCCTGGTCGGGATCGACCCCATGATCTTGGGTTTATGAGGCAAGTCTTTTTTTAATGGTGTTTAACGTCCGTTTTTTACTACTGAGGCACCACAGGCGGTGGACACTGATGATACATGAAATGAAATTATATATTTGGAAAGGATTTTTTAAGGAAGGAAACGTTCCAGGCCTAAGTTTAGGGTATCTCCCCGGCATTTTCCATTTATGAGGATTGAGGAAAACCTGAAAAAAAAAAAACTTACTCAGGGAGATCTTAGCGGGATTCAAACCCCAGACCTCCCGTTCACAAGTCCGCGCCTAACGACCTCGGCCACCTGTGGCGGTATGCGGCAAGTAATACATCACCAGGACTGACACATTTAAAAATGTTTAAAATCTGTCAACGGTCATTTATTTCATTTAAGACTACACCATTGATTTTTATAGTTTAATCTCAATAATAATAATAATAATAATAATATAAATATAAATATAGTTTTCCCTTTTTAATACATTTAGGTTGCAAGAATTCTAATTTTGTTCCCCTAATACCACACAGTAATGCCATAACATATTTCATTTCTCAATTAATAAGGCGTAATTTGGATTTTTATTAATTTTATTAAAACTATTTAACTTAGTGAGGAATTCACTAAGTTTAGGCAGCTCCTAAGTGATGGACTATTTGTGTTTTTAAAAGTTACTCAAAAAAAATTAACATTGAAATCCCTCTAACCTTGTGTTACTACATGGTATCTGAAAGTATGCGAAACATATGACATACCTCCTTTACTCCCTCACTGAACCATAAACAACGTGTGACTCTGCGCTCTGTCCCGAACGTTGGCTTTGTCGAGTGGTACCAGCGTCTCTCATGTTCACATTATTGAGAAAGGCAGATGTGTAAGGTGGGGAGTAGAGTGCTGCATTGTTGCAGAACTTCAGGGGAGGTTGGTAGCACTCCAGGATCATGGCGAGAGATAAAGCAGGGCGTAACAACAAAGTTTTTTTACGTCCATTAACCCCTCCCGAGCTAATGCATACATTACATCCATTGAGTGTATACGAGGAACTTTTTGTACCGTCCCACCTTGAAACAAAACGTTCCGTTAATCGCAGCTGACAGCTATTGAATTCGAACACGGGCAGGACTTGTTCACAGGTCGCCACTTGTTGCGCAGCTTATAACATTATCATCTACTTCTGCTTGCCTCATCATCTTGTCAAGGTTCTGTTATTGCTTATAACGTTGTTCAAAATATCAGAGTAGGTTCATAAGTTTCCGGCCTTGTCGATAAGGATTAGTTGATAATTAAAGCTCATCGGACGAAAGTATCTTTCACCAACGAACTTCCTTGGGGCATTGCTCGACAAAGGGCATTAATGTCAAAAGGAAGGCTATGTTTAAAATTAAGAATACTTTCAAAAAGTTATTTTGAAAATTTTGTGCTTCATTCCGAGAAATTTTCAAGTTTCATTTCTGCGTTTTGAGCGCTACCGTCTCTAAGGTACCACCACCATTGCTTCTAATACAAATACTAAATTAAGGTCTTGGAAAATGACAGTGTTAACTTTTTTTAAGCAAATGTGTAGCCAAAGGTTGAAACACCTGCAAAATGTTTCCTGCTCAAGTTGAAATTATTTCAAAAATAGTTTTTATTGTATATATTTTAGTATCATAGAATTGCCTTAACATTTTCGGAAGCGTCGAGAGATCAAGGAAAGGAATCAAATGATCGGAAATTTCGACCCGTACTCACGGCAGAGTCCTGGCAACTTGAAACAAAGTAAACATGATTGGAAGCTTCTCTGTCCCATCACCACACCCCCTCAAGGTGAAAGGCAAGCTTTATCCATAATGCATCACGCTCTTGTATTGAGATGAACCTCGCTGCTCATGTTATTAAAATAACTCAATTACTGCGAGACTTGGGATAAAGCAATTATTGGAAATCATTTAGTAGGCAAGCCGTTCCGATCCTAAGCAGACTCTCTTTGTATCTGGCAGGTGTTTCTCTTCGCAACAATGCCCGTACGTGATTTGCCTCCCTCCGAAGCAAAACAGCATTTATTTAACCTTCTGAAGGAAATACATAGCCTTCCTGCTCTGAATTTGTGGCAGCTGATGCAAAGTGGCGCCAGTATTACTTGGCAAACGTTCAGTTGATTTATTTTCTTCAAATTAAAAACGATGCACAAAATGCATAAAGACTTTTAACAAACTTTTCCTAAGAGCATACCAGTTTTGTCATATAAAATATTATCTCTTCAGCTAGATAATAAAGGCTCACCTCATGTCTTCAGCTTCAAAATACTATTCTGCGTACAGGAGGTGCCAAAAAATGTATACACACCTCAAACAAAGAAAAAACTGTGTTAACATAGCAAAACAGAATTCATACAAACAGAAAATGATGAGCACTAATCATCTTACACTTTTACAGCTACAACAGTTGCTGAAAATGCCCACCATCGGCGTCGATACGCTTCTGAGTACGTTGAACTACTGATTGAGCAACGTTTGCGAAAGTGTCCTCAGCACATGCCGTTTCAATTTCTTCCCGAAGTGCTGCCAGTGTAGCTGGTTTTCTACCGTATACAACATCCTTAAGAGTTCCCCATAGGTAGAAGTCCAACGGAGTAGATCCGGAGAACGTGGTGAAAACTCAATCGGGCCTCTTCGTAAGCGCTCTGCTGTGAGTGCTCAAAACGTTCATAAACCATAATCCAAGAGGCAGGGCTTTTTGCTAAAACTTTACAAGATTTTCGGGGAGGGAAGAGGTAAATGAGGACTTCTACTCATAATGACTCTTAACGAATGTTTTGTATTATAAAATGACAAAGAGCAATGTGGATAATTTTAAAAGAATACCCCCCTAAAGTATGAAAATGCAAAAATAAAACTCAAGCATTTGCGGACTCATTTTTCAATTTCTCAGCAGGCGTGTAACTGCAAAACGTGCATTTATTTACGTCACTTTATATTAAATATACCGAAAGTGTCAAAACATGTATACACACTTTCACAGTAGATATTTATTTAATATCTTTGAAATTTGAACAGAAAAACAACAGTAATGCGTAGTATGATGTTCTGTAAAAAGATGTGACTCACATACATTATGCTAGCGTTGCTACAACAAAATTGAGCCAAGATTATCGCTTGAACAGCGGAAAGCAATTTTAAAGTGTTATTGGAAAACCGAGAATGTTGTTGAAGTTCAAAGGCAATGGAAATGTGTGTACAGAACAGAACCGCCAACACGAGTAACAATTGCACATATTCCAGACAAATTTGAGACTCGTGGTACCGTATGCGATGTTCACAAGGGCAGATCTGGGAGATCTCACACAGCAACAAGCCCCGCTCAATGGATCCAAGGCACTGGATAGGACGAAGAGGTCCGATTGTGTTTCCACCGCGTTCTCCGGATCTAACTCCGTTGGACTTCTACCTATGGGTAGAAGGCTTAAGGATGTTGTATACCGTAGAAAACCAGCTACACTGACAGCACTTCGGGAAGAAATTGAAATGGCATGTGCTGTAATCGCTGAGGATAGTTCTCAAACGTTGCTCAATCAGTAGTTCAACGTACTCAGAGGCGTATCGACGCCGATGGTGGGCATTTTGAGCAACTGTTGTAACTGTAAAAGTGTAAGATGATAAGTGCTCATCATTTTCTGTTTGTTTGAATTCAGTTTTGCTATGTTAACACATTTTTTTCTTTGCTTGAAGTGTGCATACAATTTTGGTTCCCTCTGTACATTGTGGATTGCTTTCATGGAATTATTCGCAGTGTGAGCATTGGCAGAGTCCTTTGGGAAAAAAAAAAAAAAAAAAAAAAAAAGCACTATCAGCTCCAGGCCAATTCTTTGAAAAAAGGAGTAGTAATGATATTAACCTAAGTTAAAGAATCAACTGTATACTAAAAAAATAATTGGTCCTATGATTATTTCACATCTGAGTTAACGCATAAAAATATCCTGTGCTGTTATAAACACATGAGGCATAATACGCTTTATGTGTACTATCGTATTAAGAAACAAATAACACAACACATACCCGGGAATAGTTACGCTATGACTGTGACAGTCAGCACGGTCAACAATTAAGCAAACAGGGCTGCTCCTTCTCAACGGCGCGAGAAAACAATGGGGGCCCGCTGATAGGAAAAACTCCGCACCGCGGAAAGGATCAAGGATTGCGTGGTATTTCCATAAGCATTTAACACGAGACGCAAGACCTTCACGCATGGTGGAATAGTTCTCAAGAATAAAAGCTAATTAAGCAAGTTAGTGCATCTGACCCACAAGAAACCTTCTGTTGGATTGTTACCAGACATGAATTTGTTAAGTTAAAATTACTGTTTCCGAGAATCTCTCAGAGAGGTGCCTCAACTGCTAAAAATGTGATTTATTATCCTTTAAAATTATGTGCCCGTGTCAGCTGAAGACGAAACTTTTGAAGGCGCCATTTTCCTTCAAGTAACAGAGCCAAATAGCAGGTAATTTACAGAAAATCAGTCCTAGAATTCATTTCGCCACAACATTAATCATTCTCCGCACACTCTTACGTGACATGACCAAGTAATCTAGAGCGTGCAATCCGAAATAGGCCTTGGTAAACGCAGGAAGGATAAGGAGGGAGAGAGAGAGAGAGAGAGAGAGAGAGATGAGATTTATCGACTTTAATCAAAACGATAATGGTACTATGTTAACATTTACTGTAGTCTAATTAAAGAAACAGTTTACGAAATAAAATGAACAAAGAGAATTTCCTCTAAACAGCAGTTACGTTGGTGGTCCTGCACACATACACACACACGCATACGCAGGGGATTCTATTTTAATTACGTCCTGAAAGGTACAGACTTAATTATTATTTCTTTCTTTATAACGCTACGAATCCGTTTATGGCAGGTAATTCTCTTATAAATGACTCGTGAATGAAGCATACAAATTATATAAACCTTTATATGACTATACGGCCGTGTTCTCTAATTTCCAACATGAACTATATGTTCATAAGTTTTTGCTTGTTATGCAAATTATTTTAAGTGTACATTAGCATTTAACTAACTTTTAGACGATATTTCTTTCGAAAACAGCACATTTACCAAACTGTGACGTAAATTCAATTCAATGACGCTGTCTAAGTTATCAGTTATTACCGCCCATTAGGCGTTCAGCAAACCAGAGGTTAAGGCAATCAGGAAGTGTAAATCTACGATCTCTTCGTCCTATCCAGTGCCTTCGATAGTGCCCTGGATCCATTGAGCGGGGCTTGTTGCTGTGCGAGGTCTCCCAGATCTGTCCTTGTGAACATCGCATACGGTACCACGAGTCTCAAATATGTCTCGAATGTGTGCAATTGTTACTCGCGTTGGCGATTCTGTTCTGTACACACGTCTCCATTGCCTTTGAACTTCAACAACATTCTCGGTTTTCCAATACACTTCAAAATTACTTTCCGCTCTTCAAACGATAATCTTGGCTCCACTTTGTTGTAGCAACGCTATCATAAAATAACGTGAGTCACATCTGTTTACAGAACATCATACAATAATCTTGGCTTCATTTGTTCATTGTTGATTTACCTGTCACTTAGCAACGCTATCATAATGTTTGTGAGTCACATCTGTTTACAGAACATCATACTACACATTACTGTTGTTTTTCGGTTCAAATTTGTCGGTCCTGGTGGTGTAGTGGTAACCATACTTGCCTTCTAAACCCAAGGTCGCGGGTTCGAACCCAGTCAGGATTGACGGCTTTTTTCGGGCGTAAAAATCCTAAGTATGGCTTCCTTCGGAAAGGAAGTAAAGCCGTGTGTCCCGTGTCGTACATTTACGGCACGATAAAGAACCTCAAGCCTGAAAGAAGAGGCCTCTGAGCAAAATTTGTCGGCCGTTTCACGCCCTGAATTGAATGGGACGCTGATGACCTGAGATGTTAAAGAGCGTCCTTAAATAAACAAAAAAAAAAAAAAATCGGTTCAACTTTGAAATGTGTTCAATAGATATCTACTGTGAATATGTGTATACATTTTTTGGCACCCTCGGTATTAATTAAAGTTTGCAGAAATAGGTACACTCATTTTCTTAATTTTCCTTTAAAACTGCGGTGTTTCACTTTACTATAACGATGGAAATTATTTCATATCTGATGTATACAGAACGCTTTATTTATTTTTTTTCTCTGAAAATTATGGAATATGAAGCATGAACAAAAGCCATTTACTCTTCTAATTAATCATCATTAAAGTTAAAATATAAGGAAATAGGTGTGTTTCGAGTCCTTGGTGTAGTTTGCTGCTATTCTGAGAACTCATTACGCATGCTTGAAGAATCATTGCTTTAGAGTCTATCAGTCGGCGGCGATAGGCCTGCCTTCTTTATTATTTATTTATTTATTTATTCATTGAAAATTTCATCATAGAGGTGTATCAGCGAAGTTCAGATTTGGCTTTCTGCAATTTTTACCCTTTTGTACTTAAAAAAAACGAATTTTATTATGCTAACTAGATATTGACTTGTTTGATGTACTTTGTAATTTTATTGATTATTTTGTTCGTTTTAAGTTATCAAACTTACCTTACACAGACGCACTGCACATTAACACTCTCTTACTAAACCTGAGATGCTATTCCAACAGGTACGCGGCAATTGTACGCCCACCTTCCGCTCTATTCTCGTTATTTCCTACTCGGCTGTAAACCCCACTCAGGCTCTCTTTGTTACAACCACTCCCAAGCCCTTATTTTGTTTCCTGTGTGTACGTGTGTAGGATGTGGAGCATACCATGATAGCATTTAAGAAAAGGGAAATGACAAACGAGCATCAAGTCGCAATAAATCACGGCGCGAGAGATCGATATCTCGATAGCAAGATGTTCCTGCTGCCGTGTGCGCCAGTCCCTACGCCCAAGTCGAGTATATTAATAAACAGAAAACGATTATGAATCTCGGAATGGATCCAGTGTTACAAAGTATTGTTTTTTGTTTTTTTTTTTTTTTTGGTTTTTTTCCACTGCCATCGAGATATCGCCATAAGGGCATTTTGGATCCCCTGTGGGAGTGGCGGAAGGGTAACTCACTTCTGCGACTGGGAAGGATGAGGAAAAAATCCTTATGACATTTTCTGGAATCAATCCAGGACAAATCACGTGTTCTGGCCGTCAGACCATAGGAATGGCTTAGTGTATTTTCTCCTGTGTGTCACCTTAATTTAAACATAACCGTTATCGTGTAGTTCAAACTACATTTAACATTTTAACTACACGTAAAATACTAACATTCGAATTTGAAATGCATTATTTTGGAAAAAAAAAAAAAAAAAAAAAAAAGGAATGCCTGAAGAGAAAACAAAAATTATAAAGCATATCTCTCAGCAAAAATGAAATAAATTGGTCATATTGACATTACTATTAATATATGTATTTAAAATATCTCTAAAACAACTCATGCGTCGGTCCTGATGGTGTAGTGGTAACCAAACTGGCCTTCTAAACCCAAGATCGCGGGTTCAAACCCGGCCAGGATCGATGGATTTTTTTCCGGTGTAAAAATCCTAAGTATGGCTTCCTTCGGAAGGGAAGTAAAGCCGTGGGTCCCGTGTCGTACATTTACGGCATGAAAAAGAACCTCAAGCCTGAAAGAGAAGCCTCTGTGCAAAAATTTGTCGGCTGTTTCACGCCCGGAATTGAATGGGACGCTGATGACCTCAGACGTTAAAGAACTCCATAAATAAATAAAGCAGATCAAAAACGACATCTCATGCCCTGATCCTGACAATGTTCACAACTCCCAGAATTTCTTCCATTATGTGCAAGTGCTGTGGTTATGGGAGAAAAAGAATTAAAATATGAAATGTTACATAATTTTCGATTTCAATATTTTTACTATGCTATTTGAAATACAGCGATTTTTGTTTCCATTATTTACGATGTTTTTCCATATCACCCCTTTGGGGACTCTCTTTAAGCTATTTTATGACAAAGCAATTTAATTTCTGGGGCTTCAATCATATAGCAAATTGATCTGGAATTAATGAATAATAAAAATTTCCTTTTTTTAGTAAAGTTTACTTCTGTGCCCTTGTGTATTTGTTCGAGTTTTAATTTATATTAAATGGCAACACTGTCTTGACATCTTCGATTTAAGTTTGCAGATAAATGCTGCATTTTGATGCAAAAAATATAATTAATATTTAAATACACTTTAATATTTTAAAGAGTAGTTATGTAATAAAGTAATAAAACGAAAATGAAACTAAGAAGTAAAAAAAAAAAAAAAAAAAAAAATGGACAACGGATGCATTATGTAAAGGAAAATGTAATGGTGGTGGTAGTAATAGCTTCAGGTGTAATGTGATTCTGTCAGAATACTACTAGAGTACAGATGAATCAAAGGGAAAAACATAAATGTACTAACGGCTGAAATATAAACAGGCTGTATACGCATATGGCTGTACATTAAGCTATTGCATTTTGTGGCTGCCAAGCTAAGCACTTTGCAGATCTAAACATAGCGCGAAACAATCAAGGGCTGTTCAACAAAGAACTATCATACGTTTTTGACAATGTATCTTTCTCATTCTGAAAATTTTTACGATCTTCCTCAAAGAAGTACCCTTCGGATATAATGCACCTGTCCCAGCGTTTCTGCCAGTCCAGAATTTCATTCGCAGCATTCATCACTGCTTCTGATGCTGAAAATTTCTCCCACGAAGGTGTTTATTTAATTTGATGAAAAGGGAAAAGTGAAACGGGGCTAAATCTGAACTTCAGGGAGGGTGAAGGAGACACTTTACATTCATATTTATGAGATATTCAGCAAAAATATTTGCGATGTGCAGCCGAGCATTATCAGTTGTTGCACGGAAACCTGGCCTTTTGCATGTGACATGGCCTTGCAGAGCTTTTGGGACATCTGTGTAGCATTGCCCAGTTACAGTTGTAAGTGCTGGTACGACATGGTGGTAAATCATTCCTTGAATACTGAATAATTAAATGACTATAACTTTCCCAACAGAAGCAATTACTTTTGTTCATTTTGACGATGGTGATGATTATGCAGATTTCCACACAGAGCTTTGCTGTTTTCTCTCAGGTTCGAAACGATGTAGCCAAGTTTCATCAGCAATTTGAAAGAAACTCCGCATCTTTAATATCTCAGGTCATCAGCGTTCCATTCTATTCAGGGGGTGAAACGGCCGACAAATTTTGCTCAGAAGTCTCTTCTTTCAATCTTGAGGTTCTTTTTCGGCACCCACGGCTTTATTTCTCTTCCGAAGGAAGCCATACTTAGGACTTTTACACCGGAAAAAATCCACCAGTCCTGACCGGGTTTGAACCCGCGATCTTACTTAGAAGGTAAGTATGGTTACTACTAGACCACCAGGACCGACGAACATCATCTTCATCTTTATGTAAACTTAAACGTAAACGTTCTTTTGTTCGGGAATCAGTCATCCGCGCATAAACACATCTCATGTGCATCTTTTCAGTTACTAACGTGTGGGAGCGAATTTCTCAGAATTTCTGGAAGTGTTCTTAATGCTATTCGACGATCCTCTCTCACAATGACAGTAACGGTGTTAATATTGTTTCCGTTAGAGCACAAATTGGAGCACCGGGGTCCACTTTCCTTTGAAATTGATAGTCTTCCTTTTTTTCAACATTTCAAACCATCTTCGAACTGTGTGCTATAGGCCTCTTATAACATCGCAAATGCCACAGCTCCGGATTTGTTAAAAAGAAAGCAGAATTTTAAATCAGCTTATTGTTGGACGCAAGCCACCGCCATTTTGCTGTTGAACATTCTCAGATTGCACATTTCTTACAGGCGGGAACCGGAAGTGACAACAATGAATACCACGTAAACACAATTCATTATGATTAACGTAACAAAATATTGTACAGATAATTTTTTAGCGCTAGAAATTATGCTTGTAAAAATCATGAACATTCTTTATTGAATAACCCTCGTACTTATAGAGAATTTACGATATAAAGGGTACTTGACACTAAGTATTATCAGAGTGGAATGAATGGTCTCAGGCACTTTAATATGAAGTTACAGGTATCAATATGAATTACACCATTGTTACGTTACTATGTGATCAATGTTCATAAGCTGTAAAATGTAAAACAATGTCGAAAGCAGACTGTATATCAATCTAACCACAAGTTACACTCTGTCACTCAATGAACAAGTCTTCACAAATCGTGGAAGTATAAGGCGTTTTGAAAACTAAGTAGATAAACTTCAAAATGACTGCACTCAAACTTCAGTTAATTAATATTATGGTATATATTTGACAGAATAAATGTAACCCGTTGTGTTTTCAGCTCTCTTGATCATTCGTAAACACATTTTGGAGGTAATGATTGAAGAACCAGAACGATGTGTCTTTGTGATGCCTACATTTTTTACCTCTAAATTCTTTGTATTACAGTTTTCTTTATATCTGCACATAAGAATGTTTAGTGTTAATTTCCGAGGTGCCACAGGTTTTCAAGTTAAAGGAGAGATTTTGGTGTCAATTGGTTTACGATACAGTTCGAGAGATCAGCATTAGGTAACAAAAATGCTATAAACAGATTTTTCTCCTAAATAAAACCTGATAAAAGCGTTGGATGAAGCCGAGCAGTAACGGAGCTAGCACACAAACGATAAATCATGAGCACGTGAGAAACGCAGACTATAGAGCATGCATTAAACGATCTCTTAAAAATTATTCTCCAAGCATACCACAATTATTACTTTTTATTTATTTATTTATTTTTTAGGGTTCTACTTTTCAGCTGGTACCGTTTATTCCCAATCTCCATTTCTCACGATCTTGCAAAGCTTCCTCTTGCATGTTGTAATTTTTCATTGCTAATTTGATTCCTACTATCTGTGGTAATCTTGGGCGACTACTTCAAAAGAATTCACAATTAATTTAGACAAGAAATAGTTAATAGTATAACTAAACAATGTTAGACATGTGTGCTTTTTTTTTAATGGTGTTTAACGCCCGTTTTTACTAATGAGGCACGCAGGTGGTGAACGCTGATGATACATGAGACGATATTATATATTGGAAAGGGATAATTTTTAATTAAGGCTTCTAGCTCTAAGTTTAGGGTACCTGCCATTTATGAGGACTGAGGAAAACCCGAGAAAAACCTCAGTCAGGGAGGAAGGTCCTGATGAGATTCGAACCCCAGACTCCTGCTCACGAGTCCGCGCTTAACGAACTCGGCCACTAGTTGCTATATTGCGATATATTGCTGGTTTCCCAGACCATTATGACGCAAGTGCCGTTCGTTCTACAAGGCGGCTAGAATAATATCCGTAATAGCTTTTCATAAAGCTTCCTGTCATATTATCCATACATACTTGAGTTCTTTACCGCATTCTTTCAAACTTTATGTGTACCATCTTCTTCTACAACAATGATTTGCGTTCTCTGGGAAGTCCAACATGTCATCTATCTGCTGATTTAAAGTAATGTTATATTAACTACTCGTTGAATAGTTTATGTTCAACTCGTGAATAAATAACTTTCCAGTTCTTTTCTTCTGAGGATGGAATGCATGGAAGTAGGGATTATATTATCCTGAGAAGAACGCTTACTGGGTAATGCCTTAAACTTAGAAACAATAACGTAACCAAACTATGGACAAAAAAGATTTTCCATGACGGTAATGGGAAATAAAAATCTAAAACTTAAAGATTAGCAGTCACTAACTCTCATTATTAGACCATGGGCTAGCCACTAACCTACAGTCTATTTTATCATTTGTTCATGTTCCGCTTCTTCTAAAACAGTTTTGTTGGGTAGTTGAAAATAGAAGGTGTATCGAGGTGTTATTAAGTGCTTCTAAACAGAAGGGCTTACTACAAATGAAATTAAACAGCGATTGGACGGTGTATATGGGGAAGCATCCCCTCATATTCTACCATAAAAGAATGGGCCAAACTCTTTCGAATGGGTCGAGAAAGCATTGGAGACGAACAGCGCAGGTCGACCCTTGGAGGTGCTCATTCCTAAAAACATCGATCTTGTGGAAGAAGAAATTATAGAAGACCGGCGGCTCAAAGTTACAGAAATAGCAACAAGGTTGGGCCTTTCTAAAACAACAGCCCTTCGAATTGTTCATGAACATTTAAACATGAATAACTAAACTTCTTTCCTCAGTCCAAAAGCAGCAACGAGTCAGCTGTTGTCAGGCATTTTTGTAGCTCTGCCGCTGCATCGAGAGAGAAGTTGTGCAAACCATTGTTAAAGGAGATGAAACTATAGTCCTTTACTATTATTCCTTGACCAAAAGAGAATCAATGGAGTTGCGTAAACCAGGCGAATCAGCGCCTCTAAAGGCCAAGGTCACTAGGTCAACCAAGAAGATTATGGTCACAATCTTTTGGGGTTGTGAAGGAATACTCTTCATTGACTTCAAGGAGAGAAACACCACAGTAAATGGGGAGTACTATGCTGGTCTACTGCACAGACTACGTGCTTCCAACAAAGAGAAAAGGCGAGGAAAGCTGAGTGATGGTGTGCACCTTCTTCACGACAACGCGCCTGTTCACACAGCTCTTGTTGCAAAGGAAGCTGTGAAGAAATGTGGCTTCAAGGAGATCGACTATACACCCTACGGCCTAAATCTAGCCCCCAGTGACTATTTCCTGTTCTCAAAACTCAAAAAGGACCTTCGAGGAAGGAAATTTGAAGGTGACGAAGAAGTGATGGATGCTGTTTGTGCTCATCTAAACAAGACAAGACTTCTATTTGGGGGGGAAGGAAATGTTAATTCAAAGATGTAAGAAGTGTATTACAATAAAGGGTAACTATATTGAAAAGTGAAATATAGTTTTTGTATATACTAATTTCAACGCTTTTATAATGTTCTATGTCTTGATCAGTAGAAGATCTGGTAAAAAGGAATCTGGCTGTCTCTATTTGGAATGTTATTCTGATGATGTATTTATAATAATTTTCGAAATCTTTTATTTATTACCTAATATGTACGAAGCAAAATACAAATAAATGTGTCTAGATTTTGACCCTAGCTATTTTAGCGTAAACCAGTACAATATACAAGTTAGCACACACACACACACACACACACACATACACACACACAAACTTCTTTATTTAAGTATTCAATATTACCGCCTTCGGATATTTTTTTGTTTACAGTAATATCGGTGATTGTGCCCTACAAATTTTCCTTTCTTATGGCTTAAGAGCATGAAACGCTTCAAATGATGCCTTCTCTCGCAGTACTCGCCGAAGTCAGAGGGACGAACAACATCCGTAATAAGAACGGGTTTTGAATAAATCGGGCGATCACAATGCCCTGAGGCGCCCCGGCCGATCCCAGTGCCCATGTTGGGAGACTAGAGGAGTCGCCATCCAGGCACCACCACCCTGCAACCCGTGGCTCGCACTACACGATATTATTTCAGAGTTGTTTTATGGCAGTCATTAGCTAAACGATACAAGTAATTAGATGAGCGATCTGATATCACAAAGTAGGAGTTGATTAAGAAAGTGTTGCAGATACAAGTATCAATTAGACGGTTCCCGCTGCTGAAGACATTAACAGAATTTTAGGTTAAAATAAATGGGTGCTTTATTTGATACACATCGTGTATTTTTCTAATGAGAGAAGTGAGGTAATAAATACCTTTTCGAGATAGTCGGTCCTGGTGGTGTAGTGGTAACCATACTTGCCTCCTAAACCCAAGATCGCGGATTCAAACCCGGCCAGGATCGATGGATTTTTAGGGTGTAAAAATCCTAAGTATGACTTCCTTCGGAAGGGAAGTAAAGCCGTGGGTCCCGTGTCGTACATTTACGGCACAATAAAGAACATCAGGTCTGAAAGAAGAGACTTCTGAGCAAAATTAGTCGGCCGTTTCACGCCCTGAATAGAATGGGGCCCTAATGACCTGAGATGTTAAAGAGCGGCCGTAAGTAAACCAAATAAAAAAAAAATTAAATTAACTCTCAAATCATAAAATGAACGAGTGATTAGAACGTTCTTTAAACGGTTTTTAAACTTTAAGGATTCAAGGCGAATGGTTATAAATTTTCCGTTCTATTCCACAAATAAGATTTAAACCATTTTAGTGTTGCATTATCTAACCCATTGATTTCCTCCCCCCCCCCCATCTGAGGACATTAGCGTGCCATTCAAATCAGGCGTGAAACGCCCGACAAATTTTGCTCAGAGGTCTCTTCTTTCAGGCTTGAGGTTCTTTTTCGTGCCATAAATGTACGACATAGGACCCACGGCTTTACTTCCCTTCCGAAGGAATCCGTACTTAGAATCGTTATGCCCTAAAAATCATTGATCCTGACCGGGATTGAACCCCCCGACTTTGGGTTTATAGGCAAGTATGGTTACCACTACACCACCAGGACCGACATGTTTGTAATAATGGTTCTGTTCTGGGCCCTCTTCTTTTTCTGATATAAATGATCTCTCCTTATCTATCCAAGATGTAGGAAATGCTCTTCTATTTGCAGATGACACAAGCATATTGATAAATGGAAATAGCCTTAATGACATTAAACTAAATCTGGTTCTGAGTTATTTGTAAATATGGTTCAAAGCAAATAAATTGTCTCTAAATCTAGATAAAACAAATGATATGAAATTCATTACTCTCAGATCTCCAGATCTACAATTACAGATAGGATATTATAACAATGTACTTTCACAAACCAAAAATTATAATTCCTTGGGTTAATAATTGATAACCATCTGAATTGGAAACATTACATAAATCTTATAACACCTAAACTTAACAGTGCATGTATGCCATATGTGCATTAGTAATGTTGGAGTCAATAAGACTTTAACACTTGTTTATTGTGTTTATTTGAACTCAATAATGAAATACGATCTAATATTTTGGGGAAACTCAGTTAAAAGTGAATGTGTTTTTATATTCACGAAAAAAGCCATACGAAAGCTGGTACACATAGCACATATTCATGCAGAGCCCTCTTTAGGTAATTTGAAATTTTAACTCTTCCGTGTGAATATATATTACTCCTTATAAACTTTTATATAAGGAAAAAAGTGTAGAAAATCAAAATATACATGCCAAGAATCCTAGACAAAAAGCAAATGTACACAGACCGACTTAAACACTTTCCTCCCATCAAAAAGGCGTTTATTATGAATGAATTTTAGTACACAATGCTCTTCCCTATAACTCAAAAGCCTTATGATAAATCCTTTAATTCTGCTCTTAGAGGATACCTATGTAAACTTTTCTATTATTCTGTAAAGGAATAAATGAGTGACAATATTATACCAAGTTAAAAAAAAACTCCAGTAATTTTATATCAATGCACATGTAAACATGTATTAGTATAATTTGTGTGTTTGTTTCTGCTTCTCTGTCTTTGTTGTTTTAGTTCAGTTGTTCTAGATGGTCTGTATCATTTTTATTGTAATTATTTATGTAAATGTATATTGTATGCTACTTGGTTTATTGTAAATGACAAGTTCTATGTTCGTAGGTCTCTGTGACCGCTTCGCGAACTCACTGAGTGCTTCAGGAACTGGTTAAGTCACAAAATATCCCCTCAGCATGCCCTTCCTATCTAGTTCTAATATTTCTGTATATATTTAAACGTGGCCTTGTTAGTTGACATGCCATTTCTAAAACCAAACTGGGGAGATGTTAAAATATTACTTAGTTTATGTATTTCCTAACAAGGCTATATATAAGTTTATATGAACCTTTGAAAATGAAGTTAAACCTGATATAAGCCTGTAGTTTGATTACAGACTTTTGACACACTTTTTGAAAAGAGGTTTAACGATAGCATGTTTCCGTCTTTTTGTAAATATTCCAGATATTAATAAATTGTTATAAATATGACAGAGAGATTTACTACGTTCAATGGAATAGGATTTAATTGCTATTAATTTAATAGTTGTTATGAATATCCTATTATAACTTTTCACTGCTAGTAATTTACACACATGTTGCTCTCTGTGCACTGCTATCGGTTTCAATGCAAAGAGGTGTCATGGCGGAAGCATGTGCTCGTACTGCTAGTATTATAAAACATCGTCAAGGAAAGTCGTTGAAAAGGTGCAACATTATTATTATTAATATAACTTGTAATTACATCAGCTGTTTGTAACACAACACTACTTAACCAATCGAAGTGATAACTTCTTCGGATGGAAGTAACCGGGAACGCATTATAAAAATAAAATCTGCTAGCACTGTCCAGAAAATAATGATAGGTATTGCTTAAACGCAACAGCAATTAGAAAAACTTCAACACTCCAGGCTATGGCTGACATGTAAACAAGAGATGTCGAAAATAAACATTATAAAACTCATTTTTTCACTTTAAATTTCAACCGTCCATAATAAAGCAAGTATTTATTGATTAAGCGAACATAATATACAATAACTCGACGAAAAATATTTCGCAAAGTAAGTAGTATAGGTATTCTAAATAAATTCCAAATTTTGTACTTCTTAACATAGCAACTTAAAATTTTGTTCTGACCATCAAAAAGTAATAACAATGCCATATGCCAAACTCTGTGATTCTACAATAAGTCATTAATGAGATATTACGTTTTTAGTAGATTTTTGTGATTGATTTTGCATTTCACCAAAATGCTCCACCTGAATAATTAGACATTTTTTATTCAAAATTTATTTCTGCAACACTAAAACTATGTAAATAAACTGGTGTTGTTTTTAAGCTATATTTTAGAGCGGTCATGAAAATATAAATTGTTGATATAAAGTACCTAATTGTAATAGAACATTTATATAATATTTATTAATTCCATTAAATCGCGAATAATTTATTAATTCACTTCACCAGTGATGAAAATATCATGCAAGTTGGATGAATATTGCATTGTGTAGAGTTTTTTGAATACTCAAAGACGGTGAGTATAGGATTAGAGAAAAAGCAAATTGAAAATTCAACTGTAAAACAAATTACCTTTCAATCATTCTGCTGTCCTAATGCTGCCCTGCTCCATACATTGGCCTTTGCTGTTTCTCCTCTGTTTCTGCACAGTTAACCGTGTTGTGTTTACAATTCACCACGCCTGTCCTTCACATACTAATTTTCTGTCCTAATGCACTAAGTTTTGTTCCTGTCACACTTCAGTCTGTGATACTGCACTTTTCAGTAACAAACACCCTGAATACGCCACTAAACACAGCGAAATGCAACAAAATAATTCAATTTGCACTGTTGTTTACAACTTTCCCTTTATCACAAGCCGATTCACAGCTGACTCACGTCCTTCAACTGTTTTTCAGAGCAGGCAACATTTTATATTACCATTGCCAACTCTCTCAAGCCCGAGTTCAACTTCAAACCAGTAATAATGCAGTTTCTTTAAAGGACACTAGTGACCTTTGAAAAGCGAAAGCATTAGCGCGTAGGCTTTAAATCGTAACGTTTGTGCTGAGAATTAAAAACAAGAAAGCGTAACGTAAAACTTTTTACTTTTCGTGATTTTTTTGCATTGTCTTAATCTTTATTCTCTTAATAGAGCGCGGTTTATACTACAGCTTGTCCCGACAATGCATAATCCGTAACTGATTTAATCTTTCGTTGTAGATTCTCAAAACAAGAAGTAGTGGAACTCTGTTACTGCTTCTAAAATTCTTCTGCACATTTGAAAATCAGGGTCTGGTGTGCAATATATGCCGTCGTGAGGCCTAAATTTTTTGAAGCCCTGACAGGCACATAAATGAAATATTAAAACCATTTTTGCGAACTTAAAGAAAGAAAGTTGTATTTTTTCCAAATATACAACGTTACGACTGAACGAAGTGTTCGGTGATACAATAATAGCACCTGACTTCCACTCGGAGGAGACCCCTACTGGACCTTCTAAAATAAACTGAAGAAATTCATTTTGATAAACGGTGAGGCTGCATGCATTCTTAATTGAAACATACAATAATAACATTTTTAATAATTTTAAATGTAGAGCATTTATTCAAAATATAAGGAACGTCCAATATAGCTGTTTCATCAACATCATCCTCAGGGGCACTCGCAAGGAGGTTTTATTTTATGCAAAAATAGACAATTATATAATATTTTTATCGTATTAGATTCGCTACAGTATATGGAAGAGGTTAAAAGATCTTTGTTGTCTGCTTGTAAACCACGCACTCGCTAACAACAATTAAATAATTTAAAATCTCTTTGTTAGAGGCCATTACACCTCCTGGGCATTCTCCCAGGTCTAATATATTACAAGTATGTACTTATTGGTTTAAATCTGTTCTGCAAATATTTCTGCTACACATGTACTTTACAACTTCATAATAACAAGTGTTAAAAAGAAGTATTATCCATCTGGCCCTTGTAACTTGCATAGATTTTTCTACCAGAGTAAAAATATTGGTAGCTTCAAATGCTACGCAAGTATTTATGTCTTTTTAATAATTTAGGGTATTTATTGGTTGATCAAAATATATGCGGAGAATTAGCGAAAGTGATGATAATGGGAGAAAGAGCGTGTGCATAAAGAATTCGTTGAGCAATATTCATTATTAGCCAAGTATGGCAAGTTTTTCTTTGCCTGTTTAGAAGGATACAACCATATCTCACGGCAGGCAGACACTTAGAGCATCTTGTGCAATTATAATGTATTGTTAGTATTTTTTGATAAATACAGGGTGTACACAAAGGATTGTATCAATTTTAAACCTACATTTTTTCTCCTGTGGTATACAAAATAATTTTGAATCATAACTTAAATTGAAGGAAAACTGTGAAAGTTGCCATAATACAAATTACAAGTCTTCAATATGGGATCCAACTATGACACGGCACACATCCAGCCGGTAGTCCATTTCTTGCCATACTGATGTTAGCCTGTCTGGTGTAACACATCTAACCTCCCTCTCAACTCAGGTAACAGTGGCACGTATATACGATCTTCATGTACTCCCACAGGAAAAATTCACAGGGGGCTCGGAAGCCAACGGAGAAAAGCCAAGGCGTCCGGACCACGATAACCAATACAACGATGGGGAAATTTTGCTTTTATGTAGGGGCCTTTAGTACTTGCAGACGATATAGTCTCTGTTCGAGATGTTTTCTTAACACCATCCACGCTGTCATTGTTGGAATTGTTAGTTCTCGAGTCGTCACTTCTCAGAGTTTTAGAACTGCACGCGAAAACTGTTCTGACTCTCTACACATTCTCATCTGACACACGCGGTCGTCCGGGGTCTTTCCTTTATAGAGAGACACTCCGTAACACATATGAATGTTGTTACCAGAAGGAGGTTAAGACCAAAACTGTGCGCCCTCTGAACTGGATTATGGTTTCGTGATTTCTAAGTGAGTTGTCTTATTTTGTTTATTTAATTAGCTTGGCTACAAAAAAAAAAAAAAAAAAAAAAAAAAAAAACTGCGCGTGTAGAACTGAAAATTAAACAGTAACTCTTCAATTTAAGTTATGATTCAAAATTATATTGTATACCGCAGAGAAAAAATACCGATGGTGCCAAAAAAAAAGTATACACACTTTCACAGTAGATATCTATTTAATATATTTCAAAGTTGTACCGAAAAACAACAGTAATGTGTAGTATGATGTTCTGTAAACAGATGTGACTCACATACATTATGATAGCGTTGCTACGTGACAGGTAAATCAACAATGAACAAATGAAGTGAAGGTTATCGTATGATGTTCTGTAAACAGATGAGACTCACATTACGTTATGCTAGCGTTGCCACAACAAAATGGAGCCAAGATTATCGTTTGAACAGTGGAAAACAATTTTGAAGTGGTATTGGAAAACCGAGAATGTTGTTGAAGTTCAAAGGCAATGGAGACGTGTGTACAGAACAGAATCGCCTAACGCGAGTAACAATTGCACGCATTCGAGATAAATTTGAGAATCATGGTACCGTATGCACCACCACATTACTACCGACATGTACGTGCGTTTCTTGATGACAATCTTGTAAGTCACTGGATAAGACGCAGAGGTCCGATTGAGTTTGCACTTCGTTCTCCGGATCTAACTCCGTTGTACTTCTACCTATGGGGAACTCTTAAGGATGTTGTATACCGTAGAAAACCAGCTACCCTGGCAGCACTTCGGGAAGAAATTGAAACCGTATGTGCTGAGGACACTTTCGTAAACGTTGCTCAATCAGTAGTTCAACGTACTCAGAAGTGTATCGACGCCGATAGTGGACATTTTGAGTAACTGTTGTAACTGTAAAAGTCTAAAATGATTAGTGCTCATTATTTTCTGTTTGTGTGAATTCAGTTTTATGTTAATACAGCTTTTTCTTTGCTTGAAGTGTTTGTACATTTCGGTTAAGCTCTCAAAAGAATCCTCCGTTTAAAGAGTTTTACTTGTTGAATGCGGCATGAAAACATTACAGGTTAATGTAATCATGCAACTTTATATGAAAACGTATCGCAAGGGAGCAGATCTGATGCTCACTTGCGTTAACTGCTTTGCGTCAAGAAGACGATGAGAGCGGAAACATGGAAATGATGTACTGCTGTTAATTCATCTCAAATTGAAAAGAGGATGAAGACAGATGTTCTTCACTTCTGACAGGCGGCCTAACCAAGTTTACTCTGCTAGTTTCAAGCGGCCCACGTCTGCCTGGCAGGAGCGGAGTATGTCTTGAGAATTATGATCCTGCGCAGTAGGAGAAGCTTGTTTCTTGGTGTTGAGAGAAACGGCGTTGTCTTCAGCTCAGATACAGGTGTGAGTGGATTCATGGATCATTTCCCGATGTCTTCCAGTAGAACCACATCATCATTTCGGAGCACATTGTGTCGTGTTTTTAAATTAAATTTATTAATAGAGTGTTGAAAATTTGATGTGCTGGTATTACGAATTTCTCTTAAAATTTGAATGAAAATTTTCAGCGTTGTATATTATATTTTGCAATTCAGAGAATATTATTTCCTAAAGAATGTAAGGAACTAGCATTGTCTATACACATTTATTATTAATATTTTCCTTCCATTAATAACTTACCGCCACGGGTGGCCGAGATCGTTAAGGAGCGAACTCGTGAGCGGGAGGTCTGGGATTCGAATCCCGCCCAGGACCGTCCTCCCTGACTGAGGTTTTTTCCAGGTTTTCCTCAGTCCTCATAAATGGCAAATGCCGGGGAGGTACCCAAAACTTAGAACTGGAACGTTTCCTTCCTTAAAAATCCTTTCCGAGTATATCATTTCATCTCATGTATCATCAGTGTTCACCACCTATGGTGCCTCAGTAGTAAAAACGGGCGTTAAACATTATTAAAAAAAATTATAACTTAATATTCTCCTCCAGGTCAATAGGCCTTACTAGTACTGAAGGTGATCCCATTTTCATATTATTATCTCAATTTTTACTTTCTTTCATTTTAGTAACTTTAACCTCTTTTTTAGTACTGTGGAATAAAGTTGCGATAAATGTTTCGTAGCACTACGAAATTAGAATGCGTTACGTCAATGTTTTTGAGTGCGTTTTGAAGTGAACGGGATGATAGCTCTATAAAATAAGTTTGATAATTACAGTGTCATTCTAATCTGTGTAGCGGTTGGATAAATTTGACTTTAAATACAGAAATTCCCACTGTCATTATTTCAACTCAACTGTATTTTAATCTGTTACCCTTTTACCGCTAAGTTAGGTTCCACTAGTGTAGTTTTTAACAGAGGCGAAACATGCGTTTTTGTATATGGTAGGCTGAGGTCGAAATTAGTGGAAATGTTTTTATCTCAAATGCTATATTTTTTTAAAAAAAATCATCGTATATTTGATAAATTAAATGCATCCATTGGCATGTATACAACTATTTTATAAATTAAACAATTAACTGCCTACTGCTAATTTTTATAACTTTTTCTTTACAACTTCACATAAACATAAAATGCTGAAACATCTCGGAAAATACCCCCTAGCGAGAGCTATGGGGAATAACATCCGCTTCAGTTTACAATTACAAAACAGAAAACAATTATAAGTTGCTAATGTGAGGAGTTCTAACCTATCATTTGTCCCCATGTAAACATAGATAAAATTGACTGTGGCTAATAATATGTTTTAAAAATAGAAAGCTATGATGAACGGTATTTACTGCTAAAATAAAGGAACTGTTTCATCCCATTACCACAATAATACTAAAAATAACAAGGATTATATTTTAAATTGGTATTGTTTGCATTTTGGTCCTTCATTTGGGCTTCAGGCTGTACAAAATCCCAGAATAGGGCAGACATAATCAAAATACGCGGAGACCAAGGCTATTCTACACAGAATAAAAACTATATGTAAGATACCTATATATATATATATATATATATCAAAATCATCTTTTAAGACTGAAGCTCACGCCTGGTCGAAGTTAGGCTCGATAGGTACTTTGCCCTGGGCCAGAGCAATGACGGAGACGTATAACTAGACACACTGAGCCAAAAACGCACATACGCACGACAGACAGCTCATGACAAAGAGAAGGTTTTGTGCTGCATCACTTCCCCACAGAAAAATGCCTAAGGGTGGTAAAGCATGCAGGCCTACCCCTTCATATTCTTATTGATTAGACATTAACTAGCACAACAAGCCTGCTTCTCTTAGAGGCAACGTGAAGTATGAAATGTTCATTAATGTACAGTTGGTTTTTCTCAAGTGCACCGAATTCTTCATTCACTTCAACTACCGGTTATAAGCGTTGAATCGACGGGTCTATAAGTGCTGTAGTTAGCGTTTATACTCACTTCCATCTTAGAGAAATTAGTATTCTTTATTTTGTTCCTCTCAGCCCTCTATGTTTCTCTCTAGAAATGTTTGTTCATCTTATGTAGCTTATTTTAATTGTATTATTCATGCCATTTTTTTTCATAGTACTTCCTTCATACAACCTAAAACAATCAATATCCATATCGCTTATATAGGGCTTTCATTACAAAACGTGCAGCCTAAATAAATACCTGTTTAACAAACCAGAGACAGAGAGAGAGAGAGAGAGAGAGAGAGAGAGAGAGAGAGAGAGAGAGAGAGAGAGAGAGAGAGAGAGAGAAAGTCAAATTAGACATTCCTCATTCTCATTTTGTAATTTCACATGCCACCCTAAGATTATGGCACACATCTTCTTTAATATTTTTATCGTTGCCTGGCAATCTGGATTGAATTTTTTAGGTCAGAGAAGGATATTTTGCCATCACAGAATTCCTAACATTACTTTCAGTTATAGCGAACAAGGACCGTTTTCGTACCACAGGTCGGGGTAGAAACATTTACAAAATGCAAGCTACCGTCACACCGCACCGGCACACCTTACCCTAGCACTTTTGATCTGTAACAGAATCAACGGAATGAAATGAGGTGAATAATAGGAGAATAGAAAATTCGTGGAAAGAATTTCAGCGACCAGCTCAAATGCGAGTCCCAATTCCTGAACTAACCAGCTCGATCGGCACCTGTATTGTTGCTATTGTTGTTTGACCTTGGATAGAATAAAAAATAAGTCCGTAAGTTAGGGGAAAGTCCATTTCACATCGAGTTATTGATATAACAATAATACAGCCTATTTCGGAACTCCTGGTTTAAATTCTGCTATTTCTCGTAGGGTATACCCACACCATTTTGCAACAATTAATCATATAACATAATTATTACATTAAAAGCATGATGTTTTTTGTAGTTTCATTCAATTTAAATTCAAACAACTAACAATCCAGGTTATCAAGTGACGATAGAAATATATATGTAATAAACTTTTCTTTAAATTTTAAGTATGATTAGATATAGTTTCCATTTAAAATTTCAAAGTGAATGTGGTTAGTATGAGGCACTGAAACCTAAAGTGTAATCAACGCTGGTTTTAAAAGTCCCTCTCTTTGTTTAAATTGACAAGTGCTATATTTACTCCATTCGCTGTTCTCTTTTTTCATATTGATGCTCTATGCCATAAGATCATCTTAGCTTATTCGTCTAGATAATATTTTATTCCTTCTATCTATTACTGTCGTAATAAAGATATTGATTTTACCGTTATTATTTTAATAGTGTTTAACGCCCGTTTTTAATGCAGAGGCATCACAGGCGGTGGACACTGGTGATATATGAGATGAAATGATAAATTGGGAAAGAATTTTTTTTAAGGAAGGAAACGTTCCAGGCCTAAGTTTTGAGCACCTCCCCGGCATTTGCCAGTTATGAGGACTGAGGAAAACCTGTAAAAAACCTCAGTCAGGGAGGACGGTCCTGGCGGGATTCGAACCCCAGATCTCCTGCTTACGAGTTCGCGCGTTAACGATCTCGGCCACCCGTGGCTTTGTTGTTTTGTTTACTAGAAGTATTGGCATCCTGTATAAAATGGTTGATATTTAAGCACCAGCTTCTTATCTGGATAGCATTTTCCTCTTACTTTGTATAACATGACGGTTTCCTTCTTTCACTTTTACTATAACTAGCTATACCACTCTCCTATCGTAACTTCGTCTTAAAAGTATTTGCTTTCTCCTACTTAACACCTCATTAAATTGGATCGAATGGTACCAGATACGGAAATATGTTAACTGCAGAACATTTCTCGCGCCTAGACCAGCCCTATGATGTCATCATTTCCATGATTCGCTGACGCTGGGAGGCAAGAGTTGCTGCATGCATAGTTGTGTCTCAGATGCAGAATGTCTAAGGCTTCATTCACAATGAACAATAAAGCATAACGTAAACTTACATTTTTTTTTAATTGATTTATTTACGGAGGCTCTTTAACATCTCAGGTCATCAGCGTCCCATTCAATTCAGGCCGTGAAACGGCCGACAAATTTTGCTCAGAGGTCTCTTCTTTCAGGCTTGAGGTTCTTTTTCGTGCCGTAAATGTACGACACGGAACCCACGGCTTTACTTTCCTTCAGAAGGAAGCCATACTTTCAATTTTTACGCCCGAAAAAATCCACCGGTCCTGGCCGGGATTGAACCCGCGATCTTGGGGTGTAGAAGGCAAGTATGGTAGCCACTACAGCACCAGGACCGACTTATAAAGAGTAGAAAAGACGGTACCCTACCACCAGCAAACTCAACAATGCACTGTGATATTTCAGAATATCACAGATTCCAAATAAGAAAATTAGAATTCAAATTGAAGAAACGTTAATCAAGTGATTGGTTTCTAAAATACTCCCTAAACTTCAGCCAGCTTAATTACGCTAGTTATCACAGTGTGCAGCAGCCAGTTTCCTCCCTACACATCAAGTAGCCCACTGGATGTTTCCGCCTATCTGGTAATACTATAATACTTAATTTCTTCTGTAATTCTGTGCAACATGATTTGCCCCAGATGTTCTTTTGAGAGTACTTTCTCACTTCTAGCTTAGCACTAAGCGGTTCTTTTCTGATTGACCAATATCACCCACTCTCTCAGACACACACACTTCAAATAACAGCTTCCAACCTAATAAGACATGCAAAGTGTATGGGACAATGAGATTCAAACACAGGATGTTACGATCAGAAAGCCATTAAATTCGGTTCTAGGTAATTACCGCAGCTATTTCTACACAATTTATCTGCGTGTCATCTGGGAGCTTCTGAAAATCTCCCGCATCGGATACAAGAAGTTTTCCATCCTTGTTATTATAATGGTCACATCTGTTGAAGACCTCTGGGCCCCATCGTTTAACCTTCAGTGGACCCGTAAATTGAGCGCATGCTAGAATGAATGTGCTTTGATCGGGGCTACAAGCCTCGTAACGTTTTTATTACCAGAGAAAACATGGTCCATAAATCCAACTCTGTTTTCCTTGGTTAGTTCCTTATATATTCACATAGTTACTTTGAAAGAAGCCACTGATTCCGTTCTGTGGCTAATATAGCTTTCTCCTGTTCATTTGTCTTTCTTCTTTAGGGTCCATAAAATCTTCGTCGTTATTCGTATATAAAACATTTAATGGCTCAGTTGAGACCAAAAAATAACTATAGTGTTTACTCTCTAACACTGGGGAATAAAATGCACTTATGATGAACGATCTGCATTCTAAAAGGTTACAACATTTTACAATATTTTACACAACTAGAGCACTAAGACTGGATTCAGTACCAAAATTCTAATATTTGTGAACAATGTATGGGATTTTAGCATTTAATTTAGCATGGTACTCCCCATTTACTGTGGCGTTCCTCTCCTTGAAGTCAATGAAGAGTATTCCTTCACAGTCCCAAAAGATTGTGGTCATGATCTTCTTGGTTGACTGAGTGGCTGGCCTTTAGAGGCGGCGCTTCGCCAGGTTTACGCTACTCCATTGATTCTCTTTTTGACAAGGGATCATAGTACAGGACCATAGTTTCATCTCCTGTAATAATGGTTTGCACAACTTCTATCTCGTTGTCAAGGCAGAGCTGCAAAAATGCCTGACAACAGATGACTCGTTGCTGCTTTTGGACTGAGGAAAGAAGTCTAGGTACCCATCTTGCACTAATCTTATTCATGTTTAAATGTTCATGAATAATTCGAAGGATTGTTGTTTTAGAAAGGCCCAACCTTGCTGCTATTTCTGTAACTTTGAGCCGCCGACCTTCCATAAGTTCTTCTTTCACAAGAGCACTTCCGAAGACCGATCTGCACGGTCTTCGTCTTCAATGCTTTCTCGACCCATTCGAACAGTTTGACCTATTCTTTTACGGTAGAATATGAGGGGGATGTTTCTCCATATACACCGTCCAATCGCTGTTTAATTTCATTTGGAGTAAGTCCTTCTTTTGTGAAGAACCTACACAATCATCTACACATCCTTCTTTATGGAACTACATCTGAACAACCGATCACAACAGAGCGGAAGTTACAACTGCAATTATTTACTTAGCAGATAAGATACGACACCAGATAAGGGTTTTGTGAAAGCGATAATCCTTATCGGCGAGGTAGGAAAATTAAGGACCTACCCTCGTAAATTGCATTTTGTAAATTCCGCCAAGTAAAATTCAATTAATTAATATATTCATCATGTTACTAGTCTTTCTACGGCACACCCATTAAATGAAATGTTGAAAACGAGACAAGGTACCAGACAGAACTTCCCTTTGTATGCTTGTTGTTCTAAATTGTGCGATAGGTGTATAGTGTGATAGTACTAAACACATCTATGGCACGTTGCCATTATATCTGTTCTAAGGCTCCAGTGAATATAAAACTACTTTTCATATATTTTGTTATTCATAGTCGTCGAGAACGTCAGCAGTATTAGTGGCACACAAGTATTGCCAACTATGTTATTTAATCCTCACGTAAATGCAGATAATCCTTTAATAAGGACGTCTACCGTACATTTTATATACGTTTACCTTGGAACACTTCAGCTAGCCTTTTAATGCTCGACGTGGAGGATCGCCCAATGCTGGGCACTTTGTTTAACTTTCAACTTTGATGTCGCCAAACATGATAGTTAGCAACCATTAGCACACATACCGATTTAGAACTACATAGTACAGGATTTCAAAGTTATGCCTATAGAGAGCTTAATTAAGTTAAGCGCCGTCAAAGCATGACTGCTTACTGCATAATGCAATCACCACACCCTGAAAAATGGATATATTTTCGTCTCAGTAACATTAGTAATTTATATAAAAGAATACTGAATTTAAAACTTACAAATATAAGCACTAATCTGGGTTATAAGACGTGTTGAAAATGATACCCCTCGGCGGTAATACATTGCCGGCATTTGTATGGAAAATTCTCGTATTTCTTTTAGCTTTTCTTCGTAAGAAACAACAGTTTCTGGAGAGATCCTTTCGTTTGTTAGAGAGAAGTCGGTAATATGGGTCCTGCTTTTTGACCTTGTATTAGGCTGATATCCAGTGAATGCTACTTCAAACTATTCTTATCGTGGCCATTTACACATCAGTTGTGCTGCTGAGCTCTTCCTGCAAGTATTGTAGACACATTGTGCGATTTTCTGTTTTACGGATTATTGAAATTATTGTTGACAGCTAGAGAACTGTATATTATGTTATAGTTTGTTTACTACTGTGCTTCTAAAAATGTAGTACATGAACTAGTATTATTAATAATGTAACTTGAAAACTTGCTTACCTAGTAGAAAATGTATTTCTTTTAGTTTATTGTATAAAATGGCGGTGATGATAATATGGCACCCCTTCATACTTCGGGTGTCATATTACATGCAGCTCTTTTAAATATCAAGTGATGAGATTTAATCTTTTCAGATATGACTATAAATCAGATTGACCCCACGCAACCTAAGAAAAGCAAACAGTGGGATCCAGAAGCAATGATTAAAACTGTTAAGGTCATCAGGGACAAAAGAATCAGATTTAAAAAAACCGGTTCAGGAGTTTTCAGTTCCTTAGACTACCTTAATGCGTTTGGTTGCAGACACGTTATGGTTTCACTAGAAAAGACGTTACCAGATAGCGGAAATATCCAGTGGGCTATTTGATGTGTAGTGAGGAAATTGGCTGCTGCACACTGTGATAACTAATGTAATTTAGCTCGTTGAAGTATAGGAAGTATTTTAGAAGCTTTACTTTCCATAACAAGCAGATATAGACGAGTTCTTCTAACCCAGCAGATAAATTGTTTTGCTACCTAACTTCTTAGATACCACATCCAATCATCAAGAGTAAAAAATCAAGAATTGAAATGGAACTGGTCAAGTCATTTGATGATGATGAACGAACATACAAAGCCATGGGATCCAAGAACAGATCACACATAGAAGGAGAACAACTTTAAGACGGTTTTTGGGAGCCAATCGGCTACAAGGCGAAGAACAGAAAAGAACGGAAATCACTCATTAAAGAGACATACAAAACGTGATTTGAATTTTTCCAGAGTGGCAGTTCTTGGCCACCTTATTTTGACAAGAGAAATCTTCGTGATTTCTCGTAGATTAATCAGGTTCCTTGCTTTCAAATGAATGTAATTCTGCATCTAGAAACTATGTATTAAGTTTACATACGAGAGTAGGTTCATAAGTTTCCGACCTAACCATTTTCTAGGTATAATAAAGACAAAAACTATATTTCACTTTTCAGTATAGTTACCCTTTATTGCCATACACGTCTTACATCTTTGAATTAACATTTCAGCACCCCCCCCCCAAATAGTCAGAAGTTTTGTCTGAAAAATGGGCATAAACAGTATCCATCACTTCTTCGTCACACTTAACTTTCCTTCCTCGAAGGTCTTTCTTGGGTTTTGAGGAGAGGAGATAGTCACTGGGAGCTAGATCTGAGCTGTAGAGTGGATGGTCCATCTCCTTGAAGTTACATTTCTTCACAGTTTCCTTTGGAACAAGATCTGTGTGCACAGTCGCGTTGTCGTGAAGAAGGCGCACACCACCACTCAGCTTTCCTCGCCTTTTCTCTTTGATGGAAACACGTAGTCTGTGCAGTAGGACAGCGTAGTACTCCCCGTTTACTGTGGTGTTCCTCTCCATAAAGTCAATGAAGAGTATTCCTTCACAGTCCAAAAGATTGTGACCATGATCTTCTTGGTTGACTGAGTGACCCGGGCCTTTAGAGGCGGTGCTTCGCCAGGTTTATGCCACTTCATTGATTTTCTTTTGGACAAGAGATCATAGTAGAGCATCATAGTTTAATCTCTTGTACAATGGTTTGCAGAACTTCTCTCTCGTTGTAACGGCAGAGCTCCAAAAATGCCTGACAACAGATGACTCGTTGCTGCTTTTGGACTGAGGAAAGAAGTCTAGGCACCCATCTTGCACTAACCTTATTCATGTTTAAATGTTCATGAATAATTCGAAGGAAGGACTGTTATTTTTAGAAAAGCCTAACCTTGCTGCCATTTCTGTAACTTTGAGCCGCCAGTCTTCCATAATTTCTCCTTCCACAAGAGGAAGGAGTGAGTGTTTTCAGGAGTGAGCTTCTCCAAGGGCCGACCTGCACGCTCTTAGTCTTCAATGCTTTCTCGACCCATTGGAAAAAGTTTCGGCCATTCTTTTAGGGTAGAACATGAGGGGGGATGCTTTCTCATATATACCGTCCAATCGCTGTTTAATTTCATTTCGAGTAAATCCTTCTTTTGTGAAGAACTTAATAACAGCTCGATACTCCACTTTGAACATGTCGCAATCTTCTACACATAGCTTTCTTTATGCAATATATCTGAACTGAACGCAGCGGAGCGGAAGTTACAGCTGCAATTTTTACTTAACAGATTAAGTATGACACCAGATAAAGGTTTTGCTACCCTTGTAGCAAATGACAGTGATGTTGGTAATTAGTTGTTATATTACAACAGTTGTTTCCGGAGTAAACTACTCAACTATTTTTCCCTGCAGATGTACGAATGAGCTAATTTTATCTAGAATACAGGGAAAATGCAACATAACTGTAAATCTCTTCTCTGTGTTGCAGTTTTCAAGGTGGAAACCGGTAATCACGGTGTAATGGGGGTACAACTGAATTTTACGCCACATGACTTTTCTTTGAGAGTTTGTCAAGGAAGCTGTGTACATTAAAACTCTTCACAGATATGAATTTCAGCATATCCGCATTCATTAACTGGCAAAGACAGCAACAACTATCACTTTTAGTGGATATTCTTCATTCATTTCCTACGCAATCACGAGTTAGCAGCTCGAAGTCTTTCATGACAGAGTCGGATTTCCTTTTTTTTTTGTTTCCATAGCTAAATGAATTCGTTGAAGATTCTGATCTTTGCACTTGCAGATGCTGTTGCTCCACAGAGTTTATTCTCTCTTTCAGGCAAGTGCACAGTAAAAGCTTTTCGTATTGTAGGCTGCCATGTCCCTCGTTCCACTAATGTCTTGACTGAGCCAAGGCGCCTATGAACATAGTTTACAATCGTGAGACAAATATATTTAATGATATATCATAATGCACAGGTTATAACATCCACTTATCAGGAATGACGCCAACTCCGCAATTATGTACATTGTGCAAATGCAAACTACACGCGCTCTGCAGTTTTATGCCAATGATACCATTTTGCAACGCGAAACCCTGAGGGCAGCGTGAAAATTAGCTCTGTGGGATCAGACACATCTGCTAGATACCTGGAGCAAACATTTAATTTAGTGATCATATGAGCATTAGTTTATGTGTCGCTGATCCAGTCACATCAACGAGGTCAATGGACTTCACCAGTTATCGACCTCATTGTTGCGACGACAGTGCCATCATCACAGACTGGAAATAAACCGCAGCGCCGTAATTATCCATTTCAGCATTTGAATTTGTCGTAAATCAATCAGAACTCAATAATAATTTAAGATATTTAAACTGTTTGACTAAAAATGTGATTTAATGCAACATATATATGTGCTTTTACGTATAACGGAAGCAGTGTTAAACATTTACTTTTGATATGTAAGTAACTACCCAACATGAAATGTACCTCTGTGAAGATAATCCATGTCTTTAACCCATTTTCAAGGGTAGACCCCCCAAAATGCTTAAAACGTTACATTACGTCATCATTTTTAGATATTTTAGATTCCAACATTGAAAATGAGTTCGCTTGTCACCTGGTAACAGGCGTGCCATAGATTGACTACCCCTGTACCTCACGATTACTTCCAAAAATCAGAGAAGAAAAAAATTAGCAGTACTAAACATGCATATTCTTTGCACTTCGGGTGTCAAATTGGTGACCAGGAAAACCAACAGTCAACCAATGTTGTATGTCTTGTACAACAAATCTTAGTTTGTGGCGAGAAGCAACATATAATAATGATTGTACTTCTGCATGACAAATACAGGGTGAGACAAAAATAATGAAACAACTTTGCATACTACCACGACTATAAAAAACTTACTTGGCGTTACCCGGAGAGCTGAAAGCACATAACTGCTGCTGCTGGTGGTAAGTGCTCTTGTGCTCGAGCGGCTAGCCAGACCCGAGCGGAGAAAGCTTTTATTTATTTATTTATTTAATTAATTTGTTTTATTTACGGACGCTCTTTAACACCTCAGGCCATCAGCGTCCCATTCTATTCAGGGCTTGAAACGGCCGACAAGTTTTGCTCAGAGGCCTGTTCTTTCAGGCTTGAGGTTCTTTTTCGCACCATAAATATACTACACAGGACCCACAGCTTTACTTAATATGATATAGATCATATTGAATATATCAATAGTTAAATGGTGTAATTAATTATATGAGGTTTGTATTCTAAGCACAGGAGAATATTTATACGCATCAGTGTTAACCCTTGGAATAAAAAAGATATTAAGAAATCGAATTTGTGTGATATTTGGAACATAAAAGCATATTGATTGTCTTATGTTTGAATCATCAACCTTATTGTGAAATAATTTGTAAAGGAAAAGTAACAAGTGACGATTTCTTCTGTGAAATAACCTTTGATACTGAAATAATTGAAGTAAAGTGCCATAAGAAATTAAATTAGGGGGAAGAAAACGATTCTTTTTAAAAAGTGCATACTTTAGAAATTTCCTTTGAATCATTTCAATAAATTTAACAGATTTGTCAATGTAAGGACTCAATATAATAGAATCATATTCAAGTTTAGATCTGACAAATGTATTGTATAAAATAAATAGAATTCTCAGATCATTAAAATAACATGAATTAATAATAATAAATCCCAGATTCTCATGTGCTGCACTAACAATGTTATTAACATGTTTAGAAAATTACTCCGAGATCGTTCGACAAATTGTAATTTTGTTTCATCTATAGGTAAATAAAATCAACATTACTTTTGAGTCTAGAAACAGACATAACGTGACATTTTGATGTATTAAAGGAAGGTTGTTTGCTTTACTCCATTTATTTAAGGCATTCAGATCATTTTGTAGTTTAACATAATAGAAGACAGATTTTATAGAGCTAAATATTTTTAGATCGTCTGAAAATAGTAGGATATTAGAACAATTAACAAGTAATGATATATCAATAATAAATAAATCTATGGCTATATCAATATAAATATTAAATAAAGCTGGCGATAACGAGCAGTCCTTTTTAATACCCTGATTGATAGTTTTCTTACTTTTAGATGTTTGTTGAATTTTGTTATAGATGTTAATTTCGATAAAATTCTAAGTCAGAACTACATTTGCTGTTTTTTTTTCGGATTTCTCCAGTAAAGTATTTTTTTAAAGTTAAGCTTTCAAATGAATATATTAAAATCCAATATTTATGATTGAATAATAACAGTAATAAATTATGGTTGATAATAAAAAACATCAGAATAAAGCATTAACCTAATAGCCTTTGATGGTTTTCAGGTATATGAGCTTGGTTTCTAAAGTTACCTGATGTTCATCTGTTTCATGCATAACCTCTTAACTGTGTCCCAGTCACATCTGAACCAGAAGAGCGGGTCATGATCAGGAATCAAGCCATGGATGTTTGGCACAGGCTTCAAAATTGCACCGTTCTACCAAACGCACACAGGAAGAGGAACAACAGAAATTAAGCTGGAAAGAGCTTAAGACAAGAACTCTCAGAGAGATTTTTGCCCCTCAGCACTATTGCTTTCGCACCCTCTATACACGGCAGCTCCATACAATTGTTCTCGTTACGTGCCTACATGCAGAAAAGAGAAAGTTTGGGACGTGCCTTGCAGGTGACATGAACACAATCTCTTCTTCTGTTTTAATTAGGCGTCTGATGGAGGGGAAAAGGTACCTATGAGCTGGAATTATGAGAGAAAGCCCCATTATGGAAGAAATATTGGCTAAATTTAGCATAGAATTACAACAAAGTGATTGGTATGTTGTTTTCCAGGGGTACCCAAAAACGTTTTCAGAACAATTACATTAATTAATTTCAATAACTATTTTGTGCTAATTTTTAATACATGCTATCCTTTCCTAAATTCAGAATTAGTAGTAAAGACAACAAAATACTGGAATTGTAACATTTCCAACTGATGTGTCTCGATTATGATTCAGTTAAGTGATGGAAGAATTCGTCCGTACCCGAATGTGGTTGGGAGATGGTAACAACTAATTGTATTTCATAAACAGACGGAAGCACCCCTCCCCCATATGAACAGCTGCTTAAAAAAGTTCCATTTTTACTTTGCCTAATAAATACAACCTTGTAATATTACTTAGGTGCACTATATTGAAAAAAAATACTGTATTTTTTGTATTTTATTCTTTGTAGTAATAAATGAGATTTGTATAAGGTCCTGAAAACATTTTCTGTTGTAAATTGTGGAAACAATATCAAAACTACAATATATTTTGTTTTAGAATGTATTTAACTATTTTATTAGTAATGCCTCATATTTTATATCACAACTATATAAACAACTATCGTGCTCATTTACAATTGTTTTTATCTAGTGACTAGAGTCATAGACCAAACTTTACAGTTTTTATACTAGCAGAAATAACTACTAACTCAAAATCTCTAGCAATATGTCAAATCTAGAGGTACAAAGAATTTATGAAGGGGGAAAAAAATATCAAGCGGAGTCCCGTATTCAAATCCTTTGGGGTCGGACATCCTGAGTTGTGTTTTTCGATTTTCTCTGAGCAGCGATTTAATACAGAAACATAGCCATTACGCAAACTGCTGTGCAGGTTGCCGAAACACATGCTGCCGTGGAGATTGCCCTGGCCTACACTATTATACCTATACTTGATTTGAATAATACAGTGATAATACCGCTACGAGTGGCCGAGGTTGTTAAGGTGCGGACTCCTGAGCGGGAGGTCTGGGGTTCGAATCCCGCCAGAACCGTCCTGCATGACTGAGCCAGGTTTTCTCACTCCTCATAAATGGCAAATGCCGGGGAGGTACCCTAAACTTAGGCCTGGAACGTTTCCTTCCTTAAAAAATAAAAATACTTTCTCATTTCATGTATCATCAGTGTCCATCGCCTGTGGTGCCTCAGTAATATAAACGGGCGCCAAACACTATTAAAAAAAGACAGTATTAATTGTCACTTATGACCGCCTCCTGGCCTAGTGGTTAGCGTTGGTGGCTGTTGGCCGGAAGAATCCTGGTTCGATACCTGCTTAGGATTTTTTTTTTAATTTAGGGAGGTCTGGTACAGGGTCCACGTGAGGGTAATTGGAAAGCGGCCTGGTGGAGAAGTGGCGTTCTTCGATCTAGAGAGTCGCATGATAGGAGGGGTGTTGGCCTGCCGATCTTATGCACCCCTGCAGTATTGCCCTCTCTCAATGAAGTTGTAAGACGGAGGTAGAGGATGCAGATGTCGCTGCGGCAGGCTAAGGCTCGCACCCGGCATAGTGCCAAATGAGAAATAAAAGAATGCTCACTTATTAATTTGTTACATATGTTTGCTTAATATCATTTTAAAAATTATTCATTATTCGATTATTTATTTAATTATTATTTAATTGCTTTATTTAAGAACGCTCTATAACATATCAAGTCATCAGGGCGTTAAAAAGTCGGGCCTCTTCTTTTAGGCTTGAGGTTCTTTTACGTGCCGTAAATCTATGACACGATATCTTCTGCTTTACTTTCCTTCTGAAGGAAGTAATACTTAGGATTTTTAGGCTCGGAAAAGTTAGAGTTCGAGGCAAGATTGGTTACCACGAGACCACCAGTAGCGACTAAATCGAGAATGCTGTATGTTTCCTAAACTTTTACCCGTTATAAAGCGTTGCAATGAAAACCATGTTGATCATTTATAGAAAACAATTTCAGAAATATATCGATCAATGTATAACCAGTCAATCAGTGATACTTTACCCCGTGGTTTTTCCTATGAGCAGGCACCCATTCGTGTGCTGTGCCGCGAAGGAGATGGCAACCCTGCTTGCTTACTTTTTGACCTTGCTGAATATCGCAGGCAGCTGTTTCCGTGTATGTTTTTCGTTCCTTAATTCAGCAGTACATATAAAGTGTATTATTTATGCCTCATGTGTTTACAACGGCACAGCGTGTCTTTATGTACGATTCATATGTTAACTCATTCACCTCGTGAAGTTCGAAGGTTGATTCAAACAAGTATGCCGGTATAAACACTCAGATCGAAAAACAGTCCATTATCTGTATATTTAATTTCAGGAAATTTTTTTTTTGAGTAGTGTTTAACGCCCGTTTTTACTACTGAGGCACCACAGGACACTGATGATACATGAGATGAAATGATAAATTGAGAAAGGATTTTTTTTAGGAAGGAAGCGTTCCAGGCCTAAGTTTAGGTACCTCCCCGGCATTTGCCAGTTATGAAGACTGAGGAAAACCTGGAAAACCCCCAGTCAGGGAGGACGGTCCTGGCGGGATTCGAACCGCAGACCTCCCGCTCACGAGTCCGTGCCTTAACGACCTCGGCCACCCGTGGCGGTTTCAGGAAACTGAAAGTGCCCAGTCTAAGAAAAAGAAAAGAAGAAGGGGAAAAAAGTGGCTAGGGTTCTTACCGAAGAAAGATTACATGTCATTGGTTATCATTTAGAAAACTACCCTAGAAATGTCTTCGTCGTCTTGCACAATAAGTAGAAATTTCACATGGAGCTGTGCAAAAGGCTGCTAAATTTAACAGCTTGCGATTATCATTTCTGGGGCAAATTAAAAAATACCGTGTACAATACGAACACGCACACAATAACAACACTCAAAGATAATATTCGTCAGGAAATTTCCGGATTTCTCAGAATGAACTACAGCGAGTAGTGAACAATTTTTTAAAGAGACGCCAAAAATGTGTAGAGGATGAAGGCAGGCAGTTTCAACCCCTCATTTAATAATTTGATAAGTAATGAGCCTCTTAAATTGGTTTGTGTGTTGTTTGTTGTATGGCCCGGCTAACAAGCAGCGCGCTCGCCCATAGACAAAACACTCCGGAGGAAAACAAAACTGATCGCACGGTATAATCAGATAAATTAATATTTCCCTGAAAGAATTTATAGTATAAAGAGAATTAAGAGATATATGAAGACTGTAAGTAATGGTACATTAGTTTTCCTGTTTTATTGCTATACATTCATCGCGTGTTTATATTAAATAACAATTTTGATGGACGTAAAATAGAAAATCTAATGATAAAAATTCACATTACACCTTTTTTTTAATAAGTCTGTTTTATTGTTGAGGCACCACAGGCGGTGGACACTATTGATATATGAGATGAAATGATATATTGTGAATGGATTTATTTTTTTAAAGGAAGGAATCGTTCTAGGCCTAAGTTTAGGGTACCTCCCCAGCATTTTACATTTATGAGGACTGAGGAAAACCTGGAAAAAAACCTCCGTAAGGGAGTACGATCCAGGCGGGATTCGAACTCCAGACCTCCCGCTCACAAATTCACGCTTTAATGTCCTCGGCCACCCGTGGCGGTGATATTACATCTGATAGCACACTTTCTGTAAATATGAATGTGTATAAATAAATTAATTCATATTTGACTACTTCCCTATAGAAAACATATGAAATAATTTCGTTAAATTATAGTTGCAATATGAGTCTTCATGTATAATGGTGCGGCGGGGGAGGCGGCTGAAAAAAATGAACAAATTTTGTTGCGTAAAAACCCGGGTAAGGTTTACCTGGTAACTGCAGGATTCCCCCCCCCCTCCCACCTAAGAAAATGAGGGAAGCAGTTAGTTGTTTAATTCTATTTTGGGGATGAAAACCATTTTTGGCAGTATTAATCTTAAGAGTTATGTTTGTTACCATTGATGGACAGCGTTTTCCATGACTATTATAAACATTTAAGAACAGACAATATTCCCATTACCGACCCTGAAGGAGGAAACAAATGAAGATGCATTTAATGCAAGCTGCAAGATATAATGAAAGTAATAAAGCTAATATATTGTTTTTGAAATCTTGAAATCTTGCAACAAGAATTCAAATAAATACATGTGTAATGTATAAGTTAGAAACAATCTATTCTTAGGGAATATAAGTAAATATTTGTAAATCTATTTTATATGTAATTTTTCATTTGTTTTGCTCATTATATTTAAAGCATGATCTTAGATGTGTAATTCAAAAAACGTTGGCTATAACGAAATATTTTTAATTAAATATACTTTAATATTTCCCTTGCTTATAATATATGGAACATTTTCCAACAAGAGTGAAAATAAATATTTAATGTTTAACTCAAAGTGTTTTGTTTAATATGAACATAAATAAGTTAGGTCACCAAAACAGCTGTACAACAGATGGAAATATAGCAAGTTAGGTCAAAAACTACAAAGCACAGTGATCTGTAAACATTTCTGTTTGAAAGATCTTGTTTAAAATGCTATATCCCCCGAAACCCCCTTTTTAAACTTTAATTATTCATTTTGGTGGCATTTCCAAAATTTGTTTTTTCTCTTCTGTAAAATTTGCTTTTGGAGACTTAACCGGTTTTTCACGCATTCTGCAGTATATCAGCATAATAAAATACATGGCAAACTAATTAAAAGCATTTCAAACTTATAAACACACTTCAACCTAATTAAACACATGTCGACACAATTAAATACATTTCAACATAATTAAATATTTGCTGTCTAATTAAGTATATGTCAACCTACTTAAACCATTTCAATCGAATTAATTATATACGAGGGTAGGTTCATAACTTTCTGGCCTAACCATTTTCTAGCTATGATAAAGACGAAAACTATATTTCACTTTTCAATTTCCCTTAATTACAATACACGTCTCATATCTTTGATTAACGTTTCAACCCCTCCCCTTCCAAAATAATCAGAAGTCTTGTCGGCAAAATGGACATAAACAGCATCCATCACTTCTTCGTCACACTTAAATTTCCTTCTTCGAAGGTGCTTCTTGAGTTTTGAAAAGAGGAAGATCTGATCTGGGCTGTAGGTTGGATGGTCGATCTCCTTGAAGCCACATTTCTTCACAGTTTCCTTTGGAACAAGAGCTGTGTGCACAGGCGCGTTGTCGTGAAGAAGGCGCACACCACCACTCAGCTTTCCTCGTCTTTTCTCTTTGATGGAAGCACGTAGTCTGTGCAATAGACCAGCACAGTACTCCCCATATACTGTGATGTTCCTCTCTTGAAATTAATGAAGAGTATTCCTTCACAGTCCCAAAAGATTGTGGCTATGATCTTCTTGGTTGACTGAGTGACCTGGCTTTAGAGACGGTGCTTCGCCAGGTTCACGCTACTCCATTAATTCTCTTTTGGACAAGGTATCATAGTAAAGGATCATGTAACGATGTAACAATGGTTTGCAGAACTTCTCTCTCGTTGCCACGGCGGAGCTACAAAAATGCCTGACAACAGATGACTCGTTGCTACTTTTGGACTAAGGAAAGAAGTCTAGGCACTAACCTTATTCATGTTTAAATGTTCATGAATAATTCGAAGGACTGTTGTTTTAGAAAGACCCAACCTGCTATTTCTGTAACTTTGAGCCGCCGGTCTTCCATAATTTCTCCTTCCACAAGAGCGATGTTTTCAGGAGTGAGCCTCCTCCAATCGACCTGCACACTCTTCGTCTTCAATGCTTTCTCGACCCATTCGAAAAAGTTTGGCCCATTCTTTTACGGTAGAATAAGGGAGGGATGCTTTCCCATATACATCGTCCAATCGCTGTTTAATTTCATTTAGAGTAAGTCCTTCTTTTGTGAAGAACTTAATAACAGCTTGATACCCCATTTTGAACATGTCACAATCTTCTACACATAGCCTTCTTTATGCAACTATATCTGAGCAAATGAGTACAGCGGAGCGGAAGCTACATCTGTAATTATTTACTTAACAGATAAGGTATGACACTAGATAAGGGTTTTTCGAAGGCAATAATCCTTTTTGGCGAGGCCGGAAACTTATGGATCTACACTCATACAAACAGGAAGTAATACGCATAGATCCTAAGTAATAAGTACTCAAAGAATGTTGTACAATGTTTATTGTGTATTGTAAAATAATGTCCATGTTTACAAAACATTGTGTATGAGTTTCAAAATGAGCTATTGTTCACATGTTTATTTTAAAGGAATCTAGAGCTATGTGCCTATAAAATGAATCGTTTAATAAAATATTATACATTTGGGGAATTTTTGTATAAAAAACAATTTACCCACGGGTGTCATTTTTCGAAATAACAACTAAATTTATATGTTATAGTACTATTAAAATATATTTAAATTTAATAAATGTAAGGTCAATAATTATTCCGAATTTAAATGAAATAATCCATAGGGATAGTAACTTTACAATGGACATTTCACACTTGTTTTTTCAGCCTTCTTGTACACAGCGCTCTGGCCACATAGATTAACAGCCTAATTTGTCTTTGTTACTTTATGCCACATTGTCTGTTGCATGTGTCGTTTACTTTGGTGCCGATTCCGGCTGGGAAGCGCACTGTTTTGTCACGTCATTGTTTTCCTACGCCGACTTGCTTCAGTTCATACATATCCTTTACATACGGAATGATGAAGATGTTTACTTAACCTATCACATCTCGTTACATATTCACTTTTCCCGACATCACATGATGGATAGTGCTGGGCTGCCACTTATAAAAATGGCATTTATTAACGAACTTAAGCACTGGTTTTTGGAATATCAGCAGGCAGAGAAGGTCAGATGCTCTTCGACCTACCTTTACTGCATAGGCAAAAAAAAAAAAAAAAAAAAAAAAAAAAAAAAACCATCTATTGTGAGAAAATTTGTTATTATTATGCTCTCTTATTGTTAATTTTGACGATAAACTGAACCCATGTTAACCTGTACATCTGTTTTTTCTCCTACCTCGGTATAGTTACTTGATCTCGGTCATGTCATATTTCAAGTTTATACCGAATGGTTAAAGCATGTTTTGCCTTGAACGGTCCGCGAGCTAGTAAACTTGCTCTGTGACAGTGTATGGCTATTCTCCCCTGAGCATTTGTAGTGGGTGGTCGTAGGTAAGAAGTTCCAGGGATGAGGTTCATTCTGGCTTTTATTTAGAAATTAACCGATTTCTTTTTTAATAGTGTTTAACGCCCGTGTTTACTACTGAGGCATCTCAGGAGGTGGACACTGATGATACATGAAATGAAATGGTAAATTGGAAAAGGAGTAATTTGTAATTTATGAGCACTTAGAGGAAACTTGGAAAAAACATGTCAATTAGGCGCGGATTCGTGAGCTGGAGGAGATCTGGGATTCGAATCCCACCAGGAAGTTCATGGCCACAATCTTTTAGGACTGTGAAAGAATACTCTTCATTGACTTCAAGGAGAGGAACAACACAGTAAATGGAGAGTACTATGCTGGCATACTGCACAGACTACGTGCTTCCATCAAAGAGAAAAGGCGAGGAAAGCTGAGTTATGGTGTGCGCCTTCTTCACGACAACGCGCCTGTACACACAGCTCTTGTTGCAAAGGAAGCTGTGAAGAAATGTGACTTCAAGGAGATGAACCATCAACCCTGCAGCACAGTTTTAGCTCCCAGTGACTATTTCCTCTTCTCATAACTCAAGAAGGACCATCAAGGAAGGAAATTTAATTATGACGAAGAAATGATGGATGCTGTTTATGCCCATTTTGCAGACAAGACTTCTGACTGTCTTGATTAAAATGTTAATTCAAAGATGCAATAAAGGGTAACTATACTGAAATATAGTTTTTGTGTTTATCATATCTAGAAAAGGGTTAGGCCGGAAACTTATGGACCTACCCTCGTAGTTCAGTGAATAAACACCTAACCTTCAGAATAGAAACTATTTCACATTTTTGCCCGACCCTGCATAGTAAATTCTACGACCAGCAGTGATGGAGTCGCTACGAATCGGATTTCGTCGGCATGATAGGGGTACACTTTGGTGCGGAGAAGGGGGACGCCACGTCGTTACAACAAGTTGCTAGGGGAGCAGAGATGATCCCCGGAATGTAAATGGCGAGGGGAAAGAAGGGCCGAAGAGTTCCCTTGGGAGGCCGGAGAACAAACACATCTAACTTATTACGTTCCTTGTTTTCTTTTCCTCTGGTTGAGTTGAAAACGACCGGCGTTTGATTGAGCTTTGCCACAGGACACTGTGGGACAAGAAACCAGTGTCGACTCCAGCATCTCCAAAGTATAAATGTAACATTAGCCCCGCACTTTTAGAAAGTTACAAAGTAAGGAATGATGATTACAATTTACAAAGTGGGTTCCACCACAAACGAACGAAAGTCCGGATTCTTTTGAATCATGTCCAACAGTTATACTTCTGCGAGAATTACTGCACACAATAATTGAGATATCCAGTGAAATAATGACCTATGTCAGAGTTGAATAGAACTGAAATATTTTGAATTGTGTACTTTGCTTATTTATTAAAAAAATCAAATTAACGTGTCTTTTTATACATTTTAAACTATAATTAAAATTATTCTCAGAACACCATTTCAATAGTTCACCATTGTCTTAGGCCAAATCGACAGCTTTTTAAATGTTAAATATGACCTATGTTAAATATGAGGAGTATTTCAAAATCAAGGACCTGTTGCTCTACATATAATATAAAAGCAAATAAAAACTTTATTACTTTTGCATATATTGCACGTGTTATCTTTTGTTATTGAAGCGGTTTTATAATATAATTTTGTTGGATGTACCTGGGGGTCCCACTTCATTCCCCGAGTCCTTCAAGGGCCCGAAGTCGCCTTGTTGGTCACGGAAGGGGGGAGATGAAAGGGAAGAATCCAAACCACACGACAATTTGTTTCATTAGACGCCTAGAAGTGTTTATTCATACGTCACCTTGTTGTCGGCCACCCGATTGGTTACCTCTATGACTTTAATGCCACGAACTACACATGCTGCTTGAAATGTCATCTGTGTGCCTCTTGTCTACATTTTCCTACTGTATCTGGGACTGCGACCTGGTAACTACCATACTGACTGGAAATGCCTTTACTGTCCTGTTCTCTACTGCTCGGTGCTAAAGAAGAAGAAGTAGATGAAGATACCTGGGACGGCGTCGTCTTCTCCTTATGTACTAAACTCAAAGTGCCCCGCATGGTAGTAAGAACTCACGGTGTTCACATACTAGAGCCCATGGAGTCTGAACCTTCAAAATATTAAACTATTATTGCTGAGCTCTTTTGCTCTCAAATGCGTTCATTTTAAGTTCATTAACTCTTTGACTCCTCATTGGGGAGCTCATGATCATTGTATGTAATGACGTCATCGCCAACACCTGTTCCCTTTCTAACTATAACGAATTTCGGAGCATCTTCAGCAACTAAGATAGAAAGGACCTCATCTGCATGCACTTAGCTTTGTCATAATAGAGATACTCATCTCTAGTCATTATCAGTAAGTGAGAGCACAATTGTGATACATGAAGTATTCCTGTATGTTACTACAGGCCATATAATATTTAATAATCGTTAGTATTTAAATTATACGAGGTCTCTTCAAAAAGTATCGCGAATTTTTAATTTCCGCGGGCTACGTATATTCGATTTTCGATTGTTTTGTGGCGTTATGTTGGTACTCATGTCCCTCACTTATGTTGACAAGCTCGGCCATTTTGAATGTTCAGTTAATTGTTGACAGCTATTTTGCTTGGACGTGTTTTGGCTCCTCTTCGATTTTTGCCTATTCCAAAAAATGGAACAAAGAATCTGTATCAAATTTTGTGTGAAAAACAAAATTAAGTGCGCGGATGCATTCCGAATGTTGACTGTGGCATATGGTGAAGGTACCTTGGACCAAAGCAACTTTTATCGGGGGTACAAAATGTTCTCAGAGGGTCCAGAAGATGTGAACGACGAAGAGCGTCCCGGACGCCCGAGCTCGTCAACAACAGACGAAAACATTGAAGTGAAGAAAATAGTATTGGCCAATCGTCGAATCACCGTTAGAGAAGTTGCTGAGGACCTAAACATATCGATTGGCTCGTGCCATTCGATTTTTGCCAATGATTTGGGCATGAGACGGGTCGCCGCAAAATTCGTACCAAAGTTGCTCGATTTCGACCAAAAAACCATTGCATTAACGTTGCTAAGGAGCGGTTGAACTCTGTCCGCGACGACCCAAATTCGCTCCAGAGGGTCATAACTGGTGACGAATCATGGGTTTATGGTTATGTCGTGGAAACTAAAGCTCAATCATCCCAATGGATACTGCCACACGAGCCAAGACCGAAAAAAGCGCGCCAAGTTCGGTCGAATGTGAAGGTTTTGCTTACAGTTTTCTTCGATTGCAGGAGCGTGGTGCATCATGAGTTCTTGCCACAGGGTAGAACGGTCAATAAGGAAGTCAATAACCTGAAGTTATGCGCAATTTGCGCGAAGCAATCCGCCAGAAACGTCCGCATTTGTGGAAGAACAAAATTGGCTTTTGCACCATGATAACGCCCCTGCTCACACATCGTTGCTTGTGCGCGAATTTTTGGGAAAAAACAACACACTTCTAATGCCGCAGCCACCGTGCTCCCCAGACCTGGCCCCCTGTGACTATTTTTTTTGTTCCCAAAACTGAAGAGGCCCATGAAAGGATGACGCTACGCCACGATTGAGGAGATAAAGGCGGCATCGAAGGAGAAACTGAATAAGATCACAAAAAACGATTTTTTAAAGTGCTTCGAGGATTGGAAAAAACGTTGGCACAAGTGTATAATATCTGGTGGGGATTACTTTGAAGGGGACAAAATAGATATTCATGAATAAATAAATACTTTTTGAAAAAACACAAAATTCGCGATACTTTTTGAACAGACCTCGTATTAATACGTTCACTCTCGCGCATGCGTGGGTGTGAGGATCTGTCACACTGTTTACACAGTCACCTTTCCAAAAGCTTTGTGTATCAATGAACAAGATTTTGGATGCCCTCTATATAATGCTTCATTGTCATCAAACCTTTCTGGTGAAGCACGTTCGTTGTGTGAGAATTCTGGGCTACACGGCGGATGCTTGTAAAGTTTTCGTTTTGTTCCTTAATCTTGCTGACAGTTCTAATTGAGCGCGCGTTGCTACGAAAAGGCTAAACGGCTGATGACAACATCCCGTGTCTCCGGTTCTGCATGGCATACCTTAACTTTCAAAGCATTTCACACCTGTGCTGCGATCTATTTCCGGCTACACAAAATTCACAAAGTGCTAGAGAAAAAAAAAAGTTCCCAAAAGCCTTCCGCGATTTTTTTTCCCGCCACTTGAATGCCTGATCTCTTGTTCATTCATTGCGGCAAATGTCACTCAATTCACAGTAATTTTGCCTGCCTCAAGACGTTTAGCCTTTAAAAAAACCGAATCACTGACAGACTTTGCTAGTTCTTGCCAATGTGCTGAAAAAACGAAAGGCGTGACAATATACTCAATAACAATAAATAAAATAGTTAACGCTTCTATGCATGCGCAGTGCCATTTTGCTGTTAGTGAGCAAGCATTATTTGTGTATGTATTATTATAGTTCTGATTGCAGTTACGGGATACAACTCAAGTCAAGTCTTTGAACTATTATATCATATTAAAGGAGAAAAAATTAATATGGTTCTTGTTTGTAATATGACACCCCTGCTTTTTGGCCTTGTCTAATGCTGACATCTAGTGAATGCTACTTCAAACTATTCTTATCGTGATCGTTTACATACCAGTTGTACTGCTGACTCTTCCTGCAAGTATTGTAGACACAACAGAAGTACATGAAGTAGTTTTATTAATAGTGTAACTTGAAAACCTGCATGGCCAATAGAAAATGTATTTCTTTTAGATTATTGTATAATATGGCGGTGACGCACCCCTCCATATTTGCGAATATAAAAGAAATTTGGCAGAGAGGGAGAAGAAACGCAGGGCCAAGAAAGATAGGCCTGCTCACTTATCACTTCCTGATGCACAGAATAAGGCGAAAAATGCAAGAGGAAGGAAGAAAAGAACACTTCGTGATAAATATGAAGAATCTGAGGTTTCTGATGATCATGTTCATTGTTACTGACAGCACCGAGGCCGAGAACCGGCGCCAAACGAGGAGGGAGGGCGCTTTTTCTGTAACGGAAAACTTTTGGAAGACAAGCGAGGAGCAGAACGTGTAAAATGTGATGTCATATGTCTGTACTGGATGTAGGAACAGACTATATTTGAGATTATTGTAAATTATAGTGAAATTAGTCTATAGACTTCCTCCTGAAGGATGTTTTTAATCTTTTTATGCAGTTTTAGATAATTCTGTGCATTAGCAAAACATAGAAGTATAGTTTAAATCGTTCAATTTAACCTTACTTCGTTTATTTCTCTTTCCTGTCCAGTAATTGTACTTAATACATTGGGGGGGGGGGAGGGCCATATTTCCAACACATTTGGTCATTAGCGAATAGTTACATAGGTATAATGTATATAAAGTATATAAATAACTACATAACATACAAGCTTTAAATGATTGTATCTGATGCAAAAATGTATTCGCTAGCTACTAATGTATGTTTTGGACTGAAGAAAGATGTCTAGCCACCCATCTTGCACTAACACTTATTTATGTTTAAATGTTCATGAATAATTCGAAGGACTGTTGTTTTAGAAAGACCCAACCTTGCTGCTATTTCTGTAACTTTGAGCCGTCGGTCTTCCATAATTTCTTCTTCCACAGGAGCGATGTTTTCAGGAGTGAGCATCTTCAAGGGCCGACCTGCACGCTCTTCGTCTTCAATGCTTTCAGACCCATTCGAAAAAGTTTGCCCCATACTTTTATGGTAGAATATGAGGGGAATGCTTTCCCAATCGCTGTTTAATTTCATTTGGAGTAAGCTCTTCTTTTGTGAAGAACTTAATAACAACTCGATGCTCCATTTTGAACATGTCACAATCTTCTACACGTAGCCTTCTTTATGCAACTATATCTGAACAACTGAACACAGCGGAGCGGAAGTTACAGCTGCAATTATTTACTTAACAGATAAGGTATGACACCAGAGAGGGTTATCCTTATCCGCGAGGCCGGAAACTTATGGACTTACCCTCGTAGTTTACAATATTTGCGCCTAATTTCTCAAAATATTTCCAGAAGAATTCATGATATCTCATAGTGAATGGCAGGCACTTTGAGCATCTAATTATACTTACCACTAATAAATACCGAAAGAAAAAAATCGCGTGCCATGAGTTCCGATGCACTACATGATTTTCCCGGGCAAAATCAATCCCAGAATGTATAGCGCAATTAGCAACTGTATATGAATAAAAAAAATTGCTACACCGGATTCATATTTTTAAAATAACTAGAGACGTTCCTTTGAATTCCCCATATAGACTGATAGTTCCTCAACAGGTGTCGAAAAACTTAACATGCACATAATTTTAAGTAGCTCCATTGCTAGGTTGGGCTAATTTAGCACACGTTCTCATAAAAGTGATAGCTTGATAGAGCAGCTGCGGAACACCCTTCGCGAGGCTAATCTAAGAGAAAACAGTGATGGGTTATACAAGATAACCGAGAAATCTAGCTCGGTTCTTTCTCAGCCACATGAAAACCGCCACTGAACGTGAACAGTGGCTGAAACGTAGTTCAGCATCATAAATAACAACAATATTACTACAGATCTTAATGAACAATATAAAAGCGCAATGCACACTTTGACTACATTTTTTTTTATTTGAACTTCTGTTCCGCTAATCACGATAGTGAAGTGTGCGGTGTTTGAGGACAACCATCAGGAACAATGGTTCAGGCATGCGGAGCGATATAATCGTGCTGTCTCACGATAATGCGCGGCCCCATACCACAGGTTAACGACCTACCTCCGAAGTAATGCAGCGTCTTCTTGTCAGTGTTGAAGCATTTCCACAAACATAAGCCCATCTCCTTCCGAACCAAAGAACTCAGAACAAAAGGATCTTCTTGCTCAGGACACTGCTTTCTTTTTCTTCTTCTTTCTGTAATGAGGAGGTGCATTCAGTAGCTTAGTTAGTTCATTAGGCAGCTGACTATAAATCACTAGTAAGGGTCGACTCTTTGAACAATCCGTTCCAGGTTCCTCCACAGGCCTATAAAACTTTATGGGGCATACAGAAACGAGAACACCTTCATTATTTGTTTTAAAATGCAAATACCAAACCTTCGTCAAATAACACATCAGCGAGCGATTGCTTGACAGAAAGATCGACTTCTTTTTGAGTAGGAATCGATATGGAACTGCATACAAAGCTGGCGGCAAGCTTTTCAGACAGTCGGATGAGCTAATTTAGATTCCATTTCGGGGACTTTTCCTATTACTGTACGCAATAACGTGCTATTTAAGCATTTAATGAAGAGCTTGTTCGCTTTGCGAACTATACAGGAGCGCAGTCATATATTTTTTCTTTAAGTACAACAAAATGTATAGAGAACCCATGCCTACTGTTATATCCCGTGTCGTAGATTTACGGCACGACAAAAAAAAAAAAAAAAACCAAGCCTGATATCGACCGTTTCACGCCTTGAATTGAATGGGACGCTGATGACCTCAGATGTTGAAGAGCGTCCGAAAATAAAACAAATGAAAAATAAAGTACTGCCTAATAATATTCTTTCCATTTGTCTTATTGAATGGGGTAGCTCAGACAGTTCCGGGTTCAGCCGACCTTCCTGATTTTGTTTTGTTTTGTTTCGTATTTTTTTTCGTGGTATCTCCTGGCCACTTGGGCTAATGTTGAGATGGATATTCCTTTCCACGAATTTGCTGTTCTCCCATTTTCATAGAATTTCATTCCATTGGTTCCATTTCAGGGTCGAATTTACCAAAGTGAGGTGGGCCGACGCGGTGTGTTGGTGGTTTGCGCTTTGGAAAAGTCTAGAATGAAAGTGCACCTTCCATGGGACTAATATGATTCAGGGGAAGGGCTTCACTGGTGTCGAGGTGTTCTATTTGGAAAAATGTCTCCCTTAACTCATGCTTTCCTCCCAAGGTGGCCCCAAAAATATAGTTAACTATTTCCAATAGTTTTTAAGAAAAGGTACATTAAATATAGTATAGTAAAAACATGTGCACAGTTGCTTTTTTTAATAGTTTTTAACGCTCGTTTTTACTACTGAGGCACTACAGGCGGTGGACACTAATGATACATGAGATAAAATGATAAATTGGGAAAGAATTTTTTAAGAAAGGAAACGTTCCAGGCCTAAGTTTAGGGTACCTCCCCTGCATTTGCCATTTATGACTACTGAGGAAAGTCTGGATAAAGCCTCAGTCAAGGAGGACTATCCTTGCGGGATTCGAACCCCTGACCTCCCGCTCACGAATTCGCGCCTTAAACGACATCGGCTACCTGTGGCGGTACACGTGGAGCTCTAAAATATAATCCAGAAAGGGAGGGATTAAAGTTAATTTGTGATTTGCGTGGTGTTGCATGCCATGAGTGGCACCGCCCCGTCAAGTGCGAGTTATACTATGCCCGCAAAGCACGGTAGCGAAGGATCGCAGTTCGTTATCGATCAATAGCTTTGTTTTATGACTGGATTGCTGTCTGCCACTTAGAAATGAAACGATGCGGTTTGCAAACCTCTATTGACTTGGGTTTCGCCGCTCGTGTCCTATGATACTGCCTTCTTAAGTTGGTATACGTCAAGCTCTATTTCCCAAAGCATTATAGTTTACAGCAATGCAAGAAAGAAAGGGAATAGGTCAAATGTAAATCTTATTATAATAGTAGTGTCTTAGTTACAAAGAATATTATACAGAATAAAGTTAATAATACAATATAGGTTTTCTACACTCCAGTTGTGTCCCTTAGTGACGGCGAGTTGTGGAGTAGCATTATGGCATTCAGATTGTGGAAAACAAATCAAGTACCACACAGTGTTGAAGCAATACACAGCATACGTCAGCATACATATAAATATACGAACAGTGCTTGATGAAATTTACATCGCATTGTGGGGAATCCCAGTGGAAAACTCTAATAAAACACTGGGTGCCTAGCGCTGCGTATACGCTGAGCAGCACTATGGTTGTCCTACCGGCCGCCACTGGCGTTCTCAGGGAGAGCCCGGCCACTGATTGGGCTGCACGCATGAGATGTCTGGAGATGCAAATAAGTCGAGAATTAACTACTTTTCCAGTCGAACGGAAATGAAAAATGTGGCCGTAATTCTTCCAGGGCTTGTCATGGTCTGTTACGGGACTGGCTGGAGGAGAGGGAACGTGAAAACATCGACATTCTTTCTGCTTTTCAGGTTTTCAACGTTCTTTATGTACTGGAAGGAAGTTAGAATAAACAGCGGGGAAATAATGGCTCAACTAGGTTGGGTGCTTTTTGTCATCGGCTAAAGCGCAAGTTAATTTAGGTTCCTCGAATACATGGGGGTGAAAGCAATATATCCAGCTGGTTTGTGTCATTCGCCTGTCTTGTCCCAACGAGGAGAAACCTTAAGGACGTTTGACCGATGTACGACCGTCATTCTCCTAGAAGAAACCGCAGTGTCCAGCTTTATAGTACTGACTACTAAATGTCTTTGTGGCACATTTTCGGTTTTATTTTACACCTTCTTATCCTTGTATAAGAGATTAGTGGAATTGATTTCTAAATATCCTGTAATCCAAACACTTTTGAAAAAAAAATCCCTCGTTTGGACAGTTCGAAAGAGAAGAATGGGTGAAAATTAATTGGCATTTTTTTATATTTCAAAATGCACTTCCCCTCTAAATTGGCATTCTACGAGGGCCATTCAGAAAGTAAGGTTACAAGTGCTCCTGATGCCGGGGAAAATTTTTTGTTTTGAAATTGGCGCACCTGGTGTGTAGGGTGGATTCTAACGGCCATTTTGTTCAGTCACAGTAAATTCCTCTGTCGTCCCGTGCTCTCGCCATCTGCCGTCCGTGCGTGATCCGCGCGGTCATTCGTTTTTTGACTTTGTAGAACAATACGCTGCGAATATCCATCGGAAGCTCGTGGAAGTTTATGGTTGTGATGTAATGAGTTGACAACATGTCACGAAGTGGGTTCGGTTGTTCAGAGAGGCCGTACTGATACTCACGACGAAGCAAGGAGTGGTAGACCATCAGTGATTTCTGACGAACTTGTGCAAAAAATTGAGCAAGTGCGAAACGACGACGACCTTCACTAAGAATTTCTTAACATTTCTCGAAGTCTCCTTGGTGATATTGTATCGGGAAAACTTGTTTACAAGAAGTTGTGTGCGAGATAGGTGCCCAGAATGCTCACCCTGGAGCACCGTCAAAAACAAGTGATCGCCGGAATCCAAAAGACAATCACTTCAGTGGCGTTATTCATTTTCCCCAGTCACCAAAAAGTTTAAGACCACCCCTTCAACAGGAAAAGTCGTGGCATCTTGTTTTTTGGGACACCATATGGGGGTCCTTTTGGTGGATATTATGCCTAAAGGGACTATCATTAATGTAGAGGCTTACTACAATACCCTAAATACTCCGAAGAGACATTTAGAACCGCAGAAAGGAAATGCTGACCCGGCGAGTCAGCCTCCTGCATGACAAAGCAAAGACCCACACCGCGCGAGTTTCACAGGAGCTGCTGATATCGTTTTGATGGGATATTCTCATGCAAATCCCCTATTTACCCGACTTGGCGCCTTCGGACTATCGCCTTTTCACTAAACTAAAGGCGTTTTGGGATGGAAAACGTTTTCCAACGATCAAGAGGAAGCTGTGAAGAAGTGGCTGAAAGAGCTGACGGCGGAGGTCTGTGACACTGGCATACAAAGCTGGTGCTCCGACTACAGAAGGGTATCGACCTCGTTGAAAAATTGTTAAATATATTTGTGAAATATCCTGTGAATTTCAATTAAATGCAAGCATTTTTCGATCCTACATAAATTTTGTAACCTTACTTTCTGAATGACCCTTGTATGTTGCCGAAGTGGATAGGTTAAGACTATAGATACGATAACATATAAATCATTGCTTCCGTAACTTCAGCAAAAATCTCTCTACCTAAATTTCCATTGTTTAACTAATTTCTTTGTACTGCAGGCCGTTGGGAATGTTTCTCTTAATGCTTGCTTTTTTGCCTTCATTTAAAAAGCATAAATTGATAATAAGTTTATTTGATACCAAAATAATAAAGTATTTCAGAGATCCAGTTTTATGCCTTTCATTTCATGGATTTTCAGATCATAGATTGACACTTAGTGTAAAAAAACCCACGATTCATCCAAAGTTATTATTTGATAAAAAGTTAGAATAATTTTCAAAGTGTTAAATAATGTTCACTCAAGTTTGTTTCTACTCAAAAGTGAGGATTCTTGCCATCATTTTCGAAAAGCGCCGAACAGTTTCTTTATTACTATTAGCTAACACAGCAATTGCCGAATACTTAGGCAATGATTTGTTTTTACAATTTCACGGATTCATGTTATCATCAGCTATTGATGTGTAGGGTGGGTCGTCTTGGACGTCAAGCCTCCTCTCTTTAAATTTTTGATCCACTCCCACACTTGAGTACGAGAAAGACACTCAATAAACTTCCATCAGTATACTATAGTTTTTGTAGAGCATTTTTCAAATTTTGCAAGGAATTTCACACTAACGCGCGCCCCATTTTTGCACTTAACATTTTTTCGACGTAAATCAGAAGCATGCATGGTCCGCTCCAAACAAAAACTACCACAGATCTGCTCGCCATAGGTCCTTGAATATTTCAGGTTAGAATGAGGAGTAAATGCAGGTCAACGACCTCTACCGCTCTCTGGTCAAACGCTGGAAATTGCCAATCCAGTTATTTTATAACCGTGCATCGCATTTTATTATAAACAGCTTGGAGAAAAGTATGCCAATTGTGTTATCATTAACAATAATGAATCCATTATACAACAGATCAGGAATTCAGATGGTCAGTCTAGAGGTGCTGTTAACTGTACGTAACATCATCCTATCTGTTTTTCCCTAAACACAGTTTCATGATGTTGGAATGAAGTGCTGGAGCTCCATTTTGCTGGAATAGACCTTACCGTAGACCTTACCGAGAAACTCGTATATGTAAAGTGCTATTAATTTTGTTATCATCTATCATTGCATGTGTGTGTGTGTGTGTGTGTGTGTGTGTGTGTTTTAAGTCCTAAGGGTGCCTAAACTTCAAAGGCCATTACCACACATAAACTAGAAGTTTTTTAATAGTGTTTAACGCCCGTTTTAGCTACTGAGGCACCATAGCATGTGGACACTGATGATACATGAATTGAAATGATAAACTGGGAAAGGATGTTTTTTAAGGAAGGAAGCGTTCCAGGCCTAAGTTTAGGGTAGCTCCCCGGCATTAGTCATTAAGGACTGAGGTAAACCTTGACAAAACCTCAGTCAGGGAGGAGTGCCCCGGTGGGTATCAAACCCCACAACTCCCACTCACGAGTTCGCCTCTTAACGACCTCGGCCACTCGAAGTTAAATGCACAGAGCAAAATATATATTTAGAACTAACAAAATGTAGAGACATTTAAAGTGTAACACATTAATTAAATCAGAAAATTTAAACACGCCATCTTCCCTAATTTAAACCCCATTTTAGTATTACAAAATCTTGTCAAGCAATTCATGTAATACCGCCACGGGTGACCGAGGTCGTTAAGGTGCGAACTCTGAGCGGGAGGTCTGGGGTTCGATTCCCACCAGGACCGTCCTCCCTGACTGAGGTTCTTTCCAGGTTTTCCTCAGTCCTCACAAATGGCAAATACCGGGGAGGTACCCTAAACTTAGGTCTGGAACGTTTCCTTCATTAAAAAAAAAAAAAAAAACCTTTCCCAATATATCATTTCATCTCATGTATCATCAGTGTAAACCTCCTGTGGTGCCTCAGTAGTAAAAACGGGCGTTAAACATCAATAAAAAAAAAATAATGTAATGCACTAGTCAACTGATACATATATCAATAAACTAAGGAGGCATATTGTAGTAGTAAATATTTCCAAGTAAGCTGGACAAGGCTTTAGCATTGTGTAGCAAAAATTTAAATAAATAATATATATATATATATATATATATATATATATATATTGATATTGGTATTTTCAACCTCTGGAACACATTTGCTCCATATATGAATTTTCATATGGTGTTAAAAAAAAAATATACACAAATTGTCCAGACTCTTTGAGCACTCAAAGTAGAAATAATACTTGGTCCATCTATTTAGATATTTTCCCATCTCCTTAAGGAATGAAAAGCAGATAAAAATAAGACATGTTCCTCAGAGCTAAAACAATTCCCTGATTCTAATGAAAAATTCTAAAATTTACTCTTAATTGATCGAACGCTCAATACAAAAATTTTGATTTTTCATGTATCAACGTGATTTTCTTTTATTCCAGAACGTTAATTCAACTCTATGTTGACACTTTAGTTCTTTACATGCCTATGCTATTGCTGCTATTTCTCTTTAATATTCTTGAAATGTTTGTTAGAAAGTCATGGATCCTGACTCATAATGTTTGCCATATCTTTCTGCTAATTACCAAGCCTTGAGATTCCTCGAGTTTCCTTTCTATGGTGTGCTTGGCGACAAGTGGATAACTTTCTATTCGTGCATTCAAATCTCCCATAAGGACAAAGCTCTGCCTAGCAGTGTTATCTAAAGGTTATGTTTACACTTCTCTTTGAGAGGGGTCCGCTAAAGCAATTGGTTATGGTAATGTGTACTTACACCCATCTCAAAGTACGAGGTTAGGTCCATAAGTTTCCGGTCTCGCCGATAAAGATTATCGCCTTCACAAACTCCTTATCTAGTTTCACATCTAATCTACTAAGTAAATAATTGGAGCTGTAACTTCCGCTTCGCTGTGTTCAGTTCAGATACAGTTACATAAAGAAGGCTATGTGCAGAAGATTGTGACAGGTTCAAAATGGAGTTTCGAGCTGTTATTAAGTTCTTCATAAAAGAATAACTTACTCCGAATTAAAATAAACAGCGATTGGACGGTGTATATGGGGAAGCATCCCCCTAATATTCCACCGTAAAAGAATGGGTCAAACTTTTTCGAATGGGTCGAGAAAGCATTGAAGACGAAGAGCATGCAGGTCGTCCCTTGGAGGTGCTCACTCCTGAAAACATCGCTCTTGTGAAAGGAGAAATTATGGAAGACCGGCGACTCAAAATTATACAAATAGCAGCAAGGTTGCGCCTTTCTAAAACAACAGTCCTTCGAATTATTCATCAACATTTAAACATGAATAAAATTAGTGCCCAGACTTCTTACCTCGGTCCAAAAGCAGAAACGGGTCATCTGTTGTAAGACATTTTTGGAGCTCTGCCATGGCAATGAGAGAGAATTTCTGTAAGCCATTGTTACAGCAGATGAAACTATGGTCCTCTATTGTGATCCCTTATCCAAAAGAGAATCAATGAAATGGCGTAAACCTGGCTAAGCACCGTCTCTAAAGGTGAAGGTCACTCAGTCAACCAACAAGGTCATGGTCACAACCTTTTGGGACTGTGAAGGAACACTCTTCATTGACTTCAAGTGAGGAACACCACAGTAAATGGGGATTACTATGCTGGCCTACTGCTCCGACTACGTGCTTCTATCAAAGAGCAAAGGCGAAAAAAGCTGAGTGGTGGTGTGGGCCTTCTGCACGACGATGCGCCTGTGCACACAGCTCTAGTTGCAAAGGAAACTGTGAAGAAACGTTGCTTCAAGGAGATCGACCATCCACCCTACAGCCCAGATCTAGCTCCCAGTGACAATTTCCTCTTCATTAAAATGCTAACTCAAAGTTGTGAGAAGTGTATTGCAATAAAGGGTAACTATATTGAAAAGTGAGCTATAGTTTTGGTGTTTATCATACCCAGAAAATGATTAGGCCGGAAACTTATGGCCCTACCCTCGTACATTTAGCAGTAGCAGTAGTAAAGTTGTGCATCCCCGGTTTATACAGCCGCGAGGCGCCACTATTCGCTAATTATCTTGGGTAATAAGAATACCTATAGTTGTCTAAAATTATAACTTAGGAGGATTAAACTAAATGAAGTGCAGCACTAAACTGGCAAGAATCATAAACAAATAACAAGGTAAACAAGAGTTGCACCAGGCGTTGTCATAATCACAGGGTAGCGAGTGTCTGTGGCGTCTTTATGAACACGTCTTCTTGTTTTTGTTTTGTTTTGTTTTTTTTGTTTTTTCCGTTGTGTAGGCACTAACAGGCTCGATGGTAGATGATATCAGGGACTTAATAATCCCATATGGCTGCCCGCGATAGCTTCTAATTGAACATGGGCTGTTATAGCCTTTCTCTTTAATAACTGTGATTACCTTTCTTAACGCCGGTTTTATTTGTCTGCACGACGTATGTTTACCTTCGGCATAATTCCAGTCTCAGGTGTTTAAAAAGAGGCTTTTCTGTCGGAACTGTTTACTTAGAGTGTTCAGAATATATGTCTGCAGCATTCGTAAAACAAATGACTGGCACTAACCGAATTTCTCAACTTACTTACTGGAACAGAGTTAGTTGTAAAGGTGCTGTGACATTTTCATATTATTTGTCGGCGCTCTCCGTTTAGTGCCATGCAGCATTAATGTCTTCAACTTAAGAAACGTGCTGGCATAATATGAAAAACTTTTTTTTTTCCATTACAATACTCTAAAATGTATATAAAAATCTTTAACAAATTAAAAGTTTAATATACAGAGGGTACCAAAAATGTGCACACACTTTCATAGTAGATATCTATTTAATATATTTCAAAGTAGGACCAAAAAACAACAGTAATGTGTAGTATGATATTCTGTACACAGATGTGACTCACATTACGTTATGCTAACATTGCTACAACAAAATGCAGTCTAGAGTACCGTTTGAACAGCGGAAAGCAATTTTGAAGTGGTATTGGAAAACCGAGAATGTTGTTGAAGTTCAAAAGCAAAGAAGTACAGAACAGAACCGCCAACGCATTCGAGACAAATTTGAGAATCATGGTATCATATTCGATGTTCACAAGGGCAGATCTGGAATACCTCGCACAGCAACAAGCCCCACGTCCTCGGCTATGGTTTTGGAACATTTTGAACACTCGCCGCAGAAATCTACAAAGCAATGTGCACGTGAGACTGGGATTAGCAGAACTAGCGTATGTCGTATTATTAAAACAGCAAAGTTGATAGTTTTCCTCCCAAGACTTTTGCATGCATTAAATGAAGCCAAAAAGAGTATTCCTTCACAGTTCTAAAAGATTGTGCCATGTTCTTCTTGGTTGACTGAGTGACCTTGGCCTTTAGAGTTGGTGCTTTGCCAGGTTTACGCCACTCCATTGATTCTCTTTTGGACAAGAAATCATAATAGAGGACCATAGTTTCATCTTCTGTGACAATGGTTTGCAGAACTTCTCTCTCGTTTCCACGGCGGAGCTCCAAAATGCCTGACAACAGACGACTCGTTGCTGCTTTTGGACTAAGGAAAAAAGTCTAGGCACTAACCTTATTCATGTTTAAATGCTCATGAATAATTCCAAGGACTGTTGTTTTAGAAAGGCCCAACCTTGTTGCCATTTGTGTAACTCTGAGTCGCCGGCCGGTCTTCCATAATTTCTCCTTCCACAAGAGCGATGTTTTCAGAAGTGAGCACCTCCAAGGGCCGACCTGCACCCTCTTCGTCTTCAATGCTTTCTTGACTCATTCGAAAAAGTTTGGCCCATTCTTTTGCGATAGAATATGAGGGGGTGCTTCCCCATATACACCGTGCAATCGCTGTTTAATTTCATTTGGAGCAAGTCCTTATTTTGTGAAGAACTTAACAACAGCTCGAATATTTTGAACATGTCACAATCTTCTACACATAGCCATCTTTATGCAACTATATCTGAAAAAATTAACACTGCGGAGCGGAAGTTACAGCTGTAATTATTTACTTAACAGATAAGGTATGACACCAGATAAGTATTTTGTGAAGGCGATAATTGTTATCGACGAGGCCGGAAACTTATGGATCTACCTTCCGTATGTAATGTACATAGCTGAGCATAGTGCTGAAGCAATTACATTTTACTATCAGCCGAAACAGCCAGTATTTAAGATTAATGTGCCACAATTATGTGATATAAGAGTCTCATAGCTTGCCTTTGTAGCATAAAATAAGAACGAATTTTACTGTTTGAAAATAAATCTTCAAGGTTATTTCAATTAAGATATGAGCATAAGAAGGCTTTCAGAAGGCCTCTTTTTTCCTCTACAGCTTCGGGTACAGCGCGGCCAACAAAAGCAGTAGAACTCCTAAGTATTAGGTTGTTAGGTAACGTCTAGGTGAGGGTAGAGTGGGGAAGCGCGGAAAGCTCATCAAGGACTCCATGATCCGACTAATGAGGCCGAGGTACATGTACTGCTGGGGTTGATAATCCCAAGAATAATTGCCTAACTCGGTAGTGCCACCTCTTAATCGGGTTTGGGTGACAAATCAACGCACCTTACATGAGAGTCCTCGGTTTGCGGTTCCTCTGCAAGGCAAGGATTTAACTTCCCTTTGCTAAGAAGTGAGTGGCATTTGTACTGACCATTTCGGCGGACAGCTCGCTCCGACTCTTGCGGACTGGATCCTAACCGAGATTATATAAATCTTCCTGGCTGGAAACACCGAAAAGTGTCTTTCATCATTATTATGCGTGCATAATTAATTTGATTCGTTTTATCTAGGAAATGCAAATGTTCCCAAAATTCTCTATATACTGTTGCTGTTTGATTAAAGCAAAGTGTGATTGTGTTCGCCAAAAAAGAATATGCATGATAGTCGCAAATAGCTAAAAATAACGCTATTTATCTTTCCCTATGCGTCACTTTTAAGCGTCCCTACAACAGATTATCACACGTACCGAGAACTGGATGCCTCTGGAAGCTATTTCTAGGACCACGGTATCAAATTCAAGAAATCGAATATCGCGGCAGGTTTAGATAAATTTCAATATTTAGATTTATATTAAAGAAAACCAGTTCCACTTACCGCACCAGATTGGATTGGATTGGCTTGGGAATGGAGGCGGAACAGTCAACGGCTGACTGTTTATGCCTGCATCCCCTAGTGGGAGCATCTACGGGGTAAGGGATGACGTGAGGGTGACACCGTGCTGCCAGAATCCGGCCAGGGGGGCTGAGGACCGGGGTTAAATGGGGTACCTGATGTGTTTCCAATTAGAATACAATAAACGTTGGACCCAACGGACAATTTTTTTTTATTAACCTAAGCTTTTTATCATTTCTTGCACCGCACTATGTCCTACTACAAGTTTTGCAGCTATTTCATCTACAGTGATACGTCTATCTTCTCTAATGAGCTCATCAACTCTTTCCTTGTTGCAGTTCGCGAGCGACCGCTACGAGGCTCATCTTGGATGCTCGTTTTCCCATCTTTGAAATGTTTCACCTCTCTCCTAACACTGCATGGCCCTCCACATGCATCTCCACAGGCACGTTGTAGTTTAGGGTGAATTTCTGCAGCAGATTTTCCCTTTTTAACAAGGAATTCAATGACAATACGCTGTCGAAACGATTGATGTCCGCCATTTTGGAAATACTGCTTGTGGTTACTTGATAGAAGCTAATGACGTCACAATATGGAAACACATGGTGTTAAGTCTGTAGATTGCGATTCTGGAGTACTTTTTGTTACAGTGTTGAAATTTGAATTTTAACAATGGGCTGCTCACGACATTCAGTATGAATCTCGTATTATGAATTACTTGTAAACAGCCATTTACATTTTTTATTCACATTGCTTATTTCCACACTCTTCAGAGCCTCTCTGGATTTATATACATCATTTCTAAACTTCAACAATTTGTATTATTAAAAATGTTAAAATATCATCTTATTCAGGATGGTGTTATTTTCCTTTCACTGTGTTTTTTTCGGACAATAATCTTTTTAAAAAGTTGTCATGTACATTAGGCCTCGCCAAATCGAGCGCATTAATAGAAACTGCAAACTCGCGAGGCAGACGTGATGCGTAACTTGAAGGTGGATCGAATTGTTTGCTGTGGCGCTGTCACGTGACTAAAGCCGCAATCCAATAAGACTGGATGCTGCTCGTTAGCAGTGCAAACATAGCGCACCGTGAATACTAAACCTCAAACGTCCGACTTAGACACAACAACATGCCAACTCTCAAACCGAGATTTCCTAGCGCTCTCCGTGATTCCTGCTCTTCCTTATGGGAAACGCCGCCTTCATTTATATCCTATTGACTGGTTTAAATATATCCTGAGCTAAATTTGATCGTAAACATACGAGGGTGGATCCATAAGTTTCCGGCCTAACAATGTTCTAGGTATGATAAAGACAATATTTCACTTTTCAATATAGTTACCCCTTATTTCAATACACTTCTCACATCTTTGAATTAACATTTCCACCCCCCACCCTCCAAACAGTCAGAAGTCTTGTTTGCAAAATGTGCATAAACAGCATCCATCACTTCTTCGTCACACTTAAATTTCCTTCCTCGAAGGTCCATCCTGAGTTTTGAGAAGAGGAAATAGTGACTGGGAGCTAGATCCGGGCTGTAGGGTGGAAGGTCGATTTCCTTGAAGCCACATTTCTTCACAGCTTCCTTTGCAACAAGAGCTATTTGCACAGTCGCGTTGTCTTGAAGAAGGTGCACACCACCATGTGGATTTCCTCGCCTTTTCTCTTTGATGGAAGCACGTAGTCTGTGCAGTAGGCCAGCATAGTACTCCCCATTTACTGTGGTGTTTCTCTCCTTGTAGTCCATGAACAGTATTCCTTTACAGTCCCAAAATTTTTTGTAGCCTTGATCTTCTATGTTGACTGAGTGACCTTGGGCTTTAGTTCATCAGGTTTACGCCTGCCACTCCATTGATTTTGTCTCTTTTGGACAAGGGATCATAGTAGAGGACCATAGTTTCATCTCCTGTAACAATGGTTTGCAAAACTTCTCTCTCGTTTACACGGCAGAGTTCCAACAATGCCTGACAACAGATGACTCGTTACTGCTTTGGGACTGAGGAAAGAAGTCTAGGCACCCATCTTGCACTAACCTTATTCATGTGTAAATGTTTGCGAAGGACTGTTGTTTTAGAAAGGCCTAACCTTACTGCTATTTCTGTAACTTTGAGCCGCCGGTCTTCCATAATTTTTCCTTCCACAAGAGCGATGTTTTCAGAAGTGAGCACCTCCAAGGGCCGTCCTGCACGCTCTTCGTCTTCAATGCTTTCTCGACCCATTCGAAAAATGTTGGCCCATTCTTTTACGGTAGAATATGAGGGGGATGCTTCCCCGTATACACCGTCCAATCGCTGTTTAATTTCATTAGGAGTAAGTCCTTCTTTTGAGAAGAACTTAATGACAGCTAGATACTCCATTTTGAACTTGTCACAATCTTCTATACATAGCCTTCTTTGTGCAACTGTATCTGAATAATGGAACACAGCGGAGCGGAAGTTACAGCTGCAATTATTTACTTAACAGATAAAGCTTTTGGGAAGGCGATAATCGTTATCGGCGAGACCGAAAACTTATGGACTTACCCTCGTATACACGCATATTTTATCATTTATAACTAAATAAACAAAATGTATGAAACCGCCATTAATTTCCAATTGATCTAATATTTGTAATATCCATTTTCAAAACAATTTTATCTATCGTAAAGCAGCTACTTTTACTTTATTTCATAATTTATTTTGTGATGATTAATGAATGTACGAGAGCCGTACATTCAATTATCAAATTGGTCAATATACATGTAAAATAATTTATTCGTAACATACTTTATTTTTCAACATTCTCCATCGATGTCTATGCACCAGGTTCAGTGAGTTTACAATTTGTTCATTCCATCGAGAAAATAGGATCTGTCAAACTCTGCAAAATACACATTGACTATGACAATCACTTCCTCGTTTTGTGAACATTTCTTCGCAACAAGCCAAACGTTCAAGTTCGAGAATGGGGAAAGTCACTTGGGGCTAAATTCAGAAAATATGGCGGAGGAAGAATTAATTCGAAGTCTAATTCTTGCATTTTGGTCATTGTTACCATATGGGCTGGAGCATTGTTCTGGTGAAAGAGCGCTTTGTTGTGTGTCAACTTTGGACATTTTTCATTCAATGCATGTTTCAAACGATCCAACAATGAAGCATAATAGGTTCCTGTAATGGTTCTACCCTTTTTCAAGTAAACTATCAAGATTATTTCCTGGAAATCTCAAAAAACACTGGACATCAGCTTTGCAGGCGACAAAACAGTCCGTGCTTTCTTTGGTATTCTCTCATCGGGCATTCAGCTCCCTTCATTTTCATATTTAGTTCAATAACTGAGAATAATTTCTGCTAAGAGGAACAATTTATAAATAATAAAAATGAAATATATTTGCACTATTTCATTAATGAATATAATTAATATTTAGAGTGAATATTGCATTTAGAATGCATTTAATAATAAAAACAAACGAAACAAAATATTTTAAATTTAAACTTAAATTACTCGTAAAAACCAAAATAGTTATTAATAAACATAGGACATAAAGAATGAACGTATAAATGACTAAGTTTGAACATTTCTGGAGTACCCAATTATGACACCAACGCTTCTAACGAACTTTAAACGTTGTTTACAACCGGTTTACCTAAAAACAATATAAATACTTTATTAAACTCTTTTAATAAAGTATAGGTAAAACTTAGCGAAGTACAACTAAAAATAAAATTAGCTAGCAAAATGAATTATCGCCGATGTATAAATAATAAAACTATAAATGAGCGATGTTGATTTCTTTTATTTATGGACGCTCTCAGGTCATCAGCGTTCCATTCAATTCAGGGCATGAAACGGTCGACAAATTTTGCTCAGAGGCCTCTTATTTCAGACTTGAGGTTCTTTATCGTGCCACGGGACCCACGGCTTTACTTCCCTTCCGAAGGAAGCCATACTTACGATTTTTACGCCCGAAAAAATTTATCGATCCTGGCCGGGTTTGAACTCGCGATCTTGGGTTTATGAGGCAAGTATGGTTACCACTACACCACCAGGACCGACATAAATGAGCGAGAAAACTAATACATTAGACAAATTAACAAAACTAAATTAAATTAAATATAATAATTATACACAGGCATGTTTTGATAAGTCCAATCAAGCCAACGAAATGTTAAATAATATTCAATGATTCAAGGGAATGTAACTCATGAGAGCAGAGGAAATAAGAGTATTGTTTTCAAAATTTATGAGCAGCAAGAGTAGTTTTCTCCATTCGTTTCTAATACTGCACTATGTTTCTCAAGTTTATCAATGCTTTGAATGCTTCAAAATACGATTTCGACACAAAAATCTTCGAGCCTCGTTAAAGTTCACAACCACCTGTGTCAACGACAATCAAAGAGATCGATGATGTCAAGCTGAAGAAAGCAAGGGGCTTGTGGATACCGGGTTTACTTAATTGGCAAGTGCTTCAAGGTGTAACATGCAGGGAAGAGACGGCACACGTGGGGAAGGGCGATGACAAAGTGGCTCCCGTGTGGCAATCAGCCCATCTCCCGGTCTTGTCTGCCAGATTTGTACAGGTGTGTTTGTCTCCCTGTGTAAACGTCTGCTAACATAGCCCCCTCTTCCTGTATCTGTCTATCTCGAAGGATTCCCTGTAGGTGTAGGTAGATGTGGACATTTGGATCATGTATGTCGCTACTGGCTGCCTGCTTGCAGGTTTTCTTTCAGCACCAACAGTTTACGAAAGCTCTAGTCATTGGGCAAGGCTTTACTTGAGAAGCGCTTCTATAAGAGCTGTAAAAAGAAGAAGAAATCATTCGCGCCAACTGCTGTCACTTTAAACATAAATTGTTTAATATCTAATCAAGCTATCCCAAGCAATCTGTTGCCTAAACTTTATTATTTTTTCCAACTGCAGCAGCTGCAAGCGGCCTTCCATAAACTACATCTTTTGGCCTTCTCCAAAGCGGAAGTTCTTGAAATTTGCTATTGCCCGAGCATCCAACATCCTTCCTTTGAATGCTGGAGAGTGACAGTCAAAGCCTTTAAACCAAAAGCCTTCAAGAAGAGGTCGGAAGAGAAGGCACTGTCGGTGTATGTTGAGATGAAATTAATAAGAGGCATGCCAGGAGAAAGGTTGCCATCACAAAGACCCGTCCAGGTGTTCCGCAAAACTTGCCAACCCTAACAAAAAGTCGGTGAACCGGCAAAACGGGGTTTGTTACCCTCACCCTCACTTCCAATCACCTGTTACGACTCAAACCTTCAAGGATCCCAGCCTCCCCTCCATATCATACTGAATAAACCGGATACTGGATATATTTGTTCTGTGACCCACAGGCTGGGGATTTATATAAATTCCTTCAGATTACTGCATAAAGGACTTCCCTCACCATTATGGTTTTGTTGAATTTCTGAAAATGTACAAAGGCTGTGCAATAAAGAACTGTCATACTTTTTTACAGGCGTTAAAATTTAACTTTAAATATTTTGTTAACTTAACGCATAATGTATGCGTGGTACAATTTGCGTTGATGTTACTTCCAACCAGTGGGAGGAGAGAAAATTGTAACATTTTCAGTTCCACCTACAACAAACTGGATACGTTCAGCTTTCATCTCAACACTTCTTCAGCTGAAACATATGTAATGTTATTACAGGAGGCCCATAGAGAGTTTGTTCTTTCCTATGCCACATTTCCTCAGTCCTGGTAGTATAGCGGTAACCATACTTGCCTTCTAAACCCAAGATCGCGGATTCAAACCCGGCCAAGATCGATGGATTATTTCTGGCGTAAAAATCCTAAGTATGGCTCCTTCGGAAGGGAAGTACAGCCGCGGGTCCCGTGTCGTACATTTACGGCATGTAAGAAAATCTCAAGGCTGAAAGAAGAGGCCTCTGAGCAAACTTTGTCGGCCGTTTCACGCCCTGAATTGAATGGGACGCTGATGACCTGAGATGATAAAAGAGCGTCCTTAAATAAAACAAAACAACAAATGGCACATCTCGAAGATATGTTTAAAATGTATAAAGATGACAGACAAATAATTTCAAAGCAAGGTTGACCGACGCTCCATTTGTGCTCTAACAGAAACAAACATTAGCATCGATGCTGTCATTGTGAGAGAGGATCATCAAGTAACATTAAGAACATTTCAGAAATTCTTAAAATTTTGCTAGACGCCACTCGCATGTTCGTAACTGTCAAGTTGCACATGAGGCCTGTTTGTGCACGGTGGGCCGAACAACAGAGCGTTCCCGTGTAGGTTTGCATGCAGTTGAAGATGCCAAATTTCTTTTAAAGATAATCGCTGATGTTGAAAGATGGCAACATCATTTCAATGTGAGAATTAACAGCAAAGTCCTTTGTGATAACAAAGAAGGCAAAAATTATGATTTAACACCATAGAAAACTCATCTAATACTTATAAACGTTAATGTCCATTCTTCTGCAGAATTTATATATAGCCATTCCAGTCTTGCGCTTGCTATCAGCAGATCAAAAACACACTATGAATGAGACTTAAATACTAGAATCGAAACAACAGTCAAAATAGACGTTGTCCAGCGATGAAGTAAAATTTGGTTCAATCTGCAGGAATGGTTATGCTATCAGTCTTGTGGGACGCTAATATACAGAAACGTAAAAATATAAGCAGAGAGTGCTATTCCAATAAACTAAACCGACTAGATGAAAAAATAGCCTGTTGGCAAAGACAATGCATCTACTCACAAAAATAATTTAGTGAAGGGAAAATTCAAAAATATACGAGAGTAGATCCATAAGTTTCCGACCTAACCATTTTCTAGCTATGATTAACATAAAAACTATTTTTCACTTTTCAATATGGTTACTCTTTGTTGCAATACACTTCTCACATCTTTGAATTCACTTTTCAATTTCCCGCCCCCAAGTAATCAGAAGTCTTGTTTACAAAATGGGCATAAACAGCACCCATCACTTCTTCGCCACATTTAAATTCACTTCCTCGAAGGTCTTTCTTGAGTTTTGAGAAGAGGAAATAGTCACTGGAAGCTAGATCTGGGCTGCAGGATGGATGATCGATCTCCTTGAAGTCACAATTATTCACAGTTTCCTTTGCAACAAGAGCTGTATGTACAGATGCGTTGTTGTGAAGAAGGCGCACACCACCACTCAGCTTTCCTCACGTTTTCTATTTTATGGAAGCACGTAGTCTTGTAGTAGGCCAGCATAGTACTCCCCATTTACTGTGGTGATCCTCTCCTTGAAGCCAATGAACAGTATTCCTTTACAGTCCCAAAAGATTGTAGCCATGATCTTTTTGGTTGACTGAGTGACCTTGGTCTTTAGAGGCGGAGTTTCGCCAGGTTTCGCCACTCCATTGATTCTCTTTTGGACAAGGGATCATAGTCGAGGACCATAGTTTCATTTCCTGTAACAATGGTTTCAGAACTTCTCTCTCGTTGCCTCGGCAGAGCAAAAATCCCTGACAACAGATGACTCATTGGTGCTTTTGGATTGAGGAAAGAAGTCTAAGCACTAACCTTATTCATGTTTAAATGTTCATGAATAATTCGAAGGATTGTTGTTTTAGAAAGGCCCAACTTTGCTGCTATTTCTGTAACTTTGAGCCGCTGGTCTTTCATAAGTTCCACAAGAGCGATGTTTTCAGGAATGAGCACCTTCAAGAGTCGACCTGCACACTCTTCATCTCATCTCATCTCATCTCATCTCTTCATCTTCATCACCACCCATTTGAAAAGGTTTGGCCCATTCTTTTACGGTAGAATATGAGGGGGATACTTCCCCATATACACCGTCCAATCGCTGTTTAATTTCATTTGGAGTAAGTCCTTCTTTTGTGAAGAACTTAATAACAGCTCGAAACTCCATTCTGAATATGTACAATCTTCTACACGTAGCCTTCTTTATGCAACTATATCTGAACAACTGAACACAGCAGAGAGTATAAGAAAAAAATTATGAACGTGGTAGTACCTAAAAAGGAACAATACGAATCGATTTGTCAGGGGATGCAAATGTATTAATCCAAATCATTCAACTTCATAGCAAAAGTTTACCAAATAACGTGTTGGTGTGAATGCCAGCTCTAACCCTGGCAATTCTGTCTTATTGTAGTGTCGTTACACAAATCGGGTTAGCGCTACGCTAGAGGGTCCATTACTCTGTGTAATCCAATGGCTTATGCTTGATGGTCATGTGCAGCTCGGCGGCTAATCTAGCACTCAGACTGTCTGCGAAGTTCCCACTGGGTCAGGCTGGCCGTTCCCTGCAACTTTGGCACAGGAGGATAACGTGCTACGTGCTAATTAAAATATAATGCACATTCCAGCAGCGCATCGCTTGCTTTGGGGAGGACGACCCATATCAAGGCGTCGCTATTCTAAGTTGTTGCAAAAACCATGCCCTAGTGTGGTTTAATTTACTTCTGCGCTAAAATGTAAAACAAGAGTTGAACACGCTCAGAAAAAGGAGGCTCTTCAAAGAGAGCACTCTTGAATATTTACAGATTACGTAAACAGTGCAGCAATTTCAATTCAATCAACTGAAATAATGTTTTTACCATCATAATGTTGCAGCCTGGATATGGAACCACGCATGATGAACAACAGTGCTCGAAGGTTTTTTTTTGAAAAACTTCAAGTAACTTGTGAAATAAATAGGGTAGATTAATAACTCGTTTTGGAATAATTTTAAAAGAAATTTCATATAGTTACGAAATTAATTTTTCTTTGCTCAAGCAGCGAAACTGAGCACTCCATGTCACCAACTCTCCATAAAATACTTACCCATGGATCTTGCATCATAGAAGCAGCTATTTTGCCGATTAGATAACTTTCAGAAGAGCCTTAGAATCAAAGAAAGAAGATACAAGAAAATACAGCAAACACTTCAAAGAACTTTTAGTAATTTTGGCCTATTCCGTAGAATTAGAAGGTAGAACTAAAGAACAAGAAGAAGAAGAAGAAGAAGAAGAAGAAGAAAGAAGAAGAAGAAGAAGAAGAAGAAGAAGAAGAAGAAGAAGAAGAAGAAGAAGAAGGGGCATCCAAATCAGAAGATATGCAAAAATTTATCCTTAAGTAGTTTTAGAAGCTATAATTAAAAATTAACTTCAATTTAATATTTCTTTTAACGTTATGTACGAAAAATTTTCAATTTTATTAAAGGAAAATATTTTGTTAGTTTTTCTTCAAATCCGAATCAGTGAGAAAAGTAACGTAGTCAAAGTGACAATAAATACAATTAAAAAAAATCCTTTTCCATATCTAAGGGTATATATTCGTATTTTATCTGTTTGAAACTGCTTGGCTCCCAAGAAAGACAAATTCTGCCATTACCTCAGCAATCTTAGGCGCTTAAGTCTTGAAACTTGACGAATGAGCTGGTACAAAAAGCGGAAACGCCCTAATAATTACACAGCAATCAAAATAGAAACAAACTCTGATGAGAGGGGACATTTCTGGCTTACAGTATTCTATTTCCGTCGTCAGGGCAGATAGACAAGTCTTGGCAGAACAACAGAATGAGTCGAAGGACCTCGCATGGTTATTAAACCCATTATTATTTTTTTTTTTCTTTTTTTGTGCAGCTGATCACTTAAAGCTAACAGCTCAGTTACGTCATCTCCCTCTCAGCTGAGCTGGATGTAGTAAACATCTGGTGACAGAGAAAGGAAACAAACCTTTCTGTCCCGTTTGGAGAAAGCTGATTGAGTTAAACACATAGACCTATTCATTTAGAAAGCTGATTGAGTTAAACACATAGACCTATTCACTTATAGGAACCCCCTGAAAGAGCTGCAGAAACACTGCACGCCCGTTTGAAAGATAGGTAAACAATTTATTAGTTAATATATTAAATAAAACATCACAATATCACTTAAGCCTGAAACTCTAGTATATTGCGATATGAAAGACTTATATTTGAATAATTATTGCAAAAACACATGCACAGAGCAAACAAATATACTTGAACATTTAGAATGCATATTTCACGCTTAGATATCAAAAATTAAACTAACGGAAAACTTGTATGCTTTTTATACAGGGAAAAAAAAAAAACTGAAGACCAATAAATTCAATTTATAGAATAAACATGAGTATGTTAAACAAGTGAAACGTTATTACTAAAATAATAAACATAGATATAATTACATTCTATTATACAGAGGGTGCCAAATCTATTCACACTTTCACAGTAGATATCTGTTTAATATATTTCAAAGTTGGACCGAAAAACAACAGTAATGTGTAGTATGGTGTTCTGTAAACAGATGTCACTCACATACATTATGATAGCGTTGCTACGTGACAGATAAATCAACGATGAACAAATGAAGCAAAGGTTATCGTATGATGTTCTGTAAACAGATGTGACTCACATTGTGTTATGCTAGCGTTGCTACAACAAAATGGAGTCAAGATTATCGTTTGAACAGCAGAAAGCAAATTTGAAGTGATATTGGAAAACCGAGAATGTTGTTGAAGTTCAAAGGCAATGGAGAGGTTGCTTTTTTTTTTTTTTTTGTTTTGTTTTATTTACGGACGCTATTTAACATCTCAGGTCATCAGCGTCTCATTCAATTCAGGGCGTGAGATGGCCGGCAAATTTTGCTCAAAGGCCTCTTCTTTCAGGCTTGAGGTTCTTTTTCGTGCCGTAAATGTACGACAGGGGACCCACGGCTTTACTTCCCTTCCGAAGGACGTCATACTTACAATTTTTACGCCCGAAAAATATCTATCGGTCCTGGCCGGGATCGAACCCGCGATCTTGGGTTTATGAGGCAAGTATGGTTACCACTATACCACCAGGACCGACCCCTTGAATCCAGCCCAACCTCTTATAGGTAATAGTATTTGAATAAACTTTTGAGAAAGCAGTGTTTTCAGGACTTGTTTGATATACGATATTTTCACAGTCTGTTTTATTTGTAAACGAAAGGAAACTTGCGCCAATTCTAGCAGAAAGAGGTCTATCTAAATGTAAAAATGGCTTAACAGTGTGGTGTTCTACTTGAATTTGTACTTAATTTGGAACCTCCTTGGATCTTAAACACAATTATTATTGTGCATTTTAAACACTTTTTATTTGTTTTGCAGGTTTAACGTTTAATGAATATTTACTTATTTATTTACTAATATTTAGGAATTTAATTTTTATACCACACTGTCTTACAAATAAAATAACTTAATTATTCATTATTAAATAAATGTTTATAGTACAATTTTAGTTACTTATAAACATTTAAAATCCTCCCCCCCCTTTTTTTCTGACTTGCGTTTCTCTTTTTTCTTTCCTTTCCTCGCTCAAGCTCAACCCTCAAAACATGGAGTATTTCTTTTGATTTCTAGGGGGGGGGGGGGGGGGAATACTGTTGAATGACTACGCAGGCTTCAAAATAGGTGAACGGAAGGCGAAAAGTTGAACGTCCGGGTATTCAAGGAGGAGGTTGGTATGTAGGGAGCATGTAATAGCCTTGTATAACCTTGGCGCGGCGGTTCGTTGCTCTTTCATTGAGAAGAACAGAGCGGGCAACTTTCTCCACAACTGGAGGTTGAGGCGCACCCTATGTCACACGTCCACGCATGCACCGCCCAGTGCGTTTCTTGAATTCCAGCAACCGCATTCTCAGGTCTTTTCTCTGCTATTTTTACCCAAAATATTAACTTAGTACAGCTTGTGCCTTGGGTACCACATTCTAAAGATTAGTAAAGAATAGTTTTGTTTTCCTCAAGTTTAAACTTTCCACACATTTACAAAGCGGAAGATAGGCCAGATATCTTTAACTCCCCCTTTCACGCCCTCTGTAGCTTTGCTAAAGATACATTTTAAAACACGTTTGTTCTACAATAACAACGGATCATGAATTAGATTCCCTTGGGCATGGGTGGATATTAATTAATGTGGCTGTTGCGTGTTGTACATAGCGTTGCAGTATGCCTGGTATTTCATTTGTAACAGGCCTTAGCCTATATGTTGTGCCGGTAGTAAATACAGCATGTTAAATTCTATGCAGAGGTATCCAAAATTTTAACAGAAATTAGAATAAAAACATCTGAAACCAAGCTCGCACATGGAGAATCTTTAGATAGATGTATTTAACATGTCTTCGATTTCGTTTAAGTTGCGCTGTCGGAGTTTGTATGTACTAGTGGAAAAGGTTGACTTTCAGTAGACGCGCGATTCCCGGTAAGACTGTAGTTTAAGTTCCGCTGATGAGGCAACTGAGCTTGTTCAATCGTATTTACGAGGGTAGGTCCGTAAGTTTCCGGCCTAATCATTTTCTTGATATGATAAAGACAAAAACTATATTTTGATTTTCAATATAGCTATCTTTTATTGCAATACACTTCTCACATCTTTGAATTAGCATTTCAATCCCCCCCCCCCAAATAGTCAGAGGTCTTGTCTACAAAATGGGCATAAATAGAATCCATCACTTCTTCGTCACACTTAACTTTCCTTCCTAGAAGGTCCTTCTTGAGTTTTGAGAAGAGGAAATAGTCACTGAGAGCTAGATCTGGGCTGTAGGGTGGATGGTCGATCTCCTTGAAGTCATATTTCTTCACAGCTTCCTTAGCATTTTTTCCAAAGCAACTATTCCTTATAATTATTAATTAAATAGAGATTCAAAAGACTGTATTAGTAAATATTTATTGTTCATTTTTATTATTTTCTTTTCTGAAGTTTGTGCACATAATTTTACTTACGTACATATAGCTTCCCGCAGTTTTTTTTCTGACAATGCTGTAAAACTAGACACCAAGTCCATTTGCAGCAACATTATATATATATATATATATATATATATATATCGTTATTAATACTTCCTATTTAAATGACGTTCATCTTTAATCTCTTAAAAATTTATCCCTGTTAGGAAGAGAGTTTTGAAATCACAGCAAAAAGATTTTTTTGTTTTGTTTTGTTTCGGATGGCTTTTTTTTTTTTTTTTTTTTTTGTATTATGAAGTCCTATTTTAATGTTTGGCACAATTGGATTTGAAATAACTTCATAGGTCTTTTTAATAGTGCTTAACGCCCGTTTTTTTACTTGTTAGGCACCACAGGCGGTGGACACTGTTGATACATGAGATGAAATGATAAATTGGCAAGGATTTTTAAGGAAGGAAACGTTTGAGGCCTAAGTTTTAGGGTACCTCCCTGGCATTTATGAGGACTGAGAAAAACCTGGAAAAAAACCTCAGTCAGGGAGGACGGTCCTGGCGGGATTCGAACTCCAGACCTCTCGCTCACAAGTCCGCACCTTAATGGCCTCGGCATCCATGGCGGTTCTTCATTGGTTGATCTGTTTTATTTACGGACGTCCCATTCAAATCAGAGGCCTCTTCTTTCAGCCCCGAGATTCTTTTACATGCCGTAAATGTACGACACGGGACACACGGCTTAACTTCCCTTCCGAAGGAAGCCATATTTAGCATTTTTACGCCCGAAAAAAATCCATCGATGCTGGCCGGTATCGAACCCGCGATCTTGGGTTTAGGATTCTTCATTGTTCTAAAATGCGTTTTAATGACAACGTAAATGTACACAGGCTGTATTTTTTCTTAAAACTTCAACTTTTTCCAAATATTTTGCATGTAAGACACTAGTTGTCTCATAAGTTTGTAGAAGCAATATCATTTATTTTCAAAAATAGATAATTGCCTATACAAAAACAAACTTTTTGTTAAGGAAATCCAATTTCTTACAGAATTTTCAAAATTGTGTAGAAAATAAGCAATTAAAATGTAAGTTATCTACTTTTCAAATACCATCTAAGTTGGATTTTTAGTGGTTCACTTTTTTCTTAAGTTTTTAGTGCGTGTAATCGCTTTTATTCTGGCTAATGCTGCATAAAGCGTTTATGAATACAATGACTATTTTTAAGTCATTTCATGTGTTGTACTTGAAGCCGATAATTCAAATATTATCTACTTAATTCAAAACTATCTCTTGGATGGTAAATTATATGACAGTAAATTTTTTTTTTTAAATTTGTTAAAAATCAGCGATTTACTATCGAATCCGAAAGTCGGATGGCTATTTGGCACCTCAATAAGAAATGCCTTTAGCACCCAATTGTAAACTTTCACCTAAGCTCCAAATATTCACAACTAGATAGCTAATAGTTCCTCCAATAAGATTGCAGGGCAAGAGAAGGCTTTGGTTCCCGTGGTTGAAAGGCCCACCTTCCCACAGTGTCTCCATCTAAAGCAGCAGGACTTATTGCTCCTGGTGGAGAGAAGTTCAATTCATGAGAATGGCAGCACTGTAGGAATGTGTCCTTGGCCAGACAGCTTGGCTCCAGCCGTGCGCCCTGCCTTGCCAAACCCGCCACCTCATCTCTTCGCCTTCTCCTGCAGTTATAAACAGAACGCTACGCTATCTTTATCTCGCAGAGAAATTAATAGCACGCAGTCTTCCTGCCACTTTCCCATCACTAATGGTCTGTTAAAGCTTTCTTGTGGATCAGCACCTCGCATTACGCATGTTTCTATAGTTCAGCTTCTGAAACAGCTTGCACCGATGCTCCTTTGTTTTTATCCTTTAGCCATAACCACTAAACAGTCCAAGCAAGGCGCTTCTCCACGCTGGTTATTTCCACGCGCCATGTCCAGAGTAAGGTGGCCATAGAAAGAAAAACAACTCTGTAATACTAAATATAACACCTTTCGTTCATCATCTGTCGACTAGGAAACGAAATGAAAACTGTAATTTCTAGAAATCTTGTTCCTAGGATGTTTATATTTTACTTCGTTTTTATTTATATTCATTGGGAAAATTCTCTGCAGTTAGTCTCAAAGATATACGGTGCAGATTAGCATTAAGTGGCTTATAAAATTTATTACGTATATTGCGCTTTGCTTTCTACTAATAAGTTCGGTAATTAGAAAAATAAATTGTGGGATTTATTATCTAAACTCCAATAAAACATCTATAAATTCATAATTATCTTTATTAATCAAAATTACCCATCGGCATCTATACATGTATGGTCCTCACTACTTATGCCTTTGGACAAAAAGCATGACTTCTAGAAAAGATGAAATTTCTAAATACCGTCTAAGGTTTTTGGTTATTAAAGAGTTTATTCTTCAGGAAATTTCCCAGATGAATAAGTGACAGTCATTTGATGAAACATGTTTGATGTGTAAAATTTTACACCCCAGTTCATTCGGGTATTTTTTGCTAGATTGGGTCGAGCGTTATCATGTCCTTTCCTACTGGCTACTTGTAATTATTTTTTTTTTTTTGCACCTTTTGATGCATTTTATCAGTAACTCTTTGAAGTAATTTTTTCGCCATGAAACTTTAAACCAGTCGCAGGCAACTATGCACAATTCACAATTTTCCTCTGTTTTAATTTTGATGTTACGAAGTGTTTCGGCGCTTCAACATGATTCGGTCTTTGTGCCGATTATTTGCGGTTGTAGAGAATCCACTTTTCATCACAGACTCACAATACAATCCGAAAAGGAATTATTTATGAGGGGACAAAAGCAGTGAAGAATTTAACTTCAATGACCAAAAAGAATTGCTAAAAATGTATAAATGTCAATGGTGGTTATTTTGAATAACACAGTTAATTTTTAATTTATTGGTGCTTTATTACAATTTGAATTATAAAAGGGCTATTGCTTTCCGAAGAAGCTTGCAGTTGTTTAGGAATAAATCATACATTAAACAATCACGCAAGTAAGGAAGAATTTGGTTATAAACAAAGTGAAAGCAGTTCTAATTGAGAAAAACCATGTTTGGTGACAGCAAAGTTTAGCCGAGTTTATGTTTCGAATTTCTGAATATTCCATATCTTGCACAGGATGATTTTGGAGAATCAAGAAATGTGTGTGCTTAGATTTTCACGATGAGGGATAGTTCTCTGATAATGTCCGACGGAGCAGTGGGCGGAACGTTAGGTGAAGTGTTTTGTATTTTTATCGGATAGACCACATCACACAAGCCCACGAGGACCGCCACGGGATATACAAAGAAATTCCAAGTTTATACTTTTCACTACAGGCAAATCATAAAAACACTGTAAAACGTTTCATTGAATAATATCTAATGCTGATACTAAACACAAATCGCGCAACCCTTCCTTTATTATTATTATTATTATTATTATTATTATTATTATTATCATCATCATCATCATCATCATCATAATCATTACCACTACCACTACCACTACCGCTACCACTACCACTACCACTACCACTACCACTACCACTACCACTACCACCACTACCACTACCACTACCACTACCACTACCACTACTACTACTACTACTACTACTACTACAACTATTTCAGATGACGTTAAGCTGTTCTTGCGTAATGCATTGCTGCCAAGAAAATGAATACAGTAAAGTTAACTAATCGAGGTGGTATTTGTGTAGTGAAAGTTACTATTGCTTATTTTATATAGTAATTTTGCAGAACGATACTCATATCCCTTTACAATATTCCTCTCTCTTTCTCCTATTTCATTATACAGTAATGGATATCATGTCATGAAACTGCCGTAGAGAGTGGAAAACACAATATACGCTTTTCAGGGTTCTATCACTTAAGAAAACTAAGCCACACCCCAAACATAATTATATTTTACATCACAAACTTTATAATTAAAAAAACATTGTTATACTTTATCAGCTAAACATAAAGTAGGAATTAAGGAGAAAAAGAAATAATAGTAATGCTTTAAAAATGATTGCCCCTTCATTCACAAACTGCCAATAAACAATCAAAACCCAAAACTAGATAATAAAAAACATTTACCGACTTTAATTAATGTGGTGCTCCATCTTTTATATCAATTTCAATTACGGGAATTTCATAAATATTTTGAAATGAAAAGGTGCATTTTCATCACTGTTACTGTTTTAATTACCTACCGAATTCGTAACTTCCACGTTTGCAGATGATTGCTAAACATAATTTAGCTGCAGTGATAGAATGTTCATCTAATTGATTCAAGCAATACGGAGTCGGGTTTTAGCACCAAAACATCAAATGTGCCGACACAAGCTGTACTTGCCGTATATACTGTGGTTCTACACGAGACAAACACTTTTCAGATAATAATAGTAAAACCCAAAGCATTGTCGAGCATTTGGAATATATAAATGCGATTATCATTTCCTTGCATGACTGCATATACAAGATTTTCACCATTTTAAGGTGTGAATATTATCTCTTGCTGCAAAATGTTACTTATCGGTGCATTATACAACCCTAAATAAAAGAATTTTTATTTGAAAGTAGTCATTATAATAGAAAAAATTACATAGTATATTTTCATATAATTCACGGTATCCGTTGACAATAGTTACTCGTTATTGCAATAAGGAAGAAATAGGCCGAGATTAATGAAGATAAGCTTAAGAGTTTCAACAATAGGTTCCAACACCAACAAAAGCAAGAAGTTAGGTTAGGTTGTAAATAGAAATTAATTTGTTTAGCATAAATAAAAATTATTGCGGGATCTATCAAGAAACGAATTAGATTTTTAACTCATCTTGAAAATTAGCATTAATATTTGCATTTTACTAAACATTTCAAAATGTAATTAAATAAACAGAGAAGCAATTACCTTCCAGCGCAGAGAAAAAGTCCAATCTTGTTATTAAGCCACTATTCACGTGTTTTCAGAACGAAGGTTACAGCGAAAACCCGAAATGGGAACGAAATTTCCATAATAATAAGAGAAAATCGGTCTAAAACAAAAGTGCATTTTTACACAGGAACAGCCAGGTACATTATTGAGAGTTATTAATTTGGACGTTTCTGAGTATCTAATTGAAATCCACAGAGCTTATCGCTTTAATTTTAAATCAGGCTACTGTGATAAAACGAAAAAACTTTTACTAAAGTGTAAAACTTTTACTAAAGATAAAATTTTCTAAAGGCAAGCAGGTACTGTTTCTTTGGTGGGCACCTTGAAGTTACAATGCGCTTTTCTCAACTGGGGTTACTAAAACGATAACAGAAGCGCAGTTTTCTTTTTCTTTTAAAGGGAAAGAAAAGAATAGAGGACAAGAACGAGAGAAGAGAGAGGGCACAGAAGAAGAAATAAATATAATAAAAGGAAATTAAAAATAAAACACAAGGGAATAAAATGCGTAGTCGTTTTTCTCTTTCTTAATTTTGTTTCTTCTCCTTCAGTTCACTAATGACCAGAGGCTCGTAAAGTTGTTTTTCTGGAACTCTGGGTGTCGTCAGTCCATCCCAAAAGAAGCAAGGTGGCCTTTCCGTGGGCGAAGTGTGAAATAACAGGTAGAAATCACAGCAGGGTTCCATCCTATGCGTTTCTTGTTTCAGCGATGCTACTTTTCTCGTTGAGACAAAAAAATGCAACGCACTTCCTACCAGTTTGTCGCTTTGGGGTTTCCACACAATGTATCTCAAGACAAGCTTGTGGTCTGCTGACCCTATCGCCGTTGTTCATCAGTCATGTGAATCGTAAGATTTTGAAGAAAAAGTTTCCATTATTTCTTTTTCCTAAAAGTTTGCGTTCTTATACATGCACACTAGTTCTCCTTAGCTTTCATCTTGTGTTTTTTTTTTCTTTTCTTTTCTCTGTGTATATATACGAGGTTAGGTCTACAAGTTTCCGGCCTAACCGTTTTCTAGATATGATAAAGACAAAAACTATATTTCACTTTTCAATATAGTTACCCTTCATTGCAATACACTATTCACGTCTTTGAATTAACACTTCAATCCCCACTCCCAAAAAGAGTCAGAAGTCATGTTTACAAAATGGGCATAAACAGCATCCATCACTTCGTCGACACACTTAAATTTCCTACCTCGAAGGTTTTTTTTTTTTTTTTTTTTTGAGTTCGGAGAAGAGGAAATAGTCACTGGGAGCTAGATCTGGGCTGTAGGAGGGGTGAATGATTGATCTCCTTAACAGCTTCCATTGCAACAACAGCTATGCGCACAGGCGCGTTATCGTGAAGACACACGCCACTACTCAGCTTTCTTCGCCTTTTCTCTTTGATGAAAGCACGTAGTCTGTGCAGTAGGCCAACATAGTACTCCCCATTTACTGTGGTTCACCTTGAAGTCAATGAAGAGTATTCCTTCAACAGTCCCAAAAGATTGTGACCATGATCGTCTTGGCTGACTGAGTGATCTTGGCCTTTAGGGGCGGTGCTTCGCCAGGTTTACGCCACTCCATTGATTCTCTTTTGAACAAGGGATCATAGTAGAGGACCATAGTTTATCTCCCGTAACAATGGTTTGCAGAACTTCTCTCTCTTTGCCATGGTAGAGCTCCAAAAATGCCTGATAACAGATGCCTCGTTGCTGCTTTTGGACTGAAGAAAGAGGTCTAGACACGCATCTTGAACTGACCTTATTCGTGTTTAAATGTTCATGAATAATTCGAAGGACTATTGGTTTAGAAAGGCTCAACCTTGCTGCTATTTCTGTATCTTTGAGCCGTCGGTCTTCCATAATTTCTCCTTCCACAGGAGCGATGTTTTCAGGAGTGAGCACTTTTAAGGGCCGACCTGCACGCTCTTCGTCTTCAATGCTTTCTCGACCCATTCGAAAAAGTTTGGCCTATTCTTTTACGGTAGAATATGAGGGGGATGCTTCTCCATATACACCGTCCAATCGCTGTTTAATTTCATTCGGAGTAAGTCATTCTTTTGTGAATAACTAAATAACAACTCGAAACTCCATTTTGAACATGTCACAATCTTCTACACATAGCCTTCTTTATGCAACTATATCTGAACAAGTGAACACAGCGGAGCGGAAGTTACAGCTGAAATTATTTACTTAACAGATAAAGTATGAAACCAGGATTTTGTGAAGGCGATAATCCTTATCGGCGACATCGGATACTTATGCGCCTACCCTCCTATTTTGTAAAGTTTTCCTAAATAAACTGTTATGTTTTAGACATGTGACTATTAACGCTCTAGCAGTCGCAGTTTTTGTTTATGCTAAGCGAAATTCGGCACATTACTATTAATTAACAAATGATTGATCGAGTTCAAAAACTAGCAAAATTAAACCATTAGTGGGAGTTATCCTCAAGCGATGCAGTATGCAAATATGTGACTAATCACTACTTTAGTTCTACACGTGTCTCAACGGGAAATGTGGTTCCTTTCATTCTTTGTATGATAAAGGCCTTGGTGTAATATTATGAGCTATGCGCAACTTTGGAGGTTTATACCAATTGTTCATTTGTATATATCACTAGTGGGTGTTTGCGAATAATTTCCCACAATACATAACGCGAACATCTGTAGTCATTGCTATTTTGATTTTTTAAAACGCATAGTAATTTGTTCTCTAGCTTGCAACATTACGTGATATGTTTATTAATTATGCACGTTTTATTTTACAAAAGGTGCGTTAATTATTATCCGTAAGTTTTATTTACGTAATTTCACATGCAGAAGCATAAACTATTCCAATGTAAATTATGCATTTTAATCAATGTATAATTTCATTGGTCTTTATATATAAAGATTGTTTGGAGCCAATCAGTCTAAACATTGTCGCCAAGAATGCTTTTTTTTTTTTAACATCAACCCCTATATGTCAATCATTATACGGTCCTCTTCTTTTTTATTTTACCTAGTTTATCATTTAACTATTTAACACCTTTTTGCTCAAGATCAATAAAAACGAAATAGATGATACAGGAATACGACTATATCACTAAGGCCACCTGTCCGGCAACAAATGTTTGTTTGCAGAAGTAGTGCAGCAAACAAACCACCGTGAGTTCGGCACGATAAAGAACCTTAAGCATGAAAGAAGAGGCTTCAGAGCAAAATTTCGGCCGTTTCACGCCTTGAATTGAATGAGATAATGGCTGAATTGTTAAAGAGCGTCCGTAAATAAACCATACGAACAAAAACATAAAACCTGGAGCAAGAAAATGTGCTACATAACCTAATCATAGTTTGTCTGGTCACAATATATCAGACGTTAAATTGTCAGAACAATATTCTTTCAAGAATTCATCCACATTTTTAATTCAGATTTTTGGAATTGAATCAACAAAAATTATGAAACGTAAACGTTCAACAGATTTACATTCTATATGGCTTGAATGGAAGTGGCTATAAATAATAAACCAAAAAGTAACAATCATTAAAATAAAATGGATGCACAGTTTATTCATATTAACACTACAGACTATTATGTTTTGGACCCCCAAAACCTATTCATAAAAATGTGAGCCCAGCAAAAATTTTAGCAACATACAATATGTTTAACAGCCTAAAAGTTGTAGTTGCGGTAAATAGGCCTACCTTAGGATTATCCTCCAAAAATGACGTAACACTCGTTAAAATACTGAAACTAAGTGAGCTCAAATAATTATATATTTATTTAACATTTAAAAATTTAGATTTAAATTAAATAGGAAAGTTAATAATGCAGTGGCACGTTTCCCTATTTCTAAAGCCATATTTTTGTATTTCAAACATTTTAATGCATACCGGACAGTGAGAATTCCTTTTTGACATTATTTTAAACAAAACATGCACCCTTTTCACCAAGTTTCAAATGAAAAGATCTTTTTTAATTGGTATTGACCGCCCGTTTTTACTACTGAGACACCACAGGCGGTGGACACTGATGATACATGAAATGAAATGATAAATTGGGAAAGGATTGTTTAAGGAAGGAAACAATCCAGGCCTAAGTTTGGGGTACCTTTTGGCATTTGCCATTTATGAGGACTGAGAAAAACTTGGAAAAAACCTCAGTCAGGGAGGACGGTCCTGGAGGGATTCGAACCCCACACCTCTCGCTAACGAGTCCGCGCCTTAACCACCTCGATCATCCATGGCGGTAACGAAATGGTGATTAAATGTTTTGCTTTAAATGGCATAGAGTTTTGAAGTCGGAAAACTCTGCACTTTTGAAGGTCTTCTACTTGTAACAGACGAAGAAAACCATCCCCCCCATACGTGTCTGATTTTAAAGAATTCAAAACAACAATATGTCTAATTCGTGGTGCCCGCAATCTAGATGTGGTTTGTAATAATATCATTACAATAAAAAAACTCAAAATCTGCTATTTTGATGAACCACTTGCAAGATTTTAGAGGGCTCGTGAACAGCAGTTTGGGAATTAGATCATGCAATAAACTATAGGACCACCTGCTTTCTCTAGTGGTTAGCATTACTGAGTGCTGGACGAGAGGTCCCAGATTCAACTCGTGGTATCTGATTAAATTTTTTATAAGTTCGGAAACGAGATCCACCCAGTCTCGTGATGTCAAATACTTAGTTACCTAATGGACATGTATCGACTCCAGGTCAAGAATAGCGCGCCGGTGTGATGATCACATGTGCTACTGCACTCTGTCCACGACGTCGCAAGACGGAGAAAGGGTACGCAGCGTTCGTGCGGCAAGTCCAGTTTCTACGGAACACTTAGGCCCGGGGGTAACTTTTTATTAAGCTACAGAACGTTCAGAGTTAGGGAAATTTTACAGGCTTTAAGACTACACGGTAACCAGATTGGGTCACACTTTGATGGCGCGCGTACACACACACACACACACACACACATATTCCCACATTGTTTAAAAATACTATTAATCGCTAAAAACGCTAAAATGCACAGATTAATGCGAATCAACTGCACAGAAATGATATATAAATATTCACCAATAAACAGAAAAGACTCCAGAACCTGCGTCACTAGCACAGTGCTCGAGTATGTCTGTCTGGCTTTTGAAACACACGTGGGTTGTTCCTTCTATTGAACCGGAGTTTCGTCTTTGAATACGTTAGAAACAACAACATAACAACTATTGCCTACTTTAATACTAAGTAACATAATGTATGTTGGCACACAGAATACAACCCAGAATAATGGGACTTTACAATGATACTAATATAATATAAACATATATTTGTTTGCATTAGAGGAACGATGTTAATAAAAGCAACAGCCCATAAGTCTTTTTAAGCCTGCACGCTATATAACTCCTGACCAGTTTTCCACACCAATAGAATAAAAAGCACTTTATTCATTTCCCATTGCCATAGGAAGGCTAAAGTGTATCGTTCTAATGCATTTTGAAACTCGATGTACTAATAAAAAGCTTAAAATCAGCAAAGTTTATGCATTTTTAAATCCTATCTACTCTAATAATTATTTATTCCAGACAAAACTTAATTAACCCCCATTTTTTTTTTAATTCATGTGCACACCTTTTCATCATCAAAACCATGCATTTTCGTTCACAGGCATTTTCGTTCTGGATTTATGCACAGAGGATCCCCCCAAAGCGTTTTACACGCTCGAACCAAAGAAGAAAACTGTGTTAACATAACAAAACTGAGTTCAAATGATGAGCACTAATCATCTTAGATTTTTACAACAGTTGCTCAAAATGCCCACCATCGGTGTCGATACACTTCTGAGTACGTTGAACTACTGGTTGAGCAACGTTTGCGTAAGTGTCCCCAGCGATTGCAGCATATGCCGTTTCAATTTCTCCCCTAAATGCTACCAGTGTGGCTTGTCAGCCCAGATCTGCCCTTGTGAACATCGCATACGGTACCATGAGTCTCAAACTTGTCTCGAATGCCTGCTATTGTTACTCGCGTTGGCGGTTCTGTTCTGTACACACGTCTCCATTGCCTTTGAACTTCAACAACATTCTCGGTTTTCCAATATCACTTTAAAATTGCCTTCCGCTGTTCAGACGATAATCTTGACTCCATTTTGTTGTAGCAGTGCTATCATAATGTATGTGAGTCACATCTGTTTACAAAACGCAATACTCACATTACTGTTGTTTTTCGGTTCAATTTTGAAATATATATATATATATATATATATATATATATATATATGTGTGTGTGTGTGTGTGTGTGTGTGTGTGTGTGTGTGTGTGTTGTGAAAGTGTGTATACATTTTTTGGCACCCTCGATATTTTAAAAACTGTTCAAAACAGTTTTATGGATTTTTATCCAGTAGAAACCTTTTGCTGACACAGAGCATGAAACACTTGGAATTAGCTGCAGGTAAAAACTAATCGTGGCTATTAGGTCTGTGACAGCCGAGAGCTGATGGGTCTTCTCCAAGAACGGGTGAAATTCATTGCTACCGCCTCTCACTTCATTTGCATAGAACGTCATCATCACCATCAGCATGGGCCATTACACACTTCAGGACATATCACGTAAGAAATAAAAGAGAGAGAGAGAGAGAGAGAGAGAGAGAGAGAAGTGCCTACTTTGTTCTCTGAGGATCATTGTATTCCAAACCCACTGGCTGTGCTAGCAAGTATAAAACACCTTGACTGAAGAAAGAATATTGCATAAATAGGTTTACGCACGTACTCGTATCTATGGGATAAGCCAATTAAAAAAAAATTAAGTTACAGAAACGATTGAACTATATATTCTTTCAATATAAACAGCTACCTTTAATGTGCTTTTCATGCCTAAGAATCAACAACTTGACGCCATGCAAAATTGACTCAGAAAGTTATTTCCGAAATGTTGCAATATGGCACTTTTCAACTCATCATTGTCATTAAATTATTTTTCATGAGGCATCTTCAGTTTAAAGAAAAGGTAGCAGTCAATAAGTGCTAGATTCGGGATCTATAAGTGATAGTCCTTCACGGCTGCCTTTCAGCAAGAGCAATATGGATCTGGAGAATTGTCATGAAGCAGGCTATCGGTCCTAGTGGTGTGGTGGTAACCATACTTGCCTCCTAAACCCAAGACCGTGAGTTCAATCGTGGCCAGCGGGATCTATGGATTTTTTTTTTCAAAGTATGGCTTCCTTCGGAACGGAAGTAAAACCGTGTGGTACATTTACGGCACGATAGAGAACCTCAAGCCTGAAAAAAGAGACCTCTGAGCAAAATTTGTCGGTTGTTTCACGCCCTGAATTGAATGGGACGCTGATGACTTGAGATGTTAAAGAGCATCCATAAATAAAACGAATAAAAAAATGAAGCAGGCAGAGATAGCAACTCAGCATTCCTCGTTTAAGTTTGCAGGAATAAAGTGCAAACTCTACATTCACAGCAACATTTCTTTCCTTGAAGTCAATCAAAATTTTCACTGGTAACCCCAATCATTCTTGATGGACCAGTAACCTGTAATGTTCTCTGCCTGCTTCTCTTGATTTATACAACTTCATGGATTCCCTTTTGGAAAAAGAGTCATAATAAAGAAGAATAATTACCTTGGTAAAGTTTTGAAAAACTTCAAAATGCAGAAGAAATCCGAGCAGTCAGCTAGGTCATGCGATATTTCTCAACTGAAAGCTTGCCAAACGAGATGGTTGAGGCGGTAACGTTTGGGACCTGCATTTGGGAGATTTCCTCGCAGCTAGTCATCCCTACCTTTTTTTAATATTTTACCCCCCCCCCCCCCCCCCCGTAGTTACCGCTGGAAACTTAGATCAACGCTGGGATGGATCTTTCCTTTCCACGAATTTTCCACTCTCCCATTCCATCCAATTTCATTTCGTTGGTTCCGTCACAGAATCGAACATGCGAACCGAGATGAGCGGGTGTTGTGTGGCGGTGGCTTAGGTCTTGGAAAGGTTCCCGCTCCGATACCGCGGTGCTCTATCTGGAAATCCTGTTTATATCAATGGGTCACCGTCCCTGAATCCTGGCCGCCATGAGCTCATCCTTTCATCCTGAAGGTGCCCTCGTCTGGGCGTGTGCACAAGTGGCCAGCCCTTGTGAAAAGCTGAAGTACCGAAATGTCCTCCTCTGCCCATATCAATCCAATCCACTCTATAGTTGACTCACAGAACCCAGCTATAAGTTTTGGATCTGCATATTTGTTGATGAATCTGTGATTTTTGTTAATTTGAAACGCATTATCGAAATGTTTTAGATGGCATAGTGGCAATAGACTGAAAAATGTTATTGTGTAACAGGGATGAAGTAAAATCAAATTATTGTAATGAATGAGGTAGTAAAAAGTGTAATACTCTCAAATAAGATAGACCTAAAATGTATACTTTTTTTTTGTAATACTGTTTAACGCCCGTTTTTACTACTGAGGCACCACAGGTGGTAGACACTGATGATACATGAGATAAAATGATATATTGGAAAAGGATTTTTTAAGGAAGGAATCATTCCAGGCCTAAATTTGTGGTACTTTCCCGGCATTTGCCATTTATGAGGACTGAGGAAAACCTGGAAAAAACCTCAGTCAGGGAAGACGGTCCTGACAGGATTCGAACCCCAGACCTCCCACTCACGAATCCGCGCCTTAACGACTTCGGCCACCCGTGGCAGAAAAAAAAAGAGGTATAAATGAATACTAGTTTGACCAAATATGATCTTAAATCGAAAATACCGCCACAACTGATAATGTGATCGTTAAGGCGCGAACACATGAGCGAGAGGTCTGAGGTTCGAATCCCACCCGGACAGCCTTCCCTGATTGAGGTTTTTTTCCCAGAATTTGCTCAGTCCTGGAAGATGCTCTAAATTTAGGCCTCGAACATTTCCTTTTTTTGTAAAAAAAAAAAATCTTTCCCAATTTATCATTTCATCTTATGTATCACCAGTGCCCACCGCCTGTGGCGCCTCAGTAGTAAAAATGGCGTTAAACACTACTCAATCAACTCAAGGCATTATGAGTCAACTTGCAGAGTTGCTAATAACTCTGTAATTCTAAAACACTTTCAATTTCTCTCACCGAAAAACTCGCAGAATGAGCTGTGGTAGTCTTGTTAAAAATCACGTTACTATTGTTAATTCTTAACAAAAAGAAAAAAAAAGTGGAGATATATTGTATTTATGTATACCATAGTTATTCCATTTGATTTTAATTTTAACAATTTATTAGCTCTTTGCACAGGATCATAATAAATGCTTGTTGTTACGAAATATGTTCAAGAGATTTTGGAGGGAAACTCTCCAAATGATCCATTTCATGTAAATTTTCTTCGGTGAGAACTGTACGCTGTCTGTCAGGTTCTTAGACTGAACTCTACCCGTGGCCTGAAATTTATTATAAAGTTTATGGATTTTTGTACAGCCTGGCACTTTTACACTCGGGAATCTTTCTTCAAACCGTTATTCAACTTGAAGAACTCGTTGAGCTAATCATTAAGAAATACAGGTTGTGCAGTAGAAAACATATAGCAAATAAAGATAAAGGTAGCCTATTGTGTCCCTTAAGGTCAAAGGCGCCCTAACAAGCAGGGAAAGCTCGCTTGCTATTCCACGCAAGTTGTTCGTGTGCTGTTTAAGACACTGGCTGATTTGTTCTTTGGTTACTCCATTTCTCACTGCACTAGTTGCTTCTCGAGAGATTTCCATTTTTCTCACCCTCTTGCTACTCTTGACCAATCTGGACCTGCGTGTTCCTTGAAGATGTCTGTCCATCTTCTTCTGGGTCTGCCTTGTGTCCTTTTTCCTATCCGGGAGTCCCACATGGAGATCTTGTAGGTCCATCTTTTGTCCTGCATTCTTGCGACGTGACCGCTCCATTGCCATTTACTTCTGGTAGCTATTTGTGCAATGTCTGTTGTCTGATGTAACTGATTTATTAATACTATAGGTATTTTATCCTTCAAAGTTATTCCCAGGATCTTGCGCTGCATTTTTCTCTGGCACATTTGAATTTCGTTCTTTTGTTTTTCTGTTAGTGACCATGTCTGGCACCCATTCAGTAATACAGGGTGAGCACAGGTTTCTACCGTTGAGCCATATTTCACTTCACGATTAAATACAGGACAAAACACACCACATGTAATAAATGTCAACCACTGTCAGATCCACATTGACAGCTAGTGTAATCTTGTTCCAGTCAATGGCGGCAAACAAGTGTACACATGCTCAGTGGGAAAACACCGAAATTTGGTTCATAAACATTGGATCGCTCTGTAATTTTGGCATTTATGATTTACAGGTTGGCGCAAAAGTAACTATACCCTTAATAAACTTCAGTCAGCAAAATATTTCCCTTCTTTTCATATTGAAACTGGGTCGTTGGAGTTTACCTGAAACACTTTGACACACACACGCAAACACAGCTAAATGATGTTGTCCAAATTGTGGAAGGCGTTCTCAATGAAAACAATCAGCTGTTTGACAGTTTGTGGTTTCCTTCCACACACTTCGTCTTTAACCATACCACAAAGGAAGATATCTATTGGGGTAAGATCAGGGAATCTGGTGGGAATTCATTGCTGCACGATGTCCAAACGCTTTTCTATTGAAAACGTTATCACCATACGTCCGAACTGTAACATGATGCGCATCAGCTCCATCGTGCTGGAAGTAGAGTTGATCAAAGTTGTTCAACTGCATGATGATTCCTGGTGTAACCTCTTGAAGTACAGCCAAGTACCCTTTACCCCCTAGATTTTTGTCAATAAAATGCAGCCCAATTAAACCACGAGCTGATACTGCATCCCACACATTTACGCCGGGTTGGTTTAGCGTTTGTTCCAAAACAACATAATGGTTTCCTTATAACTTAAATGTGGTCTCATCCGACCACATAATAGTTGGAAAGAAATTGGGGTCATGTCGATACTGATCGAGCATAATCTCACAATTATCTGGATTATCTTCTAACAAGCCAGTGTTAGACGTGGAATTTCTGCTTATGCAATATCTTTGAGATTAACCGACGTGACATTGCTGGAAATTCTACCGCTAATCTCTTGTGGACTTCCTTGGACTGGTCGTGACAGCCAGACAGACATTGAGTTCATTTTCCTCGGTCCGCGCCGTCCTAGGTCGCCCACTACGATGTGCATTCAAAACAGAACGTTCACTTTCAAATGTGTGAAGTACACAGCCTTACGTGATGGTAGATGTGACTGGAAACGCTCTCTCCATTTCCTCAGTACAGCAGTAAACCTTGTTGGTAACCGACCATTAAGCAGAACTTTTTCGTTAACATTTTCAACTATTACTACTGACTATTCATTTTCCGTTTCCTGCCCTTTCAGCTGACAGTATTACCAACCTACAAACATACGTACAGTTAAAAACAAACGAACAACAATATACAAAGAAGTGAAACCATGTGTTCACTGAAATTCACCAAGTATGTAGTTACTTTTGCACTCCCTATACAACGACCTCGGACTTGTGAGCGGGATGTCTAGGGTTCGAATCTCGTCTGAACCGTCCTCCCTGACTGAGGTTTTTTTTCCAGGTTTCCCTCAGTCCTCATAAATGGTAAATGCCGGGGAGACACCCTAAACTTAGGCCTGGAACGTTTCCTTCTTTAAAAAAAAATCCTTTCCCAATATATCATCTCATGTATCATCAGTGTCCACTGCCTGTGGTGCCTCAGTAGTAAACGGGCGTTAAACACTATTAAAAAACCCTATACTTGAATAAAAAGTTTAGTAACTATTGCAATAACTTTTATTGGTTACGTCCGCGGTAAATTGGCGATCGTTGTAGGCGTAGAAAGCAGGCTAAAAATGAGCAGTAAGCAGAAGGTAGCAGCGGGCAGGTGTCTAGAAAATTTCCATATGAAAACCTTATCAAATCGGACATGTTTATATGTAATAGAGACAGTAACAGTAAAGTTTTGAAACGTGTGACGGGACGGGTTTGGCGGAATGTTCCACATTTTCAAGTGTGAAGCCCGCGGTATAAAAACGTGGAAAGAGGGTCTTAATGTTGATGTTAGGTGAAACGCGATATCCCTCTGGGAAGTGGGGGTGCATTAGTTACGGTCCCTGCGTCACTGTCACAATATACACGTAACACATTCGTCTGGCTCGGGCGTTTCCTTTTTGAATATAAAGTAAATCAAGAGAGCTCGGGAGGTACCTGAAATACACCACTCAGCTGTCCGACGTGGAGCACAGAAGGAACATTACAAGCAGTTTTAAAACATTTTGTGAAGTTCTAAGAAACTATCGCCTTCGAAGACCTAAATACGAGTGCGTTCAAGTTACGTCGGGCCTGGTGGTGTAGTGGTAACCATGCTTGCCTTCTTAACCCAAGATCGCGGGTTCAAACCCGGCCAGAATCGATTAATTTTTTCGGGCGTAAAAATTCTAAGTATGGCTTCCTTCGGAAGGGAAATAAAGCCGTGGGTCCCGTGTCGTACATTTACAGCACGAAAAAGAACCTCAAGCCTGAAAGAAGAGACCTCTGAGCAAAATTTGTCGGCCGTTTCACGCCCTGAATTGAATGGGGCGCTGATGAACTGAGATGTTAAAGAGCGTCCGTAAATAAACCAAATCAATAAACAACAGCGCGTTATGAAGGTTAAGGCCCGAAACTTATGGACCTACCCTCGTAACTGAGATCTATAAAATATACACATATTGGTTCGTCCACTCATATATCTGCGTCTATTAATTAGCTAATTTCTTCCCTTACACTCCTCGGAATGGCCTTTACATCGCGTAAATTTCCTCTTCTCGATTTTCATGCGGTATAATCAGCTAACAAGGGGAGGAATAAGCGAGTAAATACATAACGTAAAACAAATACATTCACAACTTAAACAAACGAACTTGGTTGAATAGTTGCATGTAAGCTGGCGTAACAAGAGTGAAAATCATTATAGTCTCTAAGTATAGGATGTTATCGTAGCATTTAGTGCCCCTTATACATCCCCGATGCTCATTTCAGACTTTAGTGCAAGAGTTGTCATATTATATACCCTAGTATTATCATCGTTAAACTGCTTTTATTTTTATTGTTTATAATCATTTCTGACTATTCTGGGTGTGTTACGGAAATGGCCTTCCGTGCTTCAATGGGTGGTAGGTCTCCCTGTTTAGCGTAGCCAATGTAAGATTAAACTGATGCATACAGTGTGTTTAAAACTGCAGGGAAAAGTTGTCCTTATGTGTAGGAAAGAAAACTACGTCATATTACCATGCCGAGTTTACCGTTCATTCATTGACGGCATTTCACTGAGATTCGAACATGCACCTTGCCCATTACCTAACAAACGCTCATATTTCCATCCGAGAGAGAAAGTTTTACACCTGTTGCTGAAATGGAAATCACTAAAGTGTTCCATAAAAAGAAATTTAATAAGCTGAAATCTACTGATCGTGAATGTACATATATTGATTAAGTGGGTCTAAATGCAAGGCCTCCAGTTATCGCCAGATTAAAACCCTTATTGTAGAGTTATTTGAGCTCTTAGGCAGAGTAAAAATGTCGGTTGGTTAGGGAATTTTTGCATGAAAACGATTAGATGCAGGAATACATTGTTTCACAAAAGTATTCCTCTAAAAATCATAACAGGTTTAAAAACTCATCAAATGTTCTGTCCGATTTTAAATGAATCGTCCCAAAAGGAATAAAATATACCATGGGTTTTTTGTGATTATCTGGTACTTGAGAATTTTTTTTGATTTGTTTTATTTTCGGACGCTCTTTAACATCTCAGGTCATCAGTGTCCCATTCTATTCAGGGCGTAAAACGGCCGACAAATTTTGCTCAGAGGCCTCTTCTTTCAGACTTGAGGTTCTTTTTCGTGCCGTAACACGGGACCTACGGCTCTGGCCGGGTTTGAACCCGCGACCTTGGGTTTATAATGCAAGTATGGTTACCATATACCACCAGGACTGACTACTTGAGAAATAATACTTGTTTTAATCCCACCAAAGAGGATAGGATGTCTAATAAAACTACATTTTCAGATCTTACAATCTAGAGAGGAAAATTCACAAGAGAGAATAATTCTGAATGACGTATTACACTTCATGTCTAATTAAATCGATTTACTCTCAGTTTCGGACATATTCTAGTGATAAATGTCCGGCATAAACAAAAAAGTACCGTCATGCTCAATTAAACAGACCGGCACAATACGCCGTTCTAGTATATCGCTTGTCAACTGTTAATCATGTTTCTTGCAACAGGCGTTGCGAGTCAATTTCGTGCCTATAGTCGACCTGTCAGTTTAATGTTCAGCGTAATACACCCGACCTTCTTAGAGCTTCTACTGTTTAACTGAAGGGGAAACTACAATAATCAATTCTTAGAATAATCTCTTATTTAACCATGCAGATAACCGTTCCCTCGAGAGAGTTGCAACATCTGCAATCAATTTAGGCGTAACCATAGACATGTTAAATGAAATTTTGCTAATCGTATGTGTACATATATTAATGTAAATAATTTTGTGTACCACTTTCTGAAAAACTGTGTATTTTGGAAAAGTAAATTAAGTATTGTATCATACATTAGCGAATTCTGAAGGAATAAATCGGTCCTGGTGATGTAATGGTAACCATACTTGCCTTCTAAACCCAAGATCGCGGGTTCAAACCCGGCAAGGATCGATGGCTTTTTCGGGCGTAAAATTCTAAGTATGGCTTCCTTCGGAAGGGAAGTAATATCGTGGGTTCCTGTCGTAGATTTACTGCATGTAAAAAAACCTCAACACTGAAAAACGAGGCCTCTGAGCAAAATTTGTCGGCCGTTTCAAGCCCTGAATTGAATGGGAAGCTGATGACCTGAGGTGTTAAAGAGCGTCCGTAAATAAAACAAATTAATCAACTGAAGAAAAAATTTTTGTGTGTGTGTGTCTGTTAAAGGTCAAACGGCTGCAATTATTGCTTTTTCTCAACGAAACTCGGCATATAACGGTCAATTAACAAAAGATTCATCAAGTTTGTTGAACCAGCAAAATTGGATCATTGGGGGTGAGATAACCTTAAGCAAAAATTTAAAATCGCTCTAGCGGCAGTAAGTTTTGTTTTTTCTCAACGAAACTGCGTATATCCATTGAAATAAAATAGAAACAATAGCTGCCGAAATACAGTGAAATAAAATTATTAGGGTTGGGGATTTACCTGAAATTCAAAATTTAAAAATCGCTCTAGCCGCAAAAACATTTTTTTTCGCAACGAAATTCCATCCATATATGTACTATTTAAATAAAATAAGAAAATTGTTTCTGAAAATCAGGTTATTAGGAGTGGGGAGTTTATTTTAAATTCAAAATGTAAAAATCACTCTTGTGGCATCATATGTTTTTCACAAAAAATTAGTATACACCATTTAAATAAAACAATAAAATTGTGTCTGAAACTTAGGGAAATCGGACCATTAAAAGTAGAGGTATATCTGGAAACCTAAATTTAAAATGCGTACTAGAGCATAATTTTCTCTCAATTGTTTTTTTTTTAATGTGAATTATTCAGCATATAAACTGCATTTATAATGATGCATATGTTAAATATTTAGCAAAAGGATCGTTGTGAAGATAGCAGCTGTGAAATATTAATCTAATGTGTGTTTGAGAATTATATTTGTATGTAAGAGCACTATGTAATAACCTTCAGAAAACGTTTACGTTACATGTTTTTACTACAATAACATTTAAATTAAATTTCAAAGCCAATGAAAATCGATGAAACTATCGATTGTTTTTTTTTTATTCCGTATATTTACTTAGGACATTGTAGCTGTTTCTGAATAGTAACTTGTTTTGGTTTTATTGAAACATATGAACATCATCTTAAATACACAATGTAAGTCAAAACTTTCTGTTATTTCTCTCTATTTTAGTGAATGTAAAGATATCAAGGTCTCAGTTCATAAACATGGTTACATTTAAAAATGCTTAAAAATACCCGCACAGTATAGCTTTATGTGTCAATGCTCATGTATTTAATTTAATTAATAGAGTACCATTAATTTTTGTGGTTTAATCTCGATTATTATTATTATTATTATTATTATTATTATTATTATTATTATTATTATTATTATTATTATACCACGCAGTAGGGTCATAACTTACATATTTTCATTTACAAATAAGGCCTTAATTTGGATGTTATACTCTTTTTCAAAGTAATTCTACTTACTTAGTTTTAGTTCCTGCGTGATGGAATTTTATGTTTATAGTTTCAACGGCATAATTTTCGAGAATAAACATTTTAATTTAAATTACAATGTATTGAAGGTGATTAATAATATTCCATTAAACTCTTTAATATTTCAGTAGCATTATGTAAAAATTATAACCTTTTTTTGTCAGAATTTTAGAAAATTATAAGGAAATTAGCAATGTCTTACGACACACATGAGATTTATGACTGGTTATCATAATTATTAATATTATTTATTCCTAAGAGAAATGCGATTTTTAATTTAAACGGGTTTTATTTAAAAAAAAATAAATGTTCTTCAAATTATAATCTTTTGGTTGTTGATATTTGAACTGAATTAATGAATGTTGCCAAACTTATAGATTCATATTAGCATTTAATATACCTATCAAATTATTTCGAAAAGTTCAGAGAGTAATAAATTTCCTATCTAAAATTATTTGTGCACAGTTACATCTGAATTTATTACACAATATTTGTATCTGACATCAGCCTGAGGTAATATGAACCCCTAAGAAATTATCTCTGAAACTATGCATCATTTGCAGCAACTGCTTCGAAACCTTTTGCTACATTTGAACTGCCATCTGTTTTTTTTTTTATACATTTATTGCTTTGTTTAGTTACCATCGTACTTACGAGGGTAGGTCAATAAGTTTCCGGCCTAACCATTTTCTAGGTATAATAAAGACAAAAACTATATTTCACTTTTCAATATAGTTAACCTTTATTGCAATACTTTTCTCACATATGTGAATTAACATTTCGATTCCCCCCCCCCCCAAATAGTCAGAAGGCATGTCTGCAAAATGGGCACAAACAGCATCCATCACTTCTTCGTCACACTTAAATATCCTTCCTCGAAGGTCCTTCTTGAGGTTTGAGAAGAAGAAGAAATAGTCGCTGGGAGCTAGATCTGGACTGTAGGGTGGATGGCCGATCTCCTTGAAGCCACATTTCTTCACAGCTTCCTTTGCAACAAGAGCTGTGTGTACAAGCGCGTTTTAGTGAAGAAGGCGCACACCACCACTCAGCTTTCCTCGCCTTTTCTCTTCATTAAACTTCTTCTGTCCCTTTATTAATTGGCGCTCCATATGGTATGATCTCTTCTTTTTTCTGCTCTAAAAGTCTCTGGTTAATTAGATAATGTCTCTCATTGAATATTAAATTGTGGGCAAACAAAAAACAAACAAACAAACAAACAAACAAACAAAAATGGGGACAACCGGTATGGCAAGAAAAACAGACAAATTTAGAAGGGGAAATGTTAGTTAAGAAGATTCAGGGAATAAAAGGATGTAAAATATAAAATTAATAGGAATCTGTTTATTTTTATTGCAAAGGAAGGCATACCTAGGACACTACGCCACCAGGACCCTGTATTGAGGTTAATAAAGCATTCTATGTAGGTAGTTCTAAGAGAGCATATAAGTTGTAAATTAAATCGTGTGATAAAGTTTTAAGGTCAGCCACAATGGACGTTAAAGAAATAAATAGCTGTTTGGTTTAATTCTCAAATGTTATTTGTATTATATGCTAGATAATTTTATACTCTAATATTTAGTCTGGCGTTATTTAGGTATAAGTAAAACAATTCTTTTGGATTCCAGTAGGAAACTGCTGATGAACCGAACGCGAGGATCTAGCAAAGAGTTTATTAAAAAAACCAAACAAGTTTTCAAATGTTTCAGTGAAGTGAGCTTATAAATATTCCTTATGTCAAATTTTAGAAAATTCTAATTAGGTAAAGTTGAAAAAATTGTAAATTTGTTTGTGTAAATATATTTGTGAAATAAATTCATTCGTTATTAAAAAAAAAGTCAAAATAAATATACTTGCAGCAGTTTTCCTCTTCGAATTCATGACGTCTATGCAGGCAAGATGGCATAAATAAATTATGTACATAGTTAGGACATCTATTCACTCACCGCTCGATGCATTTATACTGTCAAATATAATAGCGTCCTAAGACTCCTAGCCACCTCGTTATATTGGATACAGTTTCTTGGAGCACGAGAAATTTCTACACATTAACATGTCCTGTATGTCCTTATGTTGAATACATATGAATCCTAGCATCTGGACACCCCTTATAATAATTTAATTTTTCTGTTATGTATTTCTGCTAACTTATTTAAGCTTGATTGGTATTTGACTCTAAATATTTGAATGGGTCAGCACTGTAACATCAAAACGATGGGTTTTTCCATAACTGGCTTTCTGCTACCTGTTTGAGCTTGATTAAATTTTATCTCTATGCTTTGCAATGGGCCATTAAGCACAGTGGTATGGAAAGATTGAGTTTTTCTTTAATTTTTATTTTCTGTTGTGTTTCCTCAATCCTTTTACAATATAAAACAATTATGTATTTCCCAGAAAGTACGCTGATTATTTTTATTTTAATTTTATTTATTTTTTTTATGTACGGATGCTCTTTAACGTCTCAGGTCATCAGCGTCCCATTCTATTCAGGGCGTGAAACGGCCGACAAATTTTGCTCTGAGGCCTCTTCTTTCAAGCTTGAGGTTCTTTATCATGCCCGAAAAAATCCATCGAGCCTTGCAGGGACTGAACACGCGATCTTGGGTTTACGAAGCAAATATGGTTACTACTAGACCACCGGGACCGACAGAAGAAGAAAGTACGTTATACATAACTGCAAACTAATTGAAGAAAACAATTACATGCATACTTACTTCCCTCTATCATGGACACCGGTTATATTGGTCAATGTTTTATATACCCAGGTTAGAGAGGTTTCAGTGCATCTAGTTTAAAACTTTCGTATTGGTATTTAAAAGCGATGTGGCTTAGAAAACCTAGTAGTGGTAGAGTTGACATGTCCATTGGAAACAGTATTAACTTTTTTAGGTACCAGAACAATTTGTTTAATGGTGTTTAACGCCCGTTTTTACTACTGGGGCACCACAGGCGGTGAACACTGATGATACATGGAATGAAATGATATTTTGGGAAAGGATTTTTTTTAAGGAAGGAAACGTTCCAGGCCTAAGTTTAGGGTACCTCCCCGGCATTTGCCATTTATGAGGACTGAGGAAAAGCTGGAAAAAACCTCAGTCAGGGGGGAATGTCCTGACGGTATTCGAACCCCAGACTTCCCGCTCACGAGTTCGTGCCTTAACGACCTCGGTCACCCGTGGCGGTTAGAACAAGGCTAAGGTATGTTCAATAACCATTAATTATTAATTTCAGACACAAATGAAGATTAGTGATGACAATGATGATGGCGTCAACCACGACAAGAAGCACCACACCGTTAGTTTTGGCCCTGAAAAGAACTTTAAGATGTATGTTTCAAGATAGTGCTGTATTAAATTTCAGTGCAAATGACAGTGTGCATGTATTTGCGTAATAACATACTTTTGTAGCTTACGTTACAGAGTGTGGGGATGGGGCAATACACAAGGTTGACAATGTCGCTCAAACAATTGTCACTAGCTGCCAAAACGCTTGCTGTGTCTCCTAATTTCGTAGTTTTGCTAATAGATGGCCTTAGTTATGTCATTCCTTTCCTGCACAATTTAAATGTTTATTGACTTTTAAGAGCAAAATATATCTTTGGAAGCTCATGGAGGGTGAAAGCAACCCGAACTTTCCTTAGCGACTAAGGAAAACCAAGAAAACTCGTCTCCGGCATCATTCCTGGATCAACTCGCTTCGTTTACAATGTTTAAATGCTCTACAGAACTATTTTTAGCCCAGCGTTTCTGACGGGCTGGAATCGACCCATACCCGCGAGATGGGCCGCTTCCCGAACCACGCCTTAGTTAACGCAACGCTCAACAGGTTTCAGCAAAAATCCAGAGAGAGAGAGCGTGCGCGTGAGAAAGAGAGACAGGGTCACATTTTTGTTTTTTCTGACCCATCACATGACATGCTTGATATAAAAAAAAAATAAATAAAGGAAGATGGCCGTGTAACCGAGAAGGGCTTTTTGGCTGGCCACGTTACCTTCCAACATTTCGGTTTGACCTACCGAGTTTGTTTCCTATGAGGACAAAGAATAGCGCTCTCTCCCTCTCTAATTAACTTACTGCTAATACAGAGGCATTGTGCGTATGCTAGCCCCGAGGCCTCACCACGTGCGCCAGACGTATGTCATTTGTTTTCCTTTTTTCCTTCCTCTTTGTATATGTGTCCGCTTTCTCTTTCAGATCTCTGTGTAATTTTCTTCATGTGTGTGTGTGTGTGTGTGTGTGTGTGTGTGTGTGTGTGTAGGTTTATTTAAACGCTTTATGCCCGGTTCGTTGTGCGACAGCCATGTTTCGAGCGATTTATTTAAACTACACGGAAACTCCAAGATAATCACTAATTGCCGTTCCCTGCCAAACTCCAGCGGTTTGTGTGTATGTGTGACTGAACCTTGCCTTCGGGAACGCTACACAGTCGTTGGAAGGGAAAAAAAATTAAATAATGGTGAAATTATTGTGCTTGTAGCTTTATATCTGAGCCATAGCTACCCATCCCCCCACCAAAAAAAAAAAAAAAAAAAAAAATTAAACTTTTGCAGCTACGTTTAGATCGAAAGCTATAAAGATGGGAATACAGCAAGGCAACAATGCCATGCGTCATTTTTAGTGCTGCAAATGTTTTCGAGTGTGGCTTGTTACTTAAAAATCTGACTGCGGCATTGCGTCGCTAATGTTCCAACATGAGTGCAAAACAAAACATTTGCCGCACGCTTCAGAAAATGCTCTTGGCGCTTTTCTTTTGCTCTCTGATTGTTAATTTTAACAATACACAATAGTTCGGGTATTTTACGGGATCGAATTCTGAGTGTACATGTCACGAAACTGGGTTTACCACATACATTCTCCTGCATGAATAAAGGGATAGCATAATTAAATGCAAAACAAGAAGATTTATTGCTGCTTTTTCAATAAATTAAACAGCTATTAGACAAGCGCATGATATCGAAAGGCTAATAATAATTATCGCTGAATATAAGCATTCAGAAATATTCACTATAGACGCTAAAATTTAACTCACCGGATTTTTATGGGTGGCGATTAAGTTGGCACCACCCTCTCCTGCAAATTTAAGCCCGCGCATAATTTTCTGGTTGCACACTTTACAACACTGAAAAATATTCTACCGAATAATAATTAATATTGATACTAATGCTATGATACTAAATCGGGCTGTTTTAATAATAATAATAATAATAATAATAATAATAATAACAATAATAATAATTTTACAGAACATCATTCACATCTTTTTACGATATTCTTCTATCTTTCCCCCATTTCGGTAATCGGGTATTAGGTAATCCTATTGCAAAGCGCAGAAAATTTGAGATTTAGAAGAAAAAAAAATAAAGCAACAGTAATAATAATAATAATAATAATAATAATAATAATAATAATAATAATAATAATAATAATAACATTCTTGGCCTTCATTCAGAATCCACCAATAAACTAACAAAACTGCAAACCGGAGTAAACAAACACGATACCCACCATAATTTTGTAATGTAGTGCTATAATGTTGTACTATCTTGTATTTCAGCAACAAATACTGAAATTTCATGTATGTTTTGAAAATAAAAAATACATTTTCATTACATTTTAGTAAAAATATAAGGAAATAATCCTAAAAAGTTATTATATAAGATGATAGAAAATGTTGAAATAAAAATTAGTATTGTATCTTTGTTAATTTTTCTCCTAATAATAATTTAAATTGGTTATCTTTTTAATTAATGAAACTGTGAATTCTACATTTAACAGCTGTTCGTTAAATACACATGTTAGCTGCGGCGATAGCCACGATAAGAGATGGATTTATTGACAAGTAAACTCAACTCAGGGCACATTACAGGAGCAAGAACATCAAACGTGCCGAAACAAGCTGTCCGTACTGTGTATACTGTGATTAATTCATGGAAAACTTGAACAATTTTGCTGAAGATGCAATCAGCCTCAGCACTTAATTAAAGTTACAATGAGGGCACCTTCCCTCTCTCCTTGGCCTCCGCCATTCTTTTTGTTTCTCTTGTGCATCTACTGGATGGCCCACGAAACACCAGTCCGTTCACGATTAGCCAGTTTCAAGCGTACATGTGGCCAAGACCACGGCGAGTTAGGTAATGAAGAAATACTGGTGAAGAGGGGAAAGTAATAGGATGGCCATTGTATTATCCCACACTATATATGGTGGTTATATTTCTACACGAGTAAGCGGTTTCTAACGGTTTGTTAGTATTTCTATAGCTTTATATTAAAATTGGGCAACGTTACATAGAAAAGAGCCGGTGTGAAAAGCCAGTTTTGAGCTTGCATACAGCCGAGGCCATGGCGAGACAGATAATGAAGGAATACTCACGGAGAGGGAAAAGCAAAAGGAAGGACATTTTGTAATCTCAATCCAAAAGTGAGAAAGCGGTTTGTGCTATGAGGAAGTAGGGGATGTTTTCTCTACAATAAATAATTGCAAAAAATAGAGACGTACATGCATACCGATTCCATTAAGAAAACGAGGGTGAATTTTGCAGTAACATTCTGTTCCTGCAAAGATTTGGTAAAAAATGCTGCAAAAGAGAATCAGGTGAGGATGCAATTCAAGCAGGATGTGCCTTTGCAGCGATTGTTGCCCAGCTGGTTTTGTGAATTGTTTCAGTTCCGCTGATGTGCAATATGAACGTTTTAAATATTAAAAGGCTTAAGGAGTTTCCAAATGTCAATAATTGTCTGCGTTGTGCTGAATATTTCTTTTATAAACCTGAAATGTTCATCAATATTTCTGTTCAGAGCATTTTAAGGCTTTCATTTTACAATTTAAAATATCGAGCAAACCATTTTTCTAATTTTAGAATACTTTAGCATGGCCCACAAAGGTTTGGTGCGTAAATAAATATAGTATGCAGTTATGTAAATTTTTCTACAAATTTCTCTATAGTAAATTCCCCTTGTGACAAACAAAAACATTGAACATACCTCTGAACATGAACAATAAAGTAAATAACAGACGACGAATCGGTCTAGTCGTCTCTTTCTGCAACTTCTGTTTGGCCTGATTGTTTGAAAGTTCAGAATTATAGCTCATATTATTTTGGGAGCGTTAAATACAGTTCATTGAACTTTTGGCAGTGTTACAGTGGAAAGAAATCCTCTCTTTAGTAATCGATATACATCGATGTATGTCTAAATTGTCAGGTGCCTATACCTGGCTGCCCTGGTACCCTTTCCACAAGGTTCAAGCAAGTAAGTCTGCGAGAGTATAAAAAGTTTAAGATGTGTATCTAAAAACCAATGCGGTTACCCATTTACTTACCGATGCACACAGTAATCTATTCATACAAGCGGATAACTGGAAGTTACGCTGAAAAGAGGAGGAGGGTATGAAATCATGACTCACGACGGGGATCGAATCATGATCTTCGCTAAGCCATGCCTACATGTCAACCGTTGCGTCACCATGGCCCTTAGAAGCGAGTCGCAGATCTTTGCCGTGCATATGCAGCGAACAGAAACACAAAACACTTTCTACTTATGCTATTTAACTAATGGAAAACATCAATAATTTGATCAGGTGATTTCGTAGCTTTCCTCAGCCACGGAAGAGAGTCCAGGACAATTTAATTCCGATATCAGTCATCAAAAATATAACTCTACACTAAAATTCAAGAAATGATGAGCAAAATTACGAAATACGAGGATAGGTCCATAAGTTTCCGGCCTTGCTTCATAAAATTCTTATCTGGTGTTATACCTTATCGGTTAAGTAAATAATTGCAGATGTAACTTACGCTGCGCTGTGTTAAGAGATAGCAGCATAAAGAAGGCTATGTGTAGAAGATTGTGACATGTTCAAACTGGAATTTCGACCTGTTATTAAGTTCTTCACAAAAAAAAAAAAAAAAAAAAAACTACTTACTCCAAATGAAATTAAACATCAATTGGACGGTGTATATGGGGAAGCATCCCCCTCATATTCTACCGTAAAAGGATGGGCCAAACTTTTTCGAATGGGTCGAGAAAGCAATGAAGATGAAGAGTGTGCAGGTCGACCCTTGGAGGTGTTCACTCCTGAAAACATCGCACTTGTGGAAGAAGAAATTATGAAAGACCGGCGGCTCAAAGTTACATAAATAGCAGCAAGATTGGACCGTTCTAAAACAACAGTTCTTCGAATTATTCATGAGCGTTTAAACATGAATAAGGTGAGTGCAAGATGGTGACAAGACTTCTTTCCTCAGTCCAAAAGCAACAACGTGTCATCTGTTGTCAGGCATTTTTGGAGCTCTGTCGTGGCTACGAGAGAGAAGTTCTGCAAAGCTTTGTTACAGGAGATGAAACTACGGTCCTCTACTGTGATCCCTTGTCCAAAAGAGAATCATTGGAGTGGTGTAAACCTCTAAAGGCCAAGGTCACTCAGTCATCCAAGAAGATCACGGTCACAATTTTTTTGGACTGTGAAAGAATGCTCTTCATCTACTTCAAGGAGAGGAACACCACAGTAAATGGGGAGTACTATGTTGGCCTACTGCACAGACTACGTGCTTCCATCAAAGAGAAAAGGCGAGGAAAGCTGAGTGGTGGTGTGCGCCTTCTTTATGACAACGTGCCTGTGCACACAGCTCTTGTTGCAAAGGAAGCTGTGAAGAAATGTGGCATCAAGGAGATCGACCATCAACCCTAAGCCCAGATCTAGCTCCCAGTGACTATTTCCTCTTCTCAGAAGGACCTTCGAGGAAGGAAATTTAAATGTGACGAAGAAGTGATGGATGCTGTTTATGCTTACTTTGCAGACAAGACTTCCGACTATTTTCGGGAGAGGAGGATTGAAATGTTAAAACAAAGATGTGCAATAAAGGGTAACTATATTGAAAAATGAAATATATTTTTTGTCTTTATCATACCTAGAAAACAGTTAGGCCCGAAACTTATGGGCCTACCCTCGTATGATCATGCCGTTAGAGAGTGGGCAACCCAAACCAAAAGGTATGCCTAAAATTGCATTAATACAGAATAAAATAGGCATTATCGATGGCATCATTGACACTTGCATTGTCACACGAACGCTCTGTAGATCATGACCAATAGAACGCCTATGGAGGTGCGTTCCTAAGCTTTGTGAGCATACAGGAGTTTTCGTATATTTCAGTTGCATGCTTTCAAGCTTCAAAATACCCCTGGCAATGGTGTGGTAGTTAACAAATGACTTGCGCATAGAATCCTATTTGCTTCTGTAGTATAGCTGGTCGGCGTGAACAAGCCACAACAGCAAACAGAGCCAGGAGTTTCATGGAATTTGAAAACAAAAGCATAAAGGAAATATAGTAAAGGAGATCTACAGAGAGTATGAAATCGTGTTGCACGCAAACTACAGTGCTAGGCAAATCCAACTTTGCTTCACCTTGAGATGCGCCAACTAGTTCAGAAGGTACATTCGGGGATTCTGGACACTATAGCACGTGTCGTGTCTCGGGGCTACAAGTGTTTCCGACACACCCTTGTACACCACTTGCATCTTCCACACATTTCAAGCTTAACATGTTTTTGCGTGGGGAAATGTTTCAGCCCATTTGACCTCAGACTTGGTTCGTCTGTGAAATACCTAGCACTACCTTCAACACTTTCGGTTTTCAGGAAATTTTTACAATAAGCATAAGGGAGGTAAAATATTTAATACCTCAAAAATAACCACACCAGGACACTTTGTCGCGTATGGGTGGACAGTAACTATAAAACCGGTCCTCAGACTAGCGAATTCGAAATAAAAACTCACATGTCTATTACTCACATTTCCTGCTGAGGTATTTTTCAAAACTTATCTTCAAGCGACTCCAGAAAATTCAGAAAACAACAGCTAGTATTACAAGGTGCAATCAAGTAAAGCACCTCCGATTTGTTTCCCTCAGGATAGGAAACAGATAAGAACATGCGGTTTATTTTAAAATACGCGGGCGCTCGTTGCCAATGCGTGACGAGATGGCAGCACTGTATGGCATACAGAACTATAGCGGCAGCGGCGAGAGTGAGGGCTTTTTTCGATACTTCAAATAGGCGACGTTTTCATTACAAGAACAGCTTGTAATCATTTGTTTTTTCCATTTGCGTGGTTTGACGCCGACTGAAATTCATCGCCAGTTGAGTGAGACATGTGGTGATGGTGTCATGGATATGTCCAATGCGAAAATTCAAGGAAGGCAGATCGTCGTGTGACAACAAACCAAGACAATCTTGGCCTCGCACTAGCCGGTCTGACGACATGATCGAGCAAGTGGAGAAAGTTGTTTGGAGGATCGCCGAATGATTGTGGAACACATCGCCTCCAAAGTTTGCAATTCCGTGGGATCTGTGCACACAATTCTGCATGAAGACCTGAAAATGCGAAAAGTGTCCTCCAGGTGGGTGCCACGAATGTTGATGGACGACCACAAGGTTGAGCGCGTGGCATGTTGCCAGGCAATGTTGACGCGTGATGGCGTTCTTTTCATCGACTGTGACAATGGACGAGACATGGATGCCGTTTTTCAATCGTGAAACGAAGCGCCGGTCTGCTCAATGGAAGGGCTCAAATTCACCGCCACAAAAAAAAAAAAAAAAAAAAAAATTGCGGGTATGCGCCAGTGCAGAAAAAAATTATGGTGGTCATGTTCTGGGACATGCGATGGAGTCATCCTTACTTATTGCGTTGTAAAGAGAACTACGGTGACAGGTGCATCCTACGAAGATGTTTTGAAAAAGAAGCTCCTTCCAGCATTGCGTGAAAAACGTCCGGAAAAGTCTGCATGTATGCTCTTTCAGCAAGATAATGCCCCAGCGATCGGGCAAACTTGACGCAGCAGTTTCTTCATGAAAACAACTTTGAAGTGATTCCTCATGTTCCCTACTCACCTGAACTAGCTCCTAGCGACTTTTGGCTGCTTCCAACGATGAAAGACTCTCCGTGGTCGCACATTCACTAGCCGTGCCGATATTGCATAAGCGATTTTTCAGTTGTCAAAACAGACTCCTGCAGAAGCGCTCGTAGCGGCCATGGAATCCATGACGTCGACGTTGTGAAAATGTATACGGCTGCAGGGAAATTATGTCGAGAAGTGACATGAGTTTCATAATTTTTGTGTGATTAGTTAGTGAGGAAAAAATCGGAGGTATTATAACTTGAATGGCCACCTCGTAAATCCGAAAGAGGAATGTGTTGAGTGCTTGGAGAAGTACAAGAAGAAGAAGAAGAAGAAGAAGAAGAAGAAGAAGAAGAAGAAGAAGAAGTGCAGAAATAAGTGTCGGAGTCTCGAGGGAATGCTTGGGTAGGCGTTGTTTTTAACACCAAATAACTGAATAGTATTCAAATCCATTTTTTGTTTTTAGAATTAAAGCTACAGTGAGGTTATTTGAGTTCTGGGCCACCTAAGCGCGAGTGCTTAAAGGGGAAGTGGAGCCTCCGCAACTGGAAAAATGAGAGATAGATTAGCCGCGCATATAGTTGATATTTTAATTTTAGTATTTATATTTTTACTGAAAAAAAAATACAAAGTTACACGTATTAATGATATTAATAAGCACTAACTTGTATTGAAAACGATGCCCCTCAACGACAATACATTGCAGGCATTTGCTTTTACTTCTTCCGAAAGGACGGCGGTTCTGAACACATTTCTTGTTATTGAAATTTGCCCTCGCAACTTTTTTAAACAAATTGGCACACATTTTCCCTATCTGGAACTCGATTGCCAGGATTTTTCTTGCGAATTGCCTTACCACTTCTCTACAAGAATCCGTTTTCACATATATATAGTAAAAAAAACCTGCTCTTCAAGACTATTTGTGTAGTGAGTGACATAACTAACGGAAAACAATTAGCATACAATGAAAGCACAAGAAACATATGAACGCGCAACCACTCGCTAACAAAGCCTCCTCCCCTCAAACGACTACAAGCTGCTATCTGCACATGCATTATGCGACCTTGATGACTGATTTCTCCCAGTATACAGCCAAGCTCTGCCGGCCCGTAACTCAAATAATCTTAATGTATAAGCGTAATGGTTTATCTATCTGCATTGTTAGAGATACTGCATAAATTAAACTTTTCTTCATGTTAAGTGAGCAAGTTTATATGTACAGCATTTCTTCAACATTAAATTCCGTCTAGCTGGCACACTGACGAAATTCCTGAAGAAATTCTTACAAATGAATCCATTGTGGAGTAAAATTTAATTAATTAGAATTAAGTCTCAAAATTCATGACCTAGCTACTCAAAACAATGGAATTTGAATGTGTATGACGACAGATACAACCAAATACAATGTCCCCGGTATTATATTCTTAAACACTAGTTACACTCATGCTAATATTGCAGATTTTCAAGGTTAGTGAAAGAAGTTAGTACTTTCCTTCGCCAAACTGTACCTATGCACGGCAAGTCCAAACTAGCTATCTCCATCTGTCTCTCTCTCACTCTAATTATGCGATCTAAAATCCAAGTATAATCAAATTTGAGACTCATGGTATCGTATGCGATGTTCACAAGGGCAGATCTGGGCAGACCAGCTACACTGACAGCACTTCGGGAAGAAATTGAAACGGAATTTGCTGCAATCGCTGAGGACACTTTCGCAAACGTTGCTCAATCAGTAGTTCAACGTACTCAGAAGTGTATCGACGTCGATGGTGAACATTTTGAGTAACTGTAAACGTGTATGATGATTAATGCTGATCATTTTTTGTTATGTTAACACAGTTTTTTCTTTGCTTGAAGTGTGTATACATTTTGAAGAATTAAAAAAACAGTTTATAAATGCCCGTTTCCAACATATTCCCCCATATCCTCATTGCTGTAATTGTGAGTTTAGACCCTGAAAGGTTTAAGACCGCGGGATGAGACACGCATATTGCAGGACTGGCCTGCACTGCACGTCACCCGGTATCACGCACGTCTCTACACTTGCTTGCAGCATGATCAATAATGTTTTCATGTCGACAATAAAACTCACCTGACGAGACAGCCACGCTGAGATATAAAAATATTGTTGTGCTTTAACCTCCAACGCAGCTGGTGGGCAAAGCGCAGAGCTCAACTCTCTTCGAGCCGACCTTCAGACTATTCCTCATCAGTTGGAATGACAAATTATATTTAGGTTGTTAGTGCCAAGCTAACATCGTAATGACAACAAACTGTTTTACTTGACATCCTAGACTAATGACAATAGTAACGCTGCTGAAGGCAGTTAAAATAAAAGCAAAACGTTTCTGCTCTTTTTTTTTTTTTCTTTCCGTCGCGCGATTGTCAGTTGTTGTCTTATTTTTAATATTTTATGTAATATATGTTTTAAAAGTACCCAGCTAATTAAGAGCATTAAGGTCACTGTAAATATTTAAAATATAAAGTAAAAATTTTAATTATTCACGAGTCTGTAAATGGAACTTAATATGTAGCTCTTTAATATGAAATGAGAATACAAATAGTCATTTAAAATTAATTCTGCAGCGCCAGGAAATGTCTTCCAGTTACCTTACTGGTATTACAGCAACGCACACAAACCACTACGGACGGCCGAGGTCGTTAAGGCGCGGACTCGTGAGCTGGAGGTCCGCGGTTCAAATCCCGCCAGGCTCCTCCTCCCTAACTGAGATTTTTTCCAGGTTTTCCTCAGTCCTCATAAATGGCAAATGCCAGGGAGGTACCCTAAACTAAGGCCTGGAACGTTTTCTTTAAAAAAAAATCCTCTTTAACATCTCAGGTCATCAGCATCCCATTCTATTCAGAGCGTGAAACAGCCGACAAATTTTGCTCAGAGGTCTCTTCTTTCAGACTTGTGGTTCTTTATCTTGCCGTAAAACTACGACACGGGACCCACGGCTTTACTTCCCTTCCGAAGGACGCCATACTTAGGATTTGTAAGTCAAACGAGTCGGTCCTAGTTTGTAGTGGTAACATACTTGCCTCCTAAACCCAAGATCCCGAGTTTAAACCCGGCCATGAGCGATGGATTTTTTCGGGCGTAAAGCCGTGGGTCCCGTGTCGTACATTTATGGCACGATAAAGAATCTCAAGCCTGAAAGAAGAGACCTCTGAGAAAAATTTTTCGGCCGTTTCACGCCCTGATTTGAATGGGACGCTGATGACCTGAGATATCCAAGAGCGTCCGTAAATAAATAAAAAAAAAAAAAAATCGATAGACCCTGGCCGGGATCGAACCCACAATTTTGGGTTTACGACGCAAGATTCATTGCCACTAGACCACCAGGACCGACACTTTAGAAAATAAATATTCTAGAACTATATAAAGATACGTATGTTTAATATTACCATTTAGCATTTTACTGAAGACATAGCTAAAATATGAAAAACATTTTAGAAGATCGTATCATAAATGCAAACAGTTGGTCCCTTGTTACGATATTATTATGAACATGCTTTTATGGTTCTAAGGAGACAGTTTAGCCCTTTTGCCAGAGATACAGGGGAGCTACCGCCTCCCTAAAATAAAAAAAAAAAAAAAGTAAGAAAGAAAAACTACAAAAAATCCTTTATGGCCAGCAATTGATCCCAGGTCCTTAATCTCAATAAACAATCTACGTAAAAAAAAAACTAGAACAAAGAACAACAAACTGACTAAACAAACGCAGAAACGAGTGAGGAATGAAACTAACAATAAGTCTAGGAGGTTGGAAAAGAATCTAATTATATAATGTGAAAATGCCAGACATCTTCTCCCGAAACTGCCCCACCCAATCAAATTGTATGTGACACGAGTTTGTCACGCCCTGCCTATAATTTACATCGAGATGACTCGTGGGTGGTCGCCATCTTGAATCTTTTCTGCATCGCTGGAGACATTTGCAATGCAAGTTTCAAGACGGCATCCTGATGGTGGACTTTATACCCCAATGCTGACATGCTTTAGTGCTCCCTCAGTTCTTTGGGGAATCATCGCTGCGCTATACGTTCCGGTGTTAGTGCGACCTTCAATGATTCTGTTCTTAGACAGATGACAAACAGTCAACGCACTGTAGTGACAAGGGTTCCTGACGGGGCTCCCAAGGGTTGATTCGTTTTATTTACGGACGCTCTTTAACACCTCAGGTCATCAGCATCTCATTCAAGTCCGTGCGTGAAATGGCCGACAAATTTTGCTCAGAGGCCTCTTCTTTCAGGCTTGCGGTTCTTTACGTGCCGTAAATGTACGACATGGGACCCACGGCTTTACTTCCCTTCCATACTTATTTTTTTTACGCCCGAAAAAAATCCATCGATCCTGGCCGGGTAATCAATGTCATTGTTAGCTAGTCAAAACATTGCTACCACAGGTTGGTAATGCTGCAAGTCAAAAATAAACGATTTTTCCGTATGAGCAAAATACATTTAAATGTTTCTTGAACCGTTCCTGGTGGTGTAGTGGTAGTCATATTTTCCTCCTAAGCGCAAGGTTGCGGGTTCGTTCCGGCCAGAATCGATGGGGGCAAAAATCCTAAGTATGGCTTTCTTCGGAAGGGAAGCACAGGCGTGGGTCCCGTGTCGTACATTTAAGACACATACCAGATCACTAGGAAAGTTTTGAGATGAGTAAAAGTGAATGTTGGCTTAAAGTAACGTGGCGTTGGTAGCCCCTTCCATTACCGTTCCCCCTCCCGCATTCCAGAGTGTGAGAATAAACAACCTCTCCCGTGCACAGTCAGCCAGTCATTACGATGGAGCTGGTTATAGAGCATTGCGTGCTATGACTCTTTATGATTTCAAGAAAGATACCAAAGCAGTGAACGCTTTTGCTCCAACTAGGATAACATTTTCCGCTAGTTTGCACAATTTAAAAGGGGCCTAACCTCATTGCAAGATGAGGGGAAATGAATGAGTAGTGTATAATGCCCGTTTTTGTTACAGAAGCACCACAGGCGGTGAACACTGATGATACACGAAATGAAATTATATATATTTAGAAAGGATTTATTTTTAAGGAAAGAAACGTCCCAGGCTTAAGTTTAGGGTACCTTCTCGGCATTTGTCATTTATGAGGACGGTTCTGGCGGGATTCAAACTCCAGACCTCCCGCTCACGAGTCCGCGCCTTAACGACCTCGGCCACCCGTGGTGGGGTTTATGGGGTCGTGTTTTCCTGGTACACCCCAAACAACCCCGCAGCAACTGTAGATGCTCTCTCGTAAGATAATATTCCAAAATGGTGTGCATGGAGTATAATATAAAGAACTAGATCTGGAGAATGATAGACATATTTCTAGTGTTTTGCAAAAATTAAACCCTGTTGTTTGCTCAAAAAAAAGTTCTTTTTTCTATGTCAGCTAATATATAAGTTATAACACTTTAAAGTTTGAAGTGACTTTTGAAGGAGATTTCTAACAGAGAAAGTCGAAAGGCCAATATACCTTACTCCCTTCAAGGGTTTGTCGACATTCAACATGCCTTTCAGTAAAGTTCGTTGTATCCATTTAAAATATTGAGGTAATAAATATCCGATAGTGAAGATAGGCTATTGCTACCGTATACCAACCGCTGCTAAGGGCCCTGGTAATGTTGAAGACAGCTGAAATGCATTCAACGAAACGCTAAATCAATACAAATGTGAAATTATTTTTAAAAATTATTCAAACATTATTTTATTAATTTTTCTGCCGCTACCTGCATACATCAAAAGTATATTAATAAATACCTATTCTGGTTCACACAAATTAATTTAGAATAAATATTTAAGTTTCAATAATTTGTTCTTATCTGAATTAAATGTTATTCTTTGAGCACTTATTTAAGTATGATAATAAATTACAATTCTTAGAATTGCATTTAAAATTTTATGTTCTTACATAAAGGTATGGCTGATTAGCATATTTCCCGAGAATGAAAAAAAAACACCAAACAAACAAAACAAAAAAAAAAACAAAACAAAAACCTCTCTGCCAAGTAACGACGCGCTCGCCGAGAGCTTAATCCATGCAGCAACCTGTATATCTGCACTCTAGTATTCGCTTTAGACTCGAATAGGAGACGATACAAAATAACAAATGCCTGAATAAAAACAAGATTAGATTAAAATATATTAAAAGTATAATTGTAGTAGTGTGTTTATAATTTAATGCAGTATTTAACTATTAAAGACGTAAACACGGCCCTACACGGAGACGCAGCGCTCTGCAGGTACCATGGTATCCATGGAGACAAGAGCAAGCGGTGCCACTTGACTTTTTAGACTGCTGCTGATAATTACTGCGGGTTGCCAGTAATTAGGAACAGCAGCTACTGAAAGGAGCCTTTTCCCTTCCAGCAGAAAAGTTTCAAAAAGGCAAGCAGCTCGCTTCTTACTTACTCTCATTACAGGAAAGCTCCTTCATGACCCTGAGAGAGGGGGAGGGGGAGGGCTTGCAACGGGGTCATGACTAAGAGCTGTTAACTCCCGAACTTCATAAGGGGCTGCGAATTTTGAAGAGGTGGGGGCCGTATATGCATCACTAAACTCAACCGTAGCCTTTACGGAAAATAGATAACGCCCACTCTTGCTGATTGGTTATGGGTTTTAGAACATCACATCATATAGACTGTGTCCAGTGAGTTTTTTAATATATATATATATATATATATACATGGAGTATACATTTGAAAATTAATGAGAGAATGTAGTTTAAATATTAATACAATGAAACGACAGTAATTGGGAATTGAAAACACTACTTTTGGAAAATGTCAAGGCAAAGAAATTAAATGACAACGAAACAGAAGAATTGAAAATATAAAATTTACTCTTGTTAGAAGCAATAATTATTATAAAAGTAATATTACATAATATATCAATTAATCAATTAAAATTAAAACAAGGTTAAATTACCGAGTGTGCCAAAAAAAATGTATATCCACTTTAGCAGTAGATATCTATTTAATATACATTTCAAAGTTGGACCGAAAAACAACAGTAGTGTGTAGTGCGAAGTTCTGTAAACAGATGTGACTCACATACTTTATGATAACGTTGCTACAACAAAACGAAACCAAGATTATCGTTTGAAAAGCGGAAAGCAATTTTGAAGTGGTATTGCAAAACCCAGAATGTTGTTGAAGTTCAAAGGCAATGGAGACGTGTGAGAACAGAGAACAGAACCGCCAACGTGAGTAAAATTGCACGCATTCCATACAAATTTGAGACTCATGGTACCGTATGCGATGTTCACAAGGGCAGATCTGGGATACCTTGCACAGCAATAAGCCCCGCGCACTGGATCCAAGGCACTGGATAGGACAAAGAGGTCCGATTGAGTTTTCACTGCGTTCTCCGCATCTAAGTCCGTTGGACTTCTACCTATGGGGAACTCTTAAGGGTATTGTATACCGCAGAAAACCAGCTACACTGACAGCACTTCGGGAAGAAATTGAAACGGCATGTGCTGCAATCGCTGAGGACACTTTCGCAAACGTTGCTCAATCAGTAGGTCAACGTGCTCAGAAGTGTATCGACGCCGATGATAGGCATTTTGAGCAACTGTTGTAACTGTAAAAGTCTAAGATGATTAGTGCTCACCATTTTCTGTTTGTGTGAATTCAGTTTTGTTGTGTTAACACAGTTTTTTCTTTGCTTGAAATTGTGTAAGCATTCGCCTAAGCTACCAAGGGATTGTAAAGTGATGTAAAAATACATAACTTATTTTTACAGGCCTAATAAGTGACATTTAAGTTGAAAAAGTGAAAAATAATAAATAAATTATTAATGTTAGCTATATTAATGAGTACTGTAATAATATTTAAGAATGATGACATGGCATGTGATATCAGATGAAGTTTTAGACAAAGAATTAAGTGCGCCCTCAACATTTGAAGTGTTGCCATGACTTGAGAGAGATCTATCTGTGTTAGGGGAGAACAATTATTGTTGCTGCAGTGCTCCTCAAATGTTATGAGACGTGAGTGGCTTTAGTGCACTTGATGGAGGACGGGCTGTCACGCCGGATCATCTCGGCTCATAAACCGGAGCATCTTCCATGGGCAATTTACTCCCTCACTGCACATCTCTCTCCGCCAGGCCGAGAGACAACAAGCAGGTTCCTTAACAGGATGTTGGTCATAATTAGAACTAGCGAACATGCTTATCATGTTAAAGTTAGGGGAAATGGTGACTCTGAGCATGAAATGCCAAGTATTTATTGAGCTTTTTATTTATTTAAATGTTATCCATAACATTACTTGTGGCTTTTGTTCGCATTGAAAATACAATTATATTTAAATACTCAAAATAGTATAGAATGTGTGCACATGTAAAATAATAATAAATTAAATAAATGAAGACTTTAATTAAAAGTTATTACATATTTTCATTGAGGTAAAAATGATCAAATAGGGCAGGTGGATAATGCGTTTAGAACACTTCCTGCTTAGATACAGTTTTTTTTGTTTAATTTGTCTATTTACGGACGCTCTTTAACATCTCAGGTCGTCAGCGTCCCACTCTATTCAGGACATGAAAAGGCCGACAAATTTTGCTCAGAGGTCTCTTATTTCAGACTTGAGGTTCTTTTTCGTGCCGTAAATGTACGACACGGGACCCACGGCTTTACTTCCCTTCAGAAGGAAGCCATACTTAGGAGTTTTACGCCCGAAAAAATCCATCGGTCCTGGCCGGGTTCGAAGTCGCGATCTTGGGTTTAGAAGGCAAGTATGGCTACCACAACACCACCAGGACCGACTTAGATATCGTGACTACAGGAAGTGTACTATGTGGTTTCTATTCATTGCAACAGACAAATATATGGGCAGATAAAAAGTCTCTTTCGACCGTAGAATTGAGACATCAGCATATATTGTAGTGACTATTTCAGTCATGTGACGTCTCCTTAAAATCGACCAATGAAACGAAACAAAAATGTTCAATTTTGACCAATCAAAGCCAGATTACGGAGTGTAATTATGGAAAAAATAAAAATTATCAAATCCGTTTTATCACGCGACGTGCATTTGTCTTGTGATCAGTGCAGCCAACTCTATACCTCTACTATATAGTTCTGAACACGCATCACTGCTAGAGGCGGCGGGGAGCTATTGATAGCAACAAAAGCATGGGCAATCGACAATCATAACACAAAATGGAGGGTTCTTCAACGTTTTGGTGATGTGTCTAATGAGCAAATTCATCTTATCATTAGGAATTCTGGGGTTCGAATCCTACCAGTACCTCCCTCCCAACACAGCTAGGATCGATGGATATTTTTCTAGTGTAAAAATCCTAAGTATGGCTTCCTTAGGAAGGGAAGTAAAGCTGTGGGTCCCGTGTCGTACATTTACGGCACGATAAAGAACCTCAAGCCTGAAAGAAAAGGCCTCTGAGCAAAATTTGTCGGCCCTGAATTGAATGGGACGCTGATGACCTGAGATGTTAAAGAGCGCCCGTAAATAAAACGAATCAATCATCAACCCTCCTCGCTACCTGAGGTTTTTACCAGGTTTTCCTCAATCCTCATAAATGGCAAATGCCGGGGAGGTACCCTAAACTAAGGCCTGGAATGCTTCCTTCCTTAAAAAAAATCCTTTCCCAATATATAATTTCATCTCATGTATCACTAGTGTTCACCGCCTGTGGTGCTTCAGTAGTAAAAACGGGCGTTAAACACTACTCAAAGAAAAAAAAAAATAGAAATTCCAAACAAGAGAACACAAAGAATAATAGAGACACAGTATGTTATCTTTTTTTCCCCTCAGTTGGTATTAGAAAATCGAATGATAGCGATTGTACTAGCCATTTGTCCATTTTAGTCTCACGGTTCCAGAATAAAAGAAATATTAATAAGTATAGGAAGTGTTAATATTCTGTGCATAAATTTCAAATATATATCACTTTTATTCTTAATCTAATCATGAAATAGTCCTAAACCCGTATTTGGCTCTTCTCTATTGGCATTACTAACAATTGACATTCTACTGTCGCAAGATTGCTTGAAAAGGTTAAGTACAAATATAGAGGAATTATATTTAAATTCTTATTTTATTCTTGAAATAGACCTAATAAATATCACTAGGTCGGCATTTTCATTATGTTCGTGAATTTATCGGTTATATCATACCCTCTCGTGATAAATCGCACACCTTACGTCCTAGCAAAAAGACTAACAAGTGATGTTTATCATATGAATTATCTGTCCTACTGGAGCACGTACACCTAAGCTGTGGTACTTGCAAGATGGGCGCCATTCCATTTTCTGTTCTTAAAAGGTAAAAATAAAGAAAGCCTATTGTATTCCTTAAGGGCAAAGACTTCCTAACAAGTAGGGAAAACTCGCTTGCTTCTCCACGCTAGTTATTCGTATGCTGTTTAAGATACTGGCTGATTTGTTCTTTGGTTACTCCATTTCTCACTGCACTAGTTGCTTCTCGAGAGATTTCCATTTTTCTCTTCCTCTTGCTACTCTTGACCAATCTGGACCTGAATGTTCCCTGAAGATGTCTGTCCATCTTCTTCTGGGTCTGCCTTGTGCTCTTTTTCCTATCCGGGGGTCTCACATGGAGATCGTGTAGGTTCATCTAATGTCCTGTATTCTTGCGACATGACCGCCCCATTGTCATTTGCTTCTGGTAGCTATTTGTGCGATGTCTGCTGTCGGAGATAATTGAATTATTCCCAGAATTTTGTGTTGCAATTTTCTTTGACATTTTATCCTTTAGTTTTTCTGTTATTGACCATGTCTGGCACCCATATAGTAATCAGGGTATACACAGGTTTCGAGCTGGATCTCTTTTAAGATTACCTTTCAGGAGTATGTAGCCTGATTCAGTTGGGGCGACTTGGAGTCTAGTTTTACTGCATTAATTGCTTAATTTATTTGCTCTTCTTTCTATGTCTGCTCTATTGTTTCCTTCTATTAGAAATAAAAGATCGTCGGCATACACATCCCTTAGTTATATCTCTGTAAATTGTTTCTCCATTACCTTTAACGTGAACCCTTCTGTTTTTGCAGTAAGCCAATAACATTACTATAGGCATTTAAGGAGCTCTACTTCCCATAACCTCTCAAATAGTATTGGCCACCATAAATAGTAACAGATAAAGGTAGAAAATATCGAAGGACAAGATATATTCAGTAGGTTTAAAGATAAACGATCCTTGGTTTCCTATATGGATTTAGAAGTGTGCTAAATACTATACAGTGTGTCTATAAAGTCACTATCTACTTTATGATAGATACGGACAATGACACAAAATATTACATTACCTATTTTAAGTTTTTTTAATGGTGTTTAACGTCCGTTTTTACTACTGAGGCACCACAGGCGATGAATACTGATGATACATGAGATGAAATGATACATTGGGTAAGAGTTTTTTAAGGAAGGAAATGTTCCAGGCCCAAATTTAGAGTACCTCTCCGGTATTTGTCATTTATGAGGACTGAGGAAAACCTGAAAAAACCTCAGTCAGGGAGAACTGTCGAACCCCAGAAATTCCGCTCACGATTCCGCGTCTTAACGACCTCGGTTACCAGTGGCGGTTTTGTTTTGTTGCACAACTAAAGCAACTATTCCCTCTTGTGGTCATGAACAGTACTTAATCTCAATTAACGGATTTCCACGTGAACACCGTCTGCTTCTGCAAAGCTCAAATCGCTAAGCTGTTTCATGGAAAACGTTTATTCAACATCCCTGGAGTAATTTTCACAATTGCTTGCCGAATGTGGTGTATCACATTACTAAATCATAAATTTTGTTTCGTTAAACTTTCGATTTTAAAAAACTACTGGCAAATAAATTTAACAGAGTTAAATCCAGTGAATCGCAGCCCAGGGTCTATTACCACCCCGACCAACCTAGCGATTTGGAGACAGATCGTTGAAGTAGTCCTATACAATGTTTGTGTATTGAAATCATACAGCTGAAACACGACAACGTGAATAACACTATCAGCTCTAGAAATCGCTCAAGCAAGCAACCGTTTCTTTCATCGCGGTTACATCGGTTAAACGTCGCAGACGACGATAAACTGTGAAGCCCGATTCTGCTGTTTCGCGGATCAGAGAAGAAGGACAGGAATTATTATTATAGCATCTCTTTGCTGCATTCACTGATCGTCACGTTTATTAACACCATCGTTATATGGCTGCCTCCTGGTGCGCTGCTCTGGCCGCCGACGTTAACTGAATATGCGAAGTCACTCACGCGAGATTCTTAGAGTTCAAGAATGTGCACCTGACATTAGGAATAAATGGCTATGAGAGTTACTATCGATATATGTTTTTATAGTTTGTTTAGGAATATTGAACGAACTGCTTTCCACGCCGCTTGAACTGAAGGCCCGAAATGAATACTCAAAGCCTTACGAGAAAGTTTCCTACTTTTATATTCACTTCAAAAATGTCACTACTTGTTTCATGACGCACTATGGGGCTTTCATAACTTAACTCATGGACTCCCAACATTTGAAATCAGAGGTTCTGACTTGTGAGTCAAAACTCTTTTGACGGCGCTCAAACTCATCCCTTGAATTCTCATAGGTGAACTTCCGATCGCGCCTCTATGTTATGCTAAGCAAGAAACATCTGCGTTAACGTCTCTTTAGGGATGTTCCGTTATTCTTATAGCATTAGTATCTTTTCTAGCATACAAAAGAGCTAGTATTATAGTCTCTTCTTGCCAAGTACACGATTCTATCGTGTTCATCTTATGTCTTTCGCCTGAGGCCAAGAGCGATCGCACGAAGCGACATATTGTTTTGCAACACTTGCTTCTTATACTGAATTTTCTTACATAGTTTAACTTAATGAAAATACTTATACAATAAATACCAAACTTTTAATCATCATCTCTCCTTTCTAACACTCTTATATAATATAAGCTAGATATTAATACTAAAGCATGCTTCCAACTATTTACAATACATGCGATAATTCGCAACGTTAATTATTTATCTTATACTCACTATGAAAATTAGTTTGGGGGTAGGAGGCGGAGATCTGTCTCAAGCATATCAAGGTAGGAGGGTAGGTCCATAAGTTTATGGCCTATAGGTATGATAAAGACAAAAACTATATTCCACTTTTCAATATAGTTACCCTTTATAGGTTAGAAGTTACACTTCTCACATCTTTGATTTACATTTCAATACCCCCCCCCCAAATAGTCTGAAGTCTTGTCTGCAAAATGGGCATGAACAGCATGAACATCTGTTCTTTGTCGCACTTAAATTTCCTTCCTCGAAGGTCCTTCTTGAATTTTGAGAAGAGGAAATAGTCACTGGGAGCTAGATCTGGGATGTAGGAAGGATGATCGATCTCCATGAAACCACGTTTCTTCACAGCTTCCTTTGCAACAAGAGCCGTGGGTGATATTCCTCTCCTTGAAGTCAATAAAGAATATTCCTTCAAAGAGTCAAAAGATTGGGGTCACGATCTTCTTGGTTGACTGAGTGACCTTGGCCTTGAGAGGCGGTGCTTCGCCAGATTTACGCCACTCCATAGACTCTCTTTTGGGCAAGGGATCATATTAGAGAGTCATAGTTTCATCTCCTGTAACAATGATTTGCAGAACTTCTCTCTCGTTGCCACAGAGAGCTCCAAAAATTCCTTACAACAAACAACTCGTTGCTGCTTTTGGACTGAGGAAAGAAGTCCAGGCACTAAACTTATTCACGTTTAAATGTTCATGAATAATTCTAAGGACTGTTGTTTTAGAAAGGCCCAACCTTGCTGCTATTTCTGTAACTTTGAGCCGCCGGTCTTCTATAATTTCTCCTTCAACAAGAGCGATGTTTTCAGGAGTGAGCACCTCCAAGGGCCGACCTGCACGCTCTTCGTCTTCAATGCTTTCTCGACCTATTCGAAAAAGTTTGGCCCATTCTTTTACGGTAGAATATGAGGGGGATGCTTCCTCATATACACCGTCCAATCGCTGATTAATTTCATTTGGAGTAAGTCCTTCTTTTGTGAAGAACTTAATAACAGCTCGATACTCCATTTTGAACATGTCACAATCTTCTACACATAGCCTTCTTTATGCAACTATATCTGAACTACTGAACACAGCGGAGCGGAAGATACAGCTGCAATTATTTACTTAACAGATAAGGTAAGGCACCAGATAGGATTTTGCGAAGACGACAATCCTTATCGTCGACGCCGGAAACTTATGAACCTACCTTGTGGGTACCTACATGCTTGTTACGTTTAGGTTTATTGTATTTTAGGACACTCTTTTCGCCATTACCGTCCCATTCTATTCAGGACGTGAAACGATCGTTCAAAGGTCTCTTCTTTGGGACTTGCGGTAGCGATTTTTACACCCTGATCGGGTTTGAACCGTGACCCTGGATCTACGAGGCAAATGTGGTTACCACTTAGACCATCAGGAACAACTGAAAATTATTGTAATTTACTATGAAAATATTTAAATAATATATTGTAACATTTTAAGTTATTATGATTCAAATATATTAAACTCCTTCAATTTGCATAAATTAATACATTTTTCATATTTTACCGATGTGGATTTTATATTTCTACAAACTTTTCTTCATATTTCTCCGTTCTTTAGTTACAATCCAGCTGAAATACACAAAGAATAAACGGTTTATGCTAATTTTAGAGTTTTCTCAACATTCTGTTTTTAATCGAAAGATTTCAAAATATTTCAGATAATTTTACTTCTCCAGTTTCCCAATACAAAAACGAAAACACTCTTGTTTCTGTATTCTAGCTACCTGCACCCACAACTGTGTTGTTTGCATTAGCAAAAGCAAGTTCATCAAAGCAAGGGAATCTCTCTCGTCTTCCACTGAGGCTGCACAATAATTAGTGAAAGTGCTAAAGAATCAAAAGTTGCTAAAACAAAAGAAAAACCTCCAAAAAATAAAAAAGAGAGAGAACGCCTTAATCTACAAGAAAAGCATCTCGCACAGAAGGAACATTAATGGAAAGAAAGCCAAGCTCTCCATAAAAACGACCTGGGCCTCACTTCGTCAAGTGAAAGTGACACTATTTGGAACATCTTGCACACTTTGGACTAGAATCAGGTACCCTATTTAGAAACAGTTGAAAACAGGGAGGGACTCCACAAGACTGTGGAGGTATATAACATCAATTTGCAGCCACTCGCCCCCAACTGTAGTCAGAGAACTCTCTTCCTGATATTCCCACAGATTTTCTACAGAATTCAAATCGGGGAGGTTTAGGAATATTCGTCGTGATACAATACGAATCTTATGCAAGATGCAATTATCCTGAAAGATAGGCAGGCACATAGCACGGAGATGTTGACTGATGAGCAATTGAAGGTCAATGTCACAGTTATTTCTAAAGAGACGAAAAACACCTCAGACTATCATAGAGCCTCCCGCAGCACAGTGTAAATGAAAGGGGCGTCTCACTACTACCTACTGCGCACTCTCTGCCTCTTATCAATGAAGTACCAAAAAGGGAGATAGAGTCGCTGCAAATAAAGTCAAGGACGCATGTGCAGGTAGCAGATTATAGTCACTTTCTCAGTTAGTAGTTTTGCATTCTGGGTTAACTAGGTGCGTGTGTGCTTATTACTCTTCGTTAGCTGTGCTACTACATAAACATAGACTTGAAGAACGGCTTTTTATATGTTGGTAAGGTGATTTGCTAGAAAAATTTCTGGCAAACAATATTCCAGGTAGAGAAACTGTTCAGCATCTTGTCTGAACGATAAGAAACGTGTTTCAAACTGCAGTGTTCATACGGAAGAAAAGTTAGATAATATGCAGGAACTCCAGATGCCGGCAATGTATTGCCACTGAGGGACATCGTTCTCAACATTTCTTAAAACACAGTTTAATTCTTATTATTACCGTTTTAAATGTGGTATAATTGTATGCATTCAGCAAAAATAAAAAAAATACTAACTTAACAAGCGGGGGTTTTAGCCCCCTTTTCTGGTAAGAAGCCTAGCTCAGGCGGCCCGTAACTGAAATAATCTCACTGTACCTCACTGAATAGTAAAATAATTTTTGTGTATGGGTAATTCAATAAAATGAAGTAGTTTTATTATTATTGTTATTATTATTATTATTATTAATCTTTAATTCTCTATTTTAGTTCCAGTTAACTAGCCACAAATTAATTTTTCAGATACTATTTAAGTAAATTTTGCTACTTCACACTACTTCGGTAAACAATAGGTAAGGGAATGCTGAATTTTAACTAAATATAGCAGATATAGAGGGAAAAAAAGGGTTATTTCATTTTCTCGCTTTCCTTTCGGAACTGATAAGAGACAAGGGTACTGTATAGGTGAATTAGAAATAAGGTACAAAATATTATACATAAAGTTTGGCAGTGAATATGCATAATGATTATGTGTATGTTTAACTGATAATTACAATTTCTTAACTGTAGCTGAGTTATATAGTAATAAGCAGATTGTACATTTACTTGTGTTTTGTTTCATATGTGTAGTGTTTTGTTTAATTCCGATATAATGCAGTGTGATCGAATTATACACCTTACAAATGTAAAATCGCGAAAGAGTCGTTTTAGCTCGCTAAAATTTATTCGTCACTTTGTGAGGGGGGGGGGGAGAAGCAATTAAAACTAGTACATGCGCTGTTATTAGTATAACGTAAAGAAACTGTGCTGGGTGCGATTCAAACAAAAGAAAGAGTAAACAAAAGCTAATCTGGAAACCCTACCTCTCTCTATCTCTTGCGTCTTCGTATTGCTCAAGCTTGGAGGAGCTTTACAGACATAGTAGGCTAAAAAACCGGTACAGTGACAGGCAAAGAAGAATAAAGAGTTTGAAATGGATAGGGTCTTCCCTTTACGAGACATTTAGTTTGACACCCAGTGTGCTAATTTTCCGCCTGGTTGAAGCCGAGCGTTCCGGCCCCTAAGCCAGATTTATACGTCAATTTTCGGAACCTGTTGTTGCCGGGATGGGCGTAAGCTCCCGGAAATTGAAGTTATTTGTCTCCAAGATCTGTATCATGGAAATATTGATTATTATCGAGGGGAATATTCCACCAACGTTGCTTCTCTCCCTTAAGGAAGATGTATATGGTCTTCATGCTTAATAGACTTCCTTAAAAGCTCACATTTCTAAAATTCACATTCATTTATAGCCAGGAAGCGATGCGTATTTTTCTCAAAAGGGATGCCTGCATTAGTTTCCCCATTTTTTGTTATTCTTAGCGTTAAACCATACGAAGAATTTTATTTGGGGCTTATTTTCATTAATATGGGCTTTTAGACTTTAAAAATAGCTATTAATTCTTTACGGTTTAATGAGTTCCGAGTGGTGGTCATTTGAAAAGTTCTCCCAATGACCCAAAGATTGCAGCAGTAGTTCTGAAAACTTTTATTATCAAAACCCCCCATTTTCAATAGAAATACTTACGCAATAACGTAAGGATTTGTCAAGAATCGTACAAGCTATAGCGGTTTATTGCAGCGCGGGCACGTGTACGAGGGTAGGTCCATAAGTTTCCGGCCTCACCGATGCAGATTATCGCCTTCACAAAATCCTTATCTGCTGTCATACCTTATCTGTTAAGTAAATACTTGCAGCTGCAACTGTTCAGTTGTTCAGATATAGTTGCATAAAGAAGGCTATGTGTAGAAGATTGTGATATGTCCAAAATGGAGCATCGAGCTGTCATTAAGTTCTTCACAAAATAAGGACTTACTCCAAATGAAATTAAATAGCGACTGAACGGTGTATATGGGGAAGCACCCCCCTCATATTCTACCGTAAAAGAATGGGCCTAGCTTTTTCGGATGGGTCGAGAAAGCATTGGAGACGACATGCGTGCTGGTCGGCCCTTGGAGGTGCTCACTCCTGAAAACATCGCTCTTGTGGAAGGAGAAATTATGGAAGACCGTCGGCTCAAAGTTACAGAAATAGCAGCAAGGTTGGGTCTTTCTAAAACAACAGTCCTTCGAATTATTCATGAACATTTAAACATAAATAAGGTTAGTGCCTAAACTTCTTTCCTCAGTCCAAAAGCAGCAACGAGTCATCTGTTGTCAGGCATTTTTGGAGTTCTGCCGTGGTAACGAGAGAGAAGTTCTGCAAACCATTGTTATAGGGGATGAAACTATGATCCTCTAATATGATCTCTTGTTCAAAAGAGAATCAATGGAGTAGTGTTAACCTGGGGAAGCACCGCCTCTAAAGGCCAAGATCACTCACTCAACCAAGAAGATCATGGTCACAATCTTTTGGAACTGTGAAGGAATATTCTTCATTGACTTCAAGGAGAGGAACACCACAGTAAATGGGGAGTACTATGCTGGCCTACTGCACAGACTACGTGCCTCCATCAAAGAGAAAAGGCGAGGAAAGCTGAGTGGTGGTGTGTGCCTTGTTCACGACAACGCGCCTGCGCACACAGCTCTTGTTGCAAAGGAAGCTGTGAAGAAATATTTACTCTTCTCAAAACCCAAGAAGGACCTTCGAGAAAGGAAATTTAAGTGCGACGAAGAAGTGATGGATGCTGTTTATGCCCATTTTGCAGACAATACTCCTGGCTATTTTGAGAAATGTATTGCAATGAAGGGTAACTATATTGAAAAGTAAAATATAGTTTTTGTCTTTATTATACCTAGAAAATGGTTAGGCTGGAGACAGCGATTTTATGCGTTTTAAACAAAATAAAAACGTTTTTTTTCTACTCCCTTTGAAATATAATACTAAAGAAATGGCAGCCTCCCCCCCCCCTCCAGTATGCGGTACATATAGTTGTTATTGATCATTTGTGTAGAGTAGGCTGAAACATGAAAAGTTTAAATTAATAGAAAATATAATTTATATTACATATACCAGGACAATTACTCCTATAAAAGTTGTCCTGTTCAAAATTATGGCACATGAACAATTAATAGGGGAGTAGCGCTAGCATTTGGAGAGTCTTGCATGTTCTTGCGACAATAGTTACAAAGTGTCCCTTAGAACGTTTACTAAGTCATGGAGAAATAGTTGAAAGTACCAAATAATTCATATTCATTCCTCTAAATATAATAAATGTAACCCCTTCAAAACCATCTGACAAAATTGTCTTTGACTGAAGAAGGAGAAGTTTCATGTAATTTGTCGGCATTAAATCTGTGCCTGATGTAACTGGACATAATTGACTAAACTGTTTCACTACAGGATGAACTAAAAGTTTCTATCCATGTTCATGAGATAATGGTTTGTAGTGCATAATTTCTCGGCCTCGAACAGAAATGACAGCGCTAATGCAGTGATGATTTTCCATTAAGTTGGTAGATCTGTTATAAACATTTCTGAAAAATTTCAAGCCTTTCTAAGCCTTGTTACCTACAGCTATCTGAAGCAAGATATTTGTTTATATTTGTTGATACGGATAAAATTGATTATCGTGCAGTTACTGTTTCCTGTCAAGAAAAAATTCAAGACAAATGCGAAAAAAATCGCAACCCACAATATGATCGAAACATCGTTCAGACTTTTCTCAAAAGATGTGCTGCTACTTCACGACAATGCTTACTCCCATACTGCTGCGCTTATAGTGAATACATTTTAAATGTGAGGTGAACATACCCTATACAGTTCAGACATCGCGTTATAAGCCTCGTTTGTTTATACCTTTAGAAGAATATTTACGGAGTAAAAAGTTTGTAGATAATGGATATTGGAGGCAGTGCAACATTGGCTAAAGGCCAAACCAAAAAAGAAAATCCGTAAACGTGTTTCGAAGCACTATCGACAATAATAGCTCAAGTAAGGCATTTAAAAAGTTATAACTGAATTCCGGTTATTTACTGACTTTTCGAAATGGAGTATTCTGAAAATAGGGAATGGGTATAAAAAGCTGCAGTATCACAATTTACCATTAACATTAAGAAATAAACAAATTAATATAACGCACGGTAAAAGAATGTCAAGAAAAACTAGTCAATACTGACATTTTATATTTCTTACTTTGCTGAAAACTTCTAGAAAGAAGGCAAGCAAGTAATAACAAAAGACTTGGCACCCCTGACGACTGCCATAAACAGGTGCTGCATTGCAGTGAATGGATCCCATGGTGAAAGAATGCGTTTTAGCGGAGGTACCTACCTACCTGATGCTTCCTTCATAGCCGAAACCTGGGCAACAGACCTCGGGATTTCACACTTCCTGCCATATGGACAAGGAATGTGTTTACAACCAACAGGGTGACATAAGCCCCATAAATAAATCGGCAACGGAATGTCATACAACTATCACATTATTTATGTATTTAGACACAGGCCTGAAGGCTCTGTTACGGTTTCTATCGACAGGATTAAGAGATAAAACCAGCAGCAGGGACTGAGAACAAAACGGAAGACATGCATCGAATATCCGTCACAGGAAGCTCGCGCCTCTTACCGGAGAACGACCATGAGACAGATTAAATAATAACCGCACTTTGATCTCGAGACGGAATTTAGAGTCCAGTCCTTGATAAGGCACGAGAAGATGTGTATATTACATTACATGTATCATTTCTGCAACGACTTTGTTCAGCACGCTTGCCTAGACAAAAGATTTCTAACCGTAACACCACCCGTTCCATTCAGTATGCATATATTTTAATGTCCTTTCATAACCCAACAAATGCCACATTCAATACAGGAACAACACGCACAACATGGACATTTTAATGAAAATCCCAACTTTTGTAGCTCCGCAATACGGACCTATCTGAAACATTTGTGAGTGTCAAAATGTTTTCAATCATCTAAGAAGGGAAATTTATCCTGACAAAAATTCTCTACTATGGGCAATAAGTTCTTCAAGTAGTTGGTACCTCTTCATGTAAAAATTATCTTTCTCAATAGTTCCTAAAGTTAGGTAGCTACAAAAATGATAAGGGAATAGAACTGGCAAAGTAATACTCAAATATAGAAGAACCAAACACATTAAGGAGAGGAATACCGATATAACTGTTTCGACAAGTAAATCGCAGCACACAGATTTCTACATACACTACCTTATTACAGACCCAAAGGAGATAGGTCCATATGTTTCCGGCCTAACCATTTTCTATGTATGATAAAGACAAAAACTGTATTTCATATTTCAATACCCTTTATTGCAATACAATTCTCACATCTTTGAATTAACATTTCAATCCCCCCCCCCCCAAGTAGTCAGAAGTCTTGTCTGCAAATGGGCATAAGCAGCATCTATCACTTCTTCGTCACACTTAAATTTCCTTCCTCGAAGGTCCATCTAGCTGGGAGCTAGATCTGGGCTGTAGGGTGGATAGTCGCTACATTTCTTCACAGCTTCCAATAGGTGTGAGAGGACAGGCGTGTTGTCGTGAAGAAGGCGCACACCACCACCACTCAGCTTTTCTCGCCTTTTCTCTTTGATGGAAGCACGTAGTCTGTGCAGTTGGCCAGCATAGTACTCCCCATTTACTGTGGTGTTCCTCTACTTGAAGTCAATGAAGAGTATTCCTTCATAGTCCCAAACTAATGTGGCCATGATCTTCTTGGTTGACTGAGTGACCTTGGCCTTTAGAAGCGGTGCTTCGCCAGGTTTACGCCACTCCATTGATTCTCTTTTGGACAAGGCTCATAGTAGAGGACCATGTTTCATCTTATGTAACAATGGTTTGCAGAACTTCTCTCTCGTTGTCACGACAGAGCTCCAAAAATGTCTGACACGAGATGACTCGTTGCTGCTTTTGGACTGAGGAAAGAAGTCTAGGCACTAACCTTATTCATGTATAAATGTTCATAAATAATTCGAAGGACTTGTTTTAGAAAGACCCAACCTTGCTGCTATTTCTGTAACTCTGAGCCGCCGGTCTTCCACAAGAGCGAGCGATGTTTCAAATAGTCTTGAAGAACGGGCTTGTATGTACGGTACATATGTGAAAATGTATTACTCAAGAGAGGTTGTAAGACGATTCGGAAGAAAACATCCTGGCAATCGTGTACTAGGTAGAGAAACTGTTCGTCAACTTGTTGAAAAGTAACGATAGACAAAATCAAGAAACGTGTTTCGAATTGCAGTGTTCTTACGGAAGAAAATTACATTAAAATACAGGCATTTTCTATACATATTCCGGCAATGTATTGCCGCTGAGGGGCATCATTTTGAACATTTCTTACAACACAGGCTAGCGCTTATTATAATTAGTTTTTAATACAGTATCAGTTATGCTTTCAACAATAATATAAGTATTAAAAAAAATATTAACTTTTTTTATTGTTTCGGCAGGTAGCCTAAGGCTGAAATAACCTCCCTGTATCTACCCAAACATGTGTAACAATAAATCCACTCAGAGGTTTGGTTCAAGAATCAGAACAATACTGCCTGTAGTGAAGGTATGGGGTTTTTCGTTTTGTTTTAATATTATGTATATTTGAAGATTGATGAAAATATGCTAGTATAAGTTTTATAAGGAAGATCAGGAAGATATGTTTGTAAAAATAGGTAGGTAGTAAGTTTTGACACTCAAACAGAAAGCAGTTAGATCTTTTACAAAGTTAAAATTAAGTCCGCAGATAAATCCTTTGTGCTGTTTCAACAATTTTTTTCATTGTTCATTCTTAATTTTTGTAAGACAGTTAGAGCTAGGTCTGATAGAAAAATAAATTTTTGTGAAATTTGTCAGATATTCAAAGAGAATTAAATAAAAAATCGGAATTAGAAGGAATGTGTACGGCAAATAAAAAAGAAGCTGATAATGTAGGAAAACTTTAACGAACACAGATTTCTGCAATCTTTTAAAACAAACAGTCATTTTTCTGTGCTATGATTTTTTAAATAAACAAGTAAATGTCTGCTGTACACATTGTAATGCAAAGTGTTTCAGTGGGGATTAGCCTGTGAGTATACCATTGCACAAAAAACGTCTTGCAGCATCTTCGTATCAATGCCCATTTCGGCTACACAAAGCAAAGGTGTATCAATGTCTGTCACTTTTCTTTATAAAGGCACGCAGTGAAAAGAAATCAGATCGTAGATAAAGCCCCTCGGTCTGTCAGTCGTCCATTTATCTGTACGTGCCTTTCTTGGTTGGAAATTTTCTGTTGCTAGGTATCGATATAAATAATTTCTTTGTGCGGCCTGTCTGGAAAAAACTGCGCGGTCTCGAGTATGGGCAGCGCACTTAAGAGCCACTCAATGGGTCTTGGTTTCAATTGCTTTTCAGTGGAACACGTTTTACCTTTCTTTTAAATGTGACTGGCCTCTTTGAAGCCACAAAAGAATAAGTAAAACTGTGATGCCACAAAATTGTATAAGCGTTTTCAGGATAATAACCTCGTTGTTTTAACCAAATGACTTGACTCAAGGATTGCATATTCGGAAGCTATCAGCTTTGATCCCCAGTGCAGATTAACCTGATTGGGCTTTCCTCTCAAGCCATATACAGTTTTTTTTCCAAAAGCATATTTCTTCAAGCATTTATTGCCATATTCGTTCAATGAAGTTAGAAAAACAGTACAGTTGGAGTAGAAAAATCCAAAAGGATATTGTAGAGTTGGAGAAAACAAGAAACAAAGGTTGTAAAAAATATTTTAAGATATTATTACTTCTCCCTTCTTAAATGGAACAAAGCAAAGGTGTATTTCTAAATATGGCTGTTCAAATACTTAAATAAGTATAGCGTAGAGGAACTATTTGCTCAGAGGCCTCTTCTTTCAGGCTTGAATACGCTTTACATATAACTCAAGGTCTTGGATCGGCTCTGGTGGTTTTTCGGGCGTAAAAATCTAAACTATGGGCTTCCTTCGGAAGGTAAGTAAAGCCGTGGGTCCCGTGTCGTACATTTACGGCACGAAAAAGAACCTCAAGCCTGAAAGAAGAGGCCGCTGAGCAAAATTTATGGGCCGCTTCACCCCTGAATTGAATGGGACGGCTGATGACCTGAGCTGTTAAAGAGCACCCGTAAATAAATCAATCAACAAAATCAAGAGCTTGGTCTCTCATAAAGCACGGACAATTTTTTTTAACTGAGGAAGTAAAATTTATTGGTAAAGTAACAGACTGTGCATTAATGAACAAAACTGAATATATTATGACCCATTTAAAACTACTTAATTTGAATGATATAACATAGAATCTTAACAGCATGGAACAGAACAAGGCAACAAACCATCTGAAAACACAACACTACACACTTTGGTATATAGTCATGTTTAAATAAACATTTAATCTGTAAAATAAACGCGATTAGGAATATCAACTATTTGTTCCAAAATTTAAAAATTACTATGTTACAATAGTTTTATAAGCGAGATATTTTACTATAATGAACGTATTTGTATTATTAATAGATTTAGCTGCAAATAGATTTAATTAAAGCATTAACTTTGATTCATAATCAAAACAATTCTATTTAAAATGAATTAAATATTAAAAGTTAAAAAAAACTCAATGTAGATATTGAGGGGGAAATTTAAATTCAGCATTGAATACATTGTAAGTTACATCATCAATAAATACCGCCATGGGAGGTCGAAGTCGTTAAGGCGCGGAATTTGAAGGGTAGGTACCCTAAACTTAGGCCTGAATGTATGGTGTTTAACGCCCTTTTTTGCTACAGAGGACCACAGGCGATAGACACTGATGATACATGAGATGAAATGATATATTGGGAAAGGATTTATTTTTATGGAAGGAATCGTTCCAGGCCTAAGTTTAGGGTACCTCCCCGGCATTTGCCATTTGTGAGGACTGAGTAAAACCTGGAAATAAACCTCAGTCAGGAAGGACGGACGGTCCTGGCGGTATTCGAACCCAGACCTCCCGCTCACGAGTCCGAGACTTAACGACCTCGGCCACCCGTGGCGGTAAACTTAGACCTGGAACGTTTCCTTCCTTAAAAAATTTCATTCCCAATACACCATTTCGTTTTATGTATCACCAGTGTCCACCACCTGTGGTGCCTCAATAGTAAAAACGGGCATTAAACACTATTTAAAAAAGCACCAATAAGTAACGTTTTCATCCTATAACTAAATGTTATTCTTTCCCAATTTAAACAGCAATAATAACAATTCAGATTACCAGGCAAGAATATATTTAAAACGTCTTTAAAATTGAATTATGTAAGTTAGGGATGATATCTGCAAAGTGGGATTGACCGGGGGTGAATAGGTAATACCTAGCGAATAGTTTTTTGCAAGAGGATTCTTGGGCTCCTCGACCATCCTAACCTTTTATACCTCCATCCCCAAAGGGAACCTTCAGAAGAGAAGTGCGATACAATGGAGTGGCCAGGAAACCGAGAGGCGGATGCAAACGCTGGCAGGCCCTCAAGAACTATTTAATCAAGGTATTACTCCTAAAAATCCTCCCCCGTGTCCTCCAGATGCTATAACAGGGTCTTACTTCTTGGCGCAAGCCACCGCCACGCCTGACGCTTCCGACCGTACAAGTGATATTATGAAATGAATGGAGTGCCGAAAGTTCGTGGAAAGTAAATCTATCCCAGCGTACCCTTCGTGAAACCGTGAAAAAACCAAAGATCTACTCCAGCGGAATTGGATCTGAAACATCCAGAATGCGTTAACGTCTGAGCGACCTCATTCGCTGGGTGGAACCTGAAACATAGTTGTTCATACTGGAACTTTTGGTATATCACTTTTTAATGTCAACATAAAAAATTTATTAACTTTTATTCAAAAGGATGTAACATAAGGCACAAATGGTCATGAATAACTTTATAATGTTACGTGTTTAAAATTTTTTTCTACAACGGGTACTAAAAGAAAAATAACAGTAGTCAATTGTTTTAAAAACGGATGTTATTAGCTTTAATGCTAGTGAGAAAAGTAAACAATCACTCAGCTGTTCAAACAACTGACAATCAATTTGAGGAATCTACTTTTAATAGTGCAAAAATAAACGACGTTCCTCTTTTAAAACAATTGACAAACATACTGAGAGCAGAGAATTCAATAAATTATTCCGACAGCTTTGCTGTATGGCAAGGTGGTTGCATAAAAGTGTATCTATAATCCGTTATTTGTTTATCTAAGCGCTAAAACCTGCGTCGAGTGCATATTTTAACGTTTATGTTGTAATTGCAGCATGCCGGAGCACGCGGAAGTTACATTGCACTAAATCATTTCCTTCTCCACCCCCACCTTGACTCCATCATCGCGGTACCAGGCTACATTAAACGTCTGTGGCGCAGCATTCCTGCGGGCTGTGTTACAAATGATGCGCTAGGGATGTACATTGCACCTTCAACCCATTGCACTCGCCAGGGGGTGAGGAAAATTCCTTACTTCCTGCTTCTTAACTTCTTTGTTGTGAATTTTGCGATTGGTGGAACATATTTTTATATTGAATGAGGAAGCTAGGAGTGCAATATACTGTTTGATATCCATTAAACGAATAAAAAGTGCGTAACAAAGATAAACTCTTACACGTTCTAGGTCTATATAAGGGGCATTAACATGAAACTAGATAATTTATATAATTAATTGCCCTATGATGCACTCTAGAGGAAACGCAGGAATTTCATCATAGCGGAATGCCCTAACGGAAATAAATACAAGATATCTCCAGAGGCTTTGATTTCTAACGTATACTCATTTGCTTTTCGTCAAAAAAATGAAGAGTTAATTGAATTGTTCTTCAAACGTTTCTGAGTTTTTATTTATCGATGCTTTCTCTCTCTTTCTCTCCAGCCACAAACGCCACAGACCGCCAGCTGACCTTTAAAGGATTGTCCGAAGCAGTGTTAATTTTCTGAATGCTATTCTTTTATTCCGTTACTGCACGATAAAGTCCAGCAGTTCACTCGCTAACTTAAACCTAACCTACCAAGCGGTAACGTTTTGTCATCTGTAAAGGTGAGGCTGTTGCGTGAGTTTTTCTTCGAAAGGGGCAATTCCCAAAGAAGAATCCGTTATAGTGAACTACTTAGCAAAATGTTAAACAATAGCAGAAATATTACCAATGGCGCACGGAAGAATGTTCTGTCACCAGAAAAAGTTGCCGTCAGTCGCTATGGCAACATGCACGAATTGAGATTCGAAATAATTTCACAGTTTAACTCGGTAGGAAGATATTTTCGTCAATTGAGAGCGTCATTGATACTTTAATTGTTACTATTATAGCTTTTTTTTTTTTTTTTTTTTTTTTTTTGTATTTTGAAAATTAACGGAATGAAAATGGGACAAATCGTTGGAATAAGTAGACGGAGGTTATTTGAGAAATAAAATTTATATTTTGCAAAAATAACTGTGTTTAACTTGATTTTTCCCAAAATTGCAGTGAAATTATTTTGAATATTGCCCTATTTTGCCCACTGTACATTTTAAAAAATGTTAGGTGATGAGTTTTGAAACTGATTAACTCATGTTTTTGTTTCTGATAAATGCTCTGTATGTCACGCAAAGAAAGAGAGCGCCGTGGAAGCTGCAGAAGAGCTCGTCTCGAGAGACAAAAGCGACTTTCAGCACATACCTGCTACTTAAGAGGCGCTAACGCTGGCGTTACTGCGAGCTAAAATGAAAGAGAAGAAAACGCTGCGTGCTCCCTCATTCTTGCCGTTGCTCCGTTGTCGCGCTGGCGTTCGACTGGTTTGGGGGCTGCAAGAGTTTGATATAAACAGAAACAAAACACTAACGCCGTGTCTGCCTGCCGGCTAATTAATTGTATCACTGGGATGCATCCCAAGAACAGCAGCAGCAGCTGCAAGACACAAAGACGGGCAGACCCGGCCGGAGCGGGGGATATTTTTAGATTTTGTAGGAAATATGAATAAAGCATGTTTATGTCGTTAAGAAAGAACAAAAGACTGCGTCTCTCAGCTCCAAGGTGAGAAAACACTCTCGCCCATTGTAAGGAAAGCAGGGACGCTTCTTTAAGATGAACCTCTCACAACTCTTCAATTGCTTGCCTCACAGGGACCCCACTTCGGTTCCGGACAGGCATATAGCACCTGTTGTTTTAAAGCGTATGTTTCAGCCTCTGCTAACTAGGGAATTTTATCAATTAAAAAGTTGCTTTTAGTACATTTTTAAAAAGAATGCCAAAAATTCATTAAATTAGAAACTTTATTTACCAAATATTCTATTGAGAAACTTTTGCAATAAGGGAAAGTAGACGATTTTACAGTTATGTTATTAGGGATAAGGTATTTAAAAACTCTGCATTTTTTTTAATGGTGTTAACACACATTTTTACTACTGAGGCACCACAGACGTTGAACACTGGTGATACATGAAATTATATGATACATTGGGAAAGGATTTTTAAGGAAGGAAACGTTCAAGGCCTAAGTTTAGGGTACCTCCCCGGCATTTGCCATTTATGAAGACTAAGGAAAACCTGGAAAAAATCTCACCCAGGAAGGAAAGTCTTGTCAGAAATCAAACACCAAACCTCCCGCTCACGAATCCGCGCCCTAACGACCTCGGCCAGCCGGGCGGCGTGAAGTTAGCGTGAAAATGTGGTCTAAGAAGTTGATGCAAATAAAAAGTACGACATTTACGGTGTGATAAGCTAATGCCCTGAAATTAAGTTTTTCAAAAATGAAACTTACTGTTGTTTAAGCGCTTATCTCCTCAGCATTACGGAATGATTTTAAAGAGATTTTTATTAATGCTTACTTTATATGCAATTAATTATGCTTAAACACCGCCAGGGTGACTGATGTCTTTAAGGCGGGAGGTTTGGGGTTCGAATCCCACCAGGACCATCCTCCCTGACTGTTTTTGTTTTTTTCCAGGTTTTCCTCAGTCCTGATAAATGGCAAATGCCAGGGAGTTATCCTAAACTTGGGCCTGGAACGTTTCCTTCCTTAAAAAACAAATCCTTTCAGACCTTCCTTTCTTAGAAAAATTATTAAACAGGTACCGGGAATTGAACCCAGGTCTCCAGACCAGCAGTCAGTCATGCTAACCACTAGATCAGGGGAGGTGGTATTACAATGAGATATAAATATAAATTTCTAGTCAATGTGCCATTATTTTAAGTTTTTTAAGCAAATTGTGAATACATATTGCAAATTTATCATGTTTGTATACATGCTATGAATTTGTTGTCTCGTGTTTTACTAATCAAGATATAAATGCATATCACGAATCGCGAAGTTAATGGCTATCTGATATTATACATTCAAGAGCTTCTTCTAATTGGCTATGATAAGCAAAATCATATAATCACCAAGAGATTAACGAAGGTACAAACCAGTGTACATTTAATGTCTCTAAAAAACGTTTCGCAGTTTGCGGAAGGTGATGTTCTGGTGGTGATATATCACGTTTGTGATTCAGTCACCAGATCGTGACTGGCTTATATGAGTCACTCGTTTGTCGTGGTATTCAGCAAGTATTAATAAAAACATCGGCGCAGCAACACCCGATGTCCCTCAATGCAGCACCTGTTCGGAATTCTGTACCTTGACCTTCTGGGATTATGACTCAGGTCAACTCCAATGCACAACGGTACATTTGTAACAAATTTGGTATCGTTCTTTTAGTCTACGCAGGGCTTTTGTATATAAAGTATTATGTATGTAAATGTTTTTAATTTCGATAGCTTGCCAGTTCTAACTCGTTCTAGCCTAGAATGTTTATATATTGTTATTGGTAGGATAGATTTATTTGTCTTAAAAATAAATTGTTACAAAAGTCTATACTATTGATACATTTCTCTGTCTAACGGGTATGAACCTTTTTCATATGCCTTCATTACATTCAAGCATATTAATCCCTTTATTTTTACTAGTCTCTATCTAATTGATGGGCAATGAAATGAAATCTTAGAAAACAACATTTTTATTGGCCAGTTAATGTATGTGTATACAAACGGATCTTTGTTTATTTATTTGTAAATGGTATAACTGTAGAATATGCTGTTTTCTCTTAGAAGAAAATTACGGTATTCGCATTATTCTGTTGAAAAATTAAGAAGAATGATAAGTGGTTGTTAGGAGATTCCAGAAGCAAGTCTTGTGTTTTAATCTGATTGGTGGTTGGGAGTTCTCCCACTTAGTGGCAAGTCCTGGGGAACGCTAGGAAAGTGTTTGTTGGAAATAGACCAGAAACATATGAACATCTGAACTCAATATAGGTGTGTTGACATAATAAACACTCACTATTTCATACCAGGGTAGGTCCATAAGTTTCCGGCCTCGCCAATAAGGATCCAAATCCTTATCTGATACCATACCTTATCTGTTAAGTAAATACTTGCCGCTGTAACTTCCGCTGGGTTCAGTTGTTCAGATATAGTTGCATAAAGAAGAATGTGTAGAAGATTGTAACATGTTCAAAATGGAGTTTCGAGCTGTTATTAAGTTCTTCATAAAAGAAGGACTTACTCCAAATGAAATTAAACAGCGATTAGACGGTGTATATGGAGAAGCATCTCCCTCATATTCTACCGTAAAAGGATGAGCCAAATTTTTTCGAATGGGTCGAGAAAGCATTGAAGACGAACAGCGCGCAAGTTGGCCCTTGGAGGTGCTCACTCCTGAAAACATCGCTCTTGTGGAAGGAGAAATTATGGAAGACCGGCGGCTCAAAGTTACACAAATAGCAGCAACGTTGGGCCTTTCTAAAACAAAAACAGTTCTTCGAATTATTCATGAACATTTAAACATGATTAAGGTTAGTGCAAGATGGGTGCCTACACTTCTTTCCTCTGTTCAAAAGCAGCAATGAGTCATCTGTTGTCAGGCATTTTTTGAGCTCTGCCGTGGTAACGAGAGAGAAGTTTTGCAAACCATTGTTACAGGAGATGAAACTATGGTCCTCTACTATGATATTTTGTCCAAAAGAGAATCAATGGAGTGGCAGGTGTAAACCTGGCGAAGCAACACCTCTAAAGGCCAAGCTCACTCATGAAGATCATGGCCACAATCTTTTGGGACTGTGAAGGAATACTCTTCATTGACTTCAAGGTGAGGAACACCACAGTAAATGGAGAGTACTATTCTGGTCTACTGCACAGACTACGTGTTCCCATCAAAGAAAAAAGGCGAGGAAAGCTGAGTGGTGGTGTGTGCCTTCTTCACGACAACGGGTGTACCATATTTTAGAGAAAAACTTGAGACACTGGGAATGCATTCGGAATTTGAAACTGCCTTTGTGCTGACATATAATTATTATAATCTCAATTATTTTGTTAAAATATTTTCTGTTGATTTTAACAACATTTATATTTATAAAATAGGGCTAATTAAACTGATAGAGTTTGGGGGGACACAGTAAGATGATCCATGTAATTTTAAAATGATAATGGCGAAATAAATCGCCAAGAGAAATTACATGTATTCTTAAAAAAAAAAAAATTAATCGAAAGGGTTTGGTTTAAATCAGAGCGACTTATTTAATTTTAATTGAAACCCCCTGTATACATAAATTAATGTTAACCATCATAACTAAGCTATCATAACTATAATATATCAATGTTGATTTTCTCAATATCAAGTATACCCCATAAATTTCGTTTCATAGCATGTACTTTCCATAATTGTACATTTAAATTAACTTTCGTCTGTTTACATTTCATTATATTTGTAATAAAAAGTAACATTTCCATTATTTAATTGTGATTTTATTCACTTGTAGTTGGTTGGTGTAGATGGCCCCGGTTGTGTTTGTGAATACGTGTTTCAATTGTTTCGTTTCTACCTTCCTGGAGATGCACCATCGGGAGCGTAGCCACAAACGGCCAGAACTTGAGGAAGGCAACCCAAACCAACCGTATCTCTATTATTATAAAGAAATTATACACACACAACAATCGTAACTGTAAAAGAAATGTTCTTCATGGAGTCTTCAGTAGTGAAATTACGAACATAAGGGGGTGCAATATAATTAACATTACACAATTGCTCTACAAAACAATTATACAAGTTAGCCCTGATTATTTTCTGAAGAGATTTATTTTTATGATAATTGTTCATTGCTGTTTTATTATAGTTTAAAATAAAGTTCTTGATTATTAATTATTTTATCATAATTAATGGAAAATGAGAAGACTAGGTGTATTATTAAAATAAATTGTTTTTGACAATCCGCACAAACGTTAATAAATATTATTATGCTTCTAAACAAAGCGGCTGTTTGTAAGCGTATCTTTGTACATGTGTGTATTTTGTTTTTAATACAGAAACTAGCGACTTTTTCGTGCAGGTAAAGTATTTGTGTGGGTTGATACACTGAGATCCACAGAGAGATAAATGAGATATGTGAAGGAGATGTAACGGTTATAAAACGCATGTGCTTTTGGGTGAGGCAGTTGCAGGAACGTGGGTTTGCTGGAAAAAGGCATGGAAACGTTCTTAGGAACACGGCATAGCCCACAATAAGGTCATTATGTAAAAGTTTTTACCAGTATTGCCAACAAAACAGTTCCATTTTTGTTTATTTTTTTCCTTCTGATGAACATCGCTTCTAAACCGGAGGGTTGGCTGAGGCGACAACGTCCTTGGTCAAATCTTGCCGCGACCAACTTGACTGAGTTTTTTCGTAGTTTTTCTCAGTTCGTTTTAAGAAAGCGAAAATGCTGAGTTAGTGTTTCTCTGCCACGAATTCACTTTCCAGTCTATTGTGCATCTATCTGTGTTTGTCATTAATATCCTATAAATGAAAGCTTTTTCGGAACAAAATAACCACACTATCCGTCATAACCTCTCCAAGCTTCTGTAACACAGATCAAGTTATTTCTATGCAGATATAACAGAGGGCTTAATTTTCTGTACACCTGCCTATTGCTTCCCATTGCGACAAACTGGCATACAATCTCCACAGGGTTTAGGTCTATGGTGGTCTGTTCCATGACACTTAACACTTTTCCCTTGTGGGTCTGGCAGTGTGCATTGTCCCGTACCGTGCACTCTTCGCAAACACAACAGACACAAGGCTGCACAGCGCTCGCACTTTGCAGTTACAGAACAGCGTTTACATATGAAGGTCATGAAGCACTCAGTCTGGTCTTATCATTTTGAAACCTGACTATTTTCTGTCTTCCGACCTTTGCGCAATGAAAGCACATGTAGCTACCCTACGATAAACGTAATGTACTTCGGAAGTTATGCCATGTATTTATGAAAAATTCTGTTAATTTTATTTCTGATATTATGTGTCTTTTTATTATTCGAAACTGTGTTTATCCCCTTTATTCTCACTATTGCGGGTTTCAATGCATCAAAATGAATTAAATTTTACAGATTAGTGGTAAACCATTTGCAGTTCTTGTAATTTCTACCATATTTTCCAGATACATTTATGAAAATAATTTTAAGCAAGAAAGCGAACTTATAAAGGAAATAGTTATACTAAAATCCTTTTTTTTTTTTCAAAATGCTAAATTACTTTGCAAAAGCACAGCACAGAGAAGCAATGCATAGCCATTCTTGCTACCTGGCCATGTCCTGTTTTGTTTGCTATTAGCTGTCAAGTCTATCTTATGATCTGAATGGTGGTGTAATCATCCTGAAAATGCATAATGTTTAGTCTCTCCGAAATGTCGTTTTGGTCTTTACATCTAACTTGTTAGGCCCGAAGCCTTCTCTTAGCAGATATAATGTAACTTTTAAAACATGGGATTTAAAAATCAGTGTGTTAAAAATAACGGTAAATTTTGATCCGTGTTAAAGTCTTTCATTCATTGGTCGAGAGGGAAATTTTATTACATGCTTGCGGCCAAATAGATATTTTGAATAACTTATGCAATTGTGGTATATTTATTGTGGCAATATTTTTAAATGCTATATTGCTGAGTAATATATTAATTCATTTTCAAGCTGAAAACTGTTTTACATGTGCATTACATTTACATTTATTATTGCTTTGCTATTGTTATTTATTCTTCTTCCGTATTGTAACGTTTACTTTCTCCGACCACATCTTGGGAGTTTTTCCTTCCAATATATTTCTAATTTAAAACTTGTTTAGATATTAAAGAACGGAAGTCGAATTCTATTTATTGAGTTACAGAAAAGCCATAAGAGCACGAGAAAATACAGGCAACACCCGAATTACAAGAAGAAATGGGTGGAATGGCTGGTAGAAGCAAGGAAACGTGAAGGAGTAATAAAGCTAAAATATAAACAGAATCAGGTGGAAAGATGAGGAATGTGGTGGCGAAAAGGGGTTCTAAAGAGAACAGCAATAAGAGAGAAAAATTTAAGAGTAATGAAAGAGAAAAATATAAAACGGAAGCAAAACAAAACGGTTTTGGGAAGGAATAAGAGGCACAAGAAAATCAAGGAAGACAGAGTAGACAACAAAAAAAAAAAAAAAAAAAAAAAAATGAATGAATGAATGAATGAATGAATGAATGAATGAATGAATGAATGAATGAATATATTGAGAGCATTATAATGATGGTATAATTAAAAGATTAGAAAACAATGCACAAAAATTGCTAATGAAAAGAAAATAAAAGGTATATAGTAAAATTAGAAGAAACAAGAGATTTTTTTAATGGTGTTTAACGCCAGTTTTTACTACTGAGGCACCACAGACGGTGAACACTGGTGATACATGAATTGGGAAAGGGTTTATTTTTAAGGAAGAAACGTTCCAGGCCTAAGTTTAGGGTACCTTCCCGGCATTTGTCATTTATGAGTACTTAGGAAAACCTGGAAAAAACCTCAGTCAGGGAAAGGTACTGGCGGGATTCGAACCCCAGACCTTCCGCTCACGAGTCCGCGCCTTAACGACCTTAGCCACCCGTGGCGGTTACAAGAGAATGTAAGAAATACAGAAACTAAAATAGGTAGAACATTTCCTCTGTAGAAAATATGAATGAAATGGCTATAAGAAGTCCTGATAAGAGGGCGGTGCATTCACTGTGACACTATCAACTGTGCGCTGGGAGATAAGCACAGGTTTACGGCGCCAACCATGCCGAGACGGCAAACTAGCGCCGTTTTATTTATCTTGCCATTGTTTGGTTAATTTTCTTCTTGCAGCCTTCCCCGAAGCGAACGAACGGCTCCTTGTCCCTCTGCAATTGCTCGTGTCTTTCTGACGAAACTTTATTTCTGGTGTTCCAGTGTAACGCTGTTTACAGCATGCGTCCCATGAATTTCATGGCGCTGGTAACAACGACGCTTTATCCTACGGCAATTATATCACGTGCCAGGCGAATTCCTTGCTTTCAATTACTTCACTGTAGCGAGTGTTTCCAAAATCGGTTGGTAAACAATAGTGAGGGAATACCAGCGAACGTTTTCATTTGTTTGTAATGTTAGAATAGTTTTATTAGATTATAAGCATGTATTATGTTTGTGTTATTATTTACATATGTCTTGATACTATCTAATGTGCCTAACAGTTATTACGAAACAAATTTATAAACTAGTACATTGACATCTGAAAGCAAATAACAGGATTCTGTACTAGGATCTAAATACACTTTATATGCGTCCTATCACAAAGAATAGTACGCCAAGAATAAGAGTATTGCAAATATCACTTAAAAGTTGCATGAATTAGTCAAGCTTTACCTACCATGATTCGATATAACATATTTTTGCGAATCTAATGCGTTATCGAATGTAATGCGCATCCTAAATTAGAAACTTAAAACCATAAAAAAAGAATTTCACATATAGTTACGGCGTCTTAAAGATAAGTGCGTCCGCTACATAAACAATTAGAACATAGAATTTATATGTGGATTATTGTTGCATATTGGAGCACGCAGGACCAAACAAATGCTGTTGCCTGGACAGTTGGCCTAGGTCAAGGAAGAAAAAGTTGTTTCTTATGGTGTCACTAGTCACAGGTTATGTGCTTAAATGTAGAGGGGGTTCATGGTCAAATGATCACAACTGAGTAACATTTTTTGAAAGATGCTATCTGTATAGTTTTTAGTTATTTATTTATACAGAAGATGCCAAAAATGTATACACCCTTCAAGCAAAGAAAAAAAACTGTGTTAACATAGCAAAACTAAATTCACACAAACAGAAAATGATGAGCACTAATCATCTTAGACTTTTACAGTTACAACAGTTGCTCAAAATGTCCACCATCGGCGTCGATACACTTCTGAGTACGTTGAACTACTGATTGAGCAACGTTTGCGAAAGTGTCCTCAGCACATGCCCTTTCAACTTCTTCCCGAAGTGCTGTCAGTGTAACTGGTTTTCTACGGTATACAACATCCTTAAGAGTTCCCCATAGGTAGAAGTGCAACGGAGGTAGATCCGGAGAACGCGGTGGAAACTCAATCGGGCCTCTTCGTCCTATCCAGTGCCTTGGATTCAGTGCGCAGGGCTTGTTGCTATGCGAGTTCTCCCAGATCTGCCCTTGTGAACATCGCATACGGTACCACGAGTCTCAACTTTGTCCGGAATGCAAGCAATTGTTACTCACGTTGGCGGTTCTGTTCTGTACACACGTCTCCATTGCCTTTGAACTTCAACGTCATTTTCGGTTTTCCAATACCACTTCAATATTGCTTTCCGCTGTTCAAACGATAATCCTGACTCCATTTAGTTGTAGCAACGCTAGCATAAGGTAACGTGAGTACATCTGTTTACAGAACATCATACAATAATCTTGGCTTCGTATGTTCATTGTTGATTTACCTGTCACGTAGCAACGCTTTGCTTTTAGAATTCTTCAGTGATAAAATAGTCTTAATGCTAGAGGGTAGATCCATAAGCTTCCGGCTTCGCCGATAAGGATTATCATCTTCACAAAAGCCTTATCTGGTGTCATTTCACGTTAAGGGAAACAATAATATAAATATATCATATAACAGCAAAAACGATTCAAATAAATACATGTGTACAATTATAAAATGTACATAAGTATTGTTCCAATTTATTAATGAGTGAAATTCGTCAGAAACTTTATGAACACACTGTTGTATAAAATTTCAAAATTTTGTATTCTCTACATTTTTTTTAAAAAAAAATCCCACTATAATTCCTGCCTTTTAAATATTTGCTACGTATTTCTATGCAAAATTCTTTAATCAATTTATTGCCGAGTGTTGGTATCACAGTTTAAGAAATTTGTTTTAAGATCGTTGTGTTAATAGTTAAGTTGAAATGATTCAATGAGAAATATCTAAATAATTGATAACCATGCACGAATCGAGTAAAGCAATTGTTAAAATTTGGTTTTAATCGGTACTTAATTCATCATTGTTGTGAACAATGACGAACACGTTGTTGTGAACACACACATAAAAAAAAGACGATCAACCACGCTATTGTTGATAACCGTAAATTCTCCTGCAAACTTTGCAATAATAAATGATGAGAACAAACGGCGCCAATGCCAGAAGGATGAAGAAAGGTACAAATAATGGACGTAAATCAATTCAGTTGAGATAACGTGAAGCAGATTGCATAATGGTTGCCAACGAGGCAGAGCCGACGCAACGGCCAAACAAATGGAACATCTTTACTTGTACAAACAATGTTAGAGAGCAGCACTCTGGCAGAGTTGGCAGCATTTGCTAAATGTCACAATCTCTACTCTATAAGTGCACTGGTGACCTAGACAGCACATTAACGAACTTGAGGACGGGTGTCGTTGTGTTTTAAATGTGTCCATGTATAACAGGAACAACGAAAATACAATGCAGAGCCGTTTTAGTTACATTTTGTTTGTAAATCGGATATTAGGACCCCCACGGGTGGCCGAGGCGGTTACGGCGCGAATTCGTGAACGGAGGTCTGAAGTTCGATTTCCATCAGAACCGTTCTCTCTGATTGTTTGTTTGTTTTGTTTTTTTTTCTTTCCAGATTTTCTTCAGTCATAAATGTCAAATGCCGCGGAGGTACCCTAAACTTATGCCTGGAACGTTTCCTTCCTTAAAAAATCCTTTCGCAATTTATCATTTCATTTCGTGTATCATCAGTGTTAACTACCTGTGGTGCCTCAGTAGTAAAAACGGGCGTTAAACACTATTAAAAAAATAGGCGGTGGACACTGATGCTACATGAGATGAAACGGTGAATTGTGAAAGGCTTTAAAAAAAAAAATAAAAAAAGGAAGGAAGGAAGGAAGCAAGCCTAAGTGTAGGGTACCTCCCCGGCATTTGCCATTTATTAGGACTGAGGAAAATCTGAAAAAAAAAAATCAAACAGAGATGACGTCCTGGTGGGATTCGAACGCCAGACCTCCCGGACACCAGTCCGCGCCTTAATGACCTAGACCACCCGTGGCGGTTTCTTTTCAATGAAAACGCTTTGGGTTCCAACTTTGTTCACCGATCTGAAAATTGCATTTCCCCGACGGTGACGTTGCTCCTGAAAATTTAACACAAAAAGCTTTCCTGCAGTACTTGTACTTTTTTTTTTTTTTTTTTTTTTTGCACATAGCAATCATAAATCGGCATCGGCACAGAAATTCAACTGAAAAAGTTGGCCTGATAAACGCGACTGAGCAAGCTCGATTGCCTGCGTCAGTGGGAATTTAACTGTAGCCTTGCGGGAAATTACGCATCCATAGAAGTTGATTTATTATTATTATTATTATTATTATTATTATTATTAATTCATAGACGTTAGGACAGACTGTTGAGCAATATTCCTTGGCTCTGGATGATCATTATTTGCGCCAAATATATCAATAATGTAATAATTCAGGTTAAATAAATCACTGCTCATAAAAATTAAAACCAATTATTAATTCAGCTTTTCTTCAAGACTATGTACAATATTCACGATAAGCCCAGACGCTAATCTCAAAGGTATTTTTTAGTTGAAGCGTGTAGGAAGTGTTGTTACGAACCGAAATACTGTTTCTGGGCCATTATCTTGTACTTGATAATTTAACATAATAAACATGCATATTTTGTATTTCTATGAAGAGTTTTGATTTGTTTCAATTTCCAAATGACATGGTAAGAGAAGTTAAAAAGAGCCCTTTTCCAATTTTACGACAAATCTGGATCCAGTTCGAATGCGCATAAAACGTGGTCTGAGCATGAACTAGAGAGAGAATTAAGAGGGGTTTTTCCCGTACTGAGATCAAGCCCAGAAATAAGTCGCTTCTATTTGAAACTCCCTAAATCTACTGTCCGGACAATGGAATGCCAGAAGGCAGTAAAAAAGTCTTCTCGCCTAATCCTTGTTAGTAAGACAGGTACGTAAGCATGCATGCAGCGAAAAAAGAAAAACACAATCCTCATTTCCTGTCAAAAAGAAAAAGGCGTGCATTGACCAACACTGCCAGAACACGTGTGGAAACCAGCTGCTCTACACGTGTCCCTCACCTTAAAAAGGGAGCAGCGTATATCACTCCACCATTGCTTCGAGCATTCCATTAGGGGTGGGTCATAAACCTCATCTAAGCCCTTAAGAGAACCAAATGTGTTTCTTCCTTATCACAACTCTCCAAACATGCTCTTTAAAGATCGTTGGTACAACTTGTGATTTCTGCAGTAAAGAAGTACTGCGAAAAAGCACGAGAAAACCTTATAACCTCGTGATAGAACTAGCAAGAGAACAAATGAAAGATATTTGGTATAGTTCTAAAATCACATAGAAAAAATAGCCAAAACGCCACTGATGCGCAATAAATAGTTTCTGATTTTCAAATTATACTTTTTGCATTCCATGGCCGTCATTTTGTTGATCAAAATATGAATGCTTTTTCCTGCAAAGTCGCACTCCAAGATCCAACAATTAAAGCTGATAGACAGGTAGGTGGATAGAGGTGGGGTTGGTGGGTAGAAAGATAGTGGATAGGTCGGAGAGTAGGAGGTGGGTGCGTAAGTAAATAGGTACATGAGTGTGTAGGTAGGGAAATGTGTGGGTCTGCAAGTAGGTACTGGGCAGGAAGATGGGTATTTTTAACCTTTATTTATAGAGCATGCTCCATTGCATTTAAAGCAATGCTACATGCCAAATTTGATATATAAAGATAAAGATTTGTCCCTTAACAGCAAAGGATATTTAAGACACTCTGGCTGCTTTGTTCTTCGGTTACTACATTTCTCACTGCACTAGTTGCTTTTCGAGAGATTTCCATTTTTCTCTTCCTCTTGCTACTCTGGACCTGCATGTTCCTTGAAGAATTCTGTTCTTCTGGGTCTGTCTTATGTCTTTTTTCCTATCCGGGAGTCCCACATGGAGATCTTGTAAGTTCATCTCTTGTTCTGCATTCTTGCGACGTGGCCGCCCCGTTGCCATTTGCTTCTGGTAGCTATTTGTGAGATGTCTGTTGTCTGAGATAACTGATTTATTAATACTATAGATATTTTGTACTTCACTGCTATTCCCAGGGTCTTGCGTTGCAATTTTCTTTGGCATGTTTGAATTTTGTTCTTTTGTCTTTCTGTTATTAACCATGTATGAACCTATATAGTAATACAGGGCTATACACAGGTTTCGAGCGTCTGGAATCTGATTTTCTTAGTTAGTATTTGATATAAAAATTTAACTTAAGAGCCCAAAATGCCTTCCAGGATAATGAGATCCTTCTTTGTACTTCCCCCCCCCCCATTTTATCATGGAAGGAAAGCATGATGATTTTGACATGTACAGAGTGCTAATTAAACTACACCGAAATAATTTCAGAGAGTGTAGAGAGCAATTTGGGATAGTAACCATAGTGCTTATTTCTTCAAATTTCGAAGCTATGGCTATAAGTTTCTAAAGCGCCAGTACGCCACTGACTAATGAAGATGCCGCTCAAAAACACAACACACGATAACGAAGGCAGGTTTCTGAACGTATCACTCTGGCGCCATGGTCAGGACATTAGCTTTTGAATGAGAGATAGTCATTTGTTTTCTAGTTCGACTCTCGTTTCAACACTTCCCCCCCTCCCCATTTCTGACGGCCTAACAATGCAACTTTTAGCCTACGTTTCAATTTATACACTTAAATCTTAATATATCAATTCATGTAATTACAATCTTTGTAGTTATTATTGAACTTAGCAATCAGAATCGTGTCCTGAATTGTGTTAGGTAAATTAAGTTTTAGGTATGAAGTTAGTAGTAAGCATATTTGCTGTTATTATGTTGGTAACACATTCATTGTTGAGAAAGAGAATACAACTTGAAAGCATTAAGTAAATTTCATTCGTAATTCCTTAGTATGCACATAGCAACATTTTATATTTAATAAAAAAAATAAAAACTAAACCTATGTCAAAAATTGCACCCGCTATTGCTAAACATCAGTTTTTGCGTTATGCATTACGCCACACAAACAAAGAGCTCCTTCTAGAGTGGGCTACATAATGCAAGGAGGCAGTTAATAGATGTTCAGTGTCGCACTGTCACATAATTAGTTCCAGATTTGAGGCATTTTTATGGCATTAAATATTGAAAACTCTGATTCGAGCTGAGAAAAACGATATTTCTACCCTCGCAAGGCAATTTTAAAGACTTTGTAAACTAATTTTTCACTCGACTTATCAGCATCTGATGCCAAAATGTTTAACACCATATAACTGCGTTATGTTTAGTTGTGGATCATACATTGCCTATCTCAAATTGCTTATACATGGCATCTCTACACTCTCTGAAAAATTTCGGTGTAGTTCATTAAAACCTGTACAACAATAATTTTGGCAATTTAAGTTTGAAGATTGCCTTATGCTATTCTTATGGTTGTGTGTATATCAAATTTCATGAAGTTTGTTTCGTGAACATCATTATGCAATTGGATATCATGTACAAGACCTTACAAAAGTATTGCAACTATTATGTTCAGCAACTAATACAATTGTTTTAGTTCTCATTATTCTACATATTGTGGTATTTACTACTTTCTTTACAATAGATCAAGGTTGGGTAGATAGATGGGTATGTGTGTAGGAGATGAATGGACGGAATAGGTGAGTAGGTAAGTAGGTAGGTGGTGGGTGGGTGGGTGGGTGAGAAGTATAACAATTGAAAAGAGGTCGTGAAAAAAGGCAACCCTGTTCATTAATGAGGACCGAAGAAAACCCAAAAAGAAACCTCGTTGAAGGACGTTCGCTGGTGTCAGTACTTTCTGTAAGGCTTTTGTCTTTCTCCTATATTTTTTATGCACAAAGATTGTTACCTAAATGATTAAAATTTGTAAATGCTTAATCGTGAGCAATATTTACTCTCTCGAACGTTTCAGTGCCTGCCTAGCCTGTTGACATTCTTGTTCAACGCGCTGGAAACTAGACAGTGTTACCTTCATATGTAGCCATATGTAAAAGTTCAATAGATTTAGATAAGAGGAATGAGCAGGCCAGGCCACTGGTCCTCAACGATCTATCCATTTGTTTTGGAATTACTGATTGATAGCGACATAAAAATGTGGTGGTGACCCATCATGCGTGTACCACACAAGGCGAACGATATTAAGCGCAATTTTTAGCAACTCATTCAAATGTTCGGACACTAGTCATCTTTAGATTAATTTGTAAATCTCCTAGAGGGTATGAGGTCCAATCAAATTCTTTACTAATTAATTAATGCTAAATTGTTGGTAGTGTGTGCTTCCAAAGTTACCAATGGATCTTATAGTTCGCCAATAAATGTTCCGGTTTTTCACAAGACAGAATTCAATGAAAATAAAATTAGCATGTGAGTACCATGTACGGAAATGTCAAATATAATATCCAGAAAAGAAAATGTTAATGAAACAAAACATTTCAATGGCCATCATGTATCAAGATGGCTGCGCGCTTTGCAGTATTTCATTTGTTTTACGGGACAAGTCTTGATGGCCTTTCTGGAAATAACACAGGGAATGTTCCTTGATATGACACAAGTAAGAAATAACGACGTATCAGAATTCGCTCAGAAAAACAACATTGTCACATCTCTGCAACCTCTTTCAGTAATCCCGCCAGAACCATCCTCCCTGACTGAGGTTTTTTTCCAGGCTTTCCTCAGTCCTCATAAATGGCAAATGCAGATGAGGTACCCTAACTTCGGCCTGGATCCTTACAAAAAAACATTTTTTCCCAATACATCATTTCATCTCATGTATCACCAGTGTTCACCGCCTGTGGTGCCTCAGTAGTAAAAACGGACGTTAAATACCATTAAAAATATTTTAGTACATGTTTAGTGTTAACAATAAAAATAAATAATTTATTCGTTTAGTCTTTATTAATAATTAAGACACCCTCAGATATTTTTAATGGTGTTCATTAACATTGGTGGTGCTCAAGCTTTCATATACGAAAGTAACAATGGCAACGTTGGATAGGTATTTCTTGATACTTGATAGCGCTTTGCTTTTAGACGAAAACGATAAACAGTAGACATTCGAAACTCGATGGGTTAGGGCGAGATCATTAAGATTTGTCCCTATAGCTGGTTAATAACTTCAATGAATTCATCAAAATGTCTTTTAGACTAAAGGAAAACCTCTTTGGCGGTTATAATTGAAAGAATGCGTTATTTATTAAAACCCCTGTATTACAGACAACCGTCATAAATCAAGGAAGCTATGGGAGAAAAGTAAAATACTGGAAAGCAAGAAAGGATTAACGTTAGTCAACTATCTCTATCGCATCTACAGATCGGTGAGCTGGTTTACTACTACAACACATCACTCTCTGAGGAAACGAAAAAGAAAGGAACAGGCCAAATGAAACCGCCCGTCAGAATGATCGGTTCATGCTCTGCTGACTCAGTTTCAAGGTCCAACAAACGTCGCTCCTAAACTAATCCAATGGAACGAACTGTCTCTACTTGAGACGTATGGTAATACAAAAACGCAGGCTGTCAAGCACTTGGCAAGTTTGTTTAGCTACAGAAGGATGGTTCTTCATCGGCTGGTTGTATAGAATGACGTAGTGGTCCCTAATATTTGCGCAATTAAAGGCCGTCATTTAACTTAAAGGCAAATGCATTGTCAATGTACACATTCCTTGATGTCTGCAACTCTCTGGCGACATTTCCATGCTGTATTACAGAAGATACATAAATAGATGTCATATCATTAGGAGGGATTGGGTTTTTATTTTTCCATGTGCTTATTTAAAATTTGTTGCTGTGGAAACTGTGTCATCCTTATACAAACAATTGGGTTTAAAATACCAACAGCAATTTTCCGATAATAACACAAATTTCAACATTTTTCCCTCTGTATCTGGTTTGGAATACCGAGAGTGGTAAAAAAAACGTATACACACTTTCACAGTATATCTATTTAATATATTTCAAAGTTGGACCGAAAAACAACAGTAATCTGTAGTATGATGTTCTGTAAAACAGATGTTACTCACATTAAGTTATGCTAGCATTGCTACAACAAAATGGAGCCAAGATTATCGTTTAAACAGCGGAAAGCAACTTTGAAGTGGTATTGGAAAACCGAGAATGTTGTTGAAGTCCAAAGGATAGGAAATGTATGTACAGAACAGAACCGCCAATATCCGTCTTACCTGCAATTCATACACTCTATGGAAATGAGAAATTTTACTTCCAACAGGATGGTGCACCACCACATTACCATCGAGAAATACGATGACAATCTTCCAAGGAACTGGATAGGACGAAGAGGTCCGATTGAGTTTCCACCGCGTTCACCGTATCTAACTTCGTTGAACTTCTACATATGGGGAACTATTAAGGATGGTGTATACCGTAGAAAAACCAGTTACACTGGCAGCACTTCGGGAAGAAATTGAAACGGCATGTGCTGTAATCGCTGAGGACACTTTTGCAAACGTTGCTCAATCAGTAGTTCAACGTACTCAGAAGTGTATCGACGCCGATGATGGACATTTTGAGCAACTGTTGTAACTGTAAAAGATGATTAGTGCTCATCATTTTCTGTTTGTGTGAATTCAGTTTTGTTGTGTTAACAGAGTTTTTTCTTTGCTTGAAGTGTGTATACATTTTTGGCACCCTCTATATAATGATCCTACCTAAATTTGGGTGCTAAATTCAGCGGAAAACCCCGTTTTTCTCTATCACATCCATTTCCTAGACACAGACTACCAACCATGCATGCAATATAGTGTGGGTACAGGTTAATGATTTTAAACATATCAAAACAATTGCACTTAGAACTAATAAATATGTGAATTTACCTAATTTTGAATTGCAGAATTCAATGAAAAAATTCGTTTTTCCTAATGAGTTTGAATAGTGTTTAACGCCCGTTTTTATTACTGAGACACCACAGACGGTGGACATTGATGATATATGAGATGAAATGATATATTGGGAAAGGATTTTTTTTTAAGGAAAGAAGCGTTCCAAGCCTAAGTTTAGGGTACCTCCCCGGCATTTGCCATTTACAAGAATTGAGGAAAACTTGGATAAAACCTCAGTCAGGGAGGACGGTCCTAGTGGGAATAGAACCCCATACCTCCCGCTCACGAGTATGCACCTTAACAACCTCGACCACCCGTGGCGATACCTCACGAGGTCACAGCACTTCGATGCACACGATAATTTTAAGAAAACACATCTGGCGAACATTGACATATTTTACATACAAACAAGAAATGCAGACCTAGGACTCAGTAATGTTTTTTTGGTTCATAATATGGTTGCAAATTTACTCCTTATTTTGTTTTGAAACGTGTAACGATATTGCTCTTCTTTTGTATGGATTTTCATCACACTCCGTACCGCCACGGGTGGCCGAGGTCGTTAAGGCGCGGACTTGTGAGCGGGAGGTCTGGTGTTCGAATCCCGCCAGGACCGTCCTCCCTGATTGAGAGTTTTTCCAAGTTTTCCTTAGTCCTCATAACTGGCAAATGCCGGGAAGTACCCTAACTTAGGCCTGGAACGTTTACTTCCTTAAAAATTCCTTCCTCAATATTTCATCTCATGTATCATCAGTGTCTACCGCCATTGGTGCCTCAGTAGTAAAAAATGGACGTTAAACACCATTCAGAAAAAAAAAAATCACACTCCGTAACAAGACACCAACTGTAGTCGCTAACTATCGAAGGGTTTCAGTGACCTTTAACGATGCTTTAAGCATGTGTTGGTGAAAGCGCTCACCCTGCTTATCGCTTGGGGCACCCAAAAATTACGGGAATATGTCAAGGGTGTAAATACAAAAAATGAATTTTTAGCAACTTTCTACATTCCATGCTCTAAACAGCGAATGGCATAGTTCGGCGTTTTCTTTTCGGCCATTCTATCACAATAATGTGACAGTTATTCAGACAGCACGAAGTGCAATCTTATTATTTTGACCACCCAAAATTCAGTTTACGTGCTTCCTTGACAAAATGAGAAATTTGCTTTCTTTTATGTCGAGCATACTTATCCGGTTGGTTTATACAACTATGAAGCTTAATAGTTGTCATTTCTACTAAATTCTAAACGCCACAAATTTTCACTATCGCAAGAAATACAAATAATGTAGATAAAAACAAACTTAAGTCATAAAAACTCACAATAAACAGGTTAGGCAGAGGTAACAATGATAAGAATTACATCATGTATCTTTCAATAGGCCATAAAGCCTTTTTTGGAGAACAGCTTGCCATCTAGTGACGAAAATTTTAAAAAATACTACCACTCGTCCCATCTAGTGATTATCTTTAGAACTTTTGCCACTAAAATATTTCTTTATATTATAAAAGGAGTAGCAAAGAAAAAGACAAATGAAACATATAAACAAAAGTACAGAGAATAGCGAAAGACTTGAAATAAAAAATCTAAGGCCCCATTCTCAATGAAAATTAAACGTAAACACGTTATCTTAGTAGTATGTAGGCATTCACAATGAAAGATCCAAATGTACATATTAGTCAATCAAAAATTAAAACAAGCGAAGATCAACTAACAGCTGATTGAAAATGGCTGCTTCTGAGTAGACGGCGGTAGCGTTTATGCATATGCAAAGTGCAGTAACTAATTTACTTGGAGTAATATGAGCAAGGATAGCTTTCTTATAATGCAATGCAATGCAATTAATCATTCTGTCTACAGAGTCGCTGATCTTCGGCTTTCTCTACCGTAACTTGCCCTTACACGGAGTATGAAAATCATGTGCAACTACTGCTGCTAGCTGCTGCAGGTCCCGAGCGACAGCGGAGAGACCCGAACTACTGTGCGTGGCTGCAGTGTAAATGTTGCATATATTATTTTTTTTTTTTTTTTTTTTTTGTTAAACATAATGTAACCTATGGTTTGTACTCCGTAACTTTTAAATATAAATTGATTGGCGATTGTTAGGCGGGTAAAATGTAACGGTGGCAATTCTCCTCTTATTGGAATTCGCAATTATTGCACACATATATATTACACACACATATATATTAACGCTACCTCGGGTAAATCCTAGAAACCAGTGGACCCGTTGTTTTGCGTAAATATGAACTGATAGAGGCGGGTAAATCACTGTAATGGTAGCAAATGTCCTTTGATTGTAGCAGAAAAAAATCATAAACATCAATTTATAGTGCATTCTGTACGTGGTACTATTCGCTTGAACGCCTTGGTAATTAGCTGTATCTGTGGATCACTACCTTCGGCTCTCTCCGCCGTCACTCGGAACTTGCAGCAGCAACAGTTGCATCTCATTTCCGTTCTCCATGTAAGGACAAATTCTACCATAGAACTCTACAGAGCAGCTGTGTTCTGATTGGCTGATTTCTAAGTTTAAGTTAGATGTAGACGAAAAACCTCGGACCTTGAAAGCTTTTAAGTTTACGTCTAATTGTACGTTTATTTTTATGTTTACGTGATTCATTGTGAATGATTCCATTACAATATATAGCATCCAGCTTTTACGTTTAAGTTACGTTACGTTTATTCATTTTATTTGTGAGTAGGGCCCAAATTACTCAAAAACCTTACATGCTAGCACATTTTAAAAGACAGATTCGGATTATATGCATAAAACTATGTACTGATTAATATATAACATGTCAGATGCAAAATTGCTGTTGACTAGAATAGTTTGGCTTTTATCAGCTCGTATTCGCTCATTCAGGTCATTACAAAATAGACAATATCCGATTGCATTGAGAAGATTTCAAAAGTTATGTGGACTGAGAAATCGATCCTTCTCTTTAAAACAATTCCGTAATCTGGTGAACAAATTTGGGGAAACTAAGTACTGTTACCAATAAAAAACAATCAGAACTAGAAGAAACGGAAGTGAGTGCAGCTCTGGTTTTACAAGAACTTCAGGAATTTTAGTATAATGTTTGCAGTGCTAATAAAGTTTGAGAAGTGTTCCAAGTTGATCATTAACAGTATGGCAAATCGTGAGTGGACACCTTCGCCTCTCTCCCTATAAAACGTAAATGCATTTTATACTCGAACAACACAAGCATGCATAACACTTTTGCTTTGGAAATACTAGCAGAAATTCAGAATATCGTTGATCGACTTGATAAAATCTTGTGGGCATATGAAACTCACTTCGAATTAAATGAGTGTTTTAACACTCACAATTTCAGGATATGGGCAAAAAAAAATAATTCGAACACAATGTTCAGCAAGAATTGCATGGTTACGGAAAAGATGGTAATATAGCCCCCACTTTTGTTTTTGCCTCTTTGAGGAAAGCTCTTACTCGTTATATTTTCGAAACATACATTAGAAGATAGATAATATATTTTTGCGTCGCATATAATCATTTAAAGTCAGTGTGTTAAATAGTTATTTATATATTTTATTTATGGTAAACATATGTAATTATTATAGTGATTACCAATATCTCTTATCTCTCTATGAACTATTTATATTTGAAATTATTCCATTTTCTATTAAAACGCTCTTGTAGAACTAGCTGGGAAAGAAGCAAAGGATGCTTCACATCATTAATGTAGAAAACATAGCAAGAGACGTTTGATATTGCGCACCAGCCGCCCCTGCCGATAAGAAAGTGGGCCACCGGTGAAGATAATTTTACATATGGGTGTGCTATGAGTGTTTTCTGGTTGTGATGCCCCAACGCAGCATTTCCTTTCTGGTAGATCTCCGTCCCCATTGGGCGAATACATTAATCATAATGACAGAGCGATTAGCTACGTGGTAGGCGCATGCATCCAACCTGTAATATTCCGGCAGTCATCGCGGCGAATTGAATATCTACAGCACGCACATCTCCAGCCCAGCAACGGTTGTAATTTTTAGTAATTCTGCACTTGTCGGATAGCCAGCCAACTGCCAATTTGGCGTTGTATAATGGAGTTGTACAACTTTATCCACAAAATGCAAAATTCTTTCAAGTGGGAGGGCTAATTTACTTCAGTCCGTGACGTAAGTCAACCCTAAATGACTGCATTTCCACGTCTCAAACGGAATCCACCAGTTCTCTCGAATACAAAAATCTCAAAAGGAAAATATCCGATTTAAGGCCCTAAACACTCATTGATAGCAATTGTTTAACTGTATTAATTCAATAAGTTCTTTTTCACACGTTTGTATAATACGTAAAGGCTATAAAACTCAATATAAATCCACAACTATTTAATAGTAATAGCTATTTACCTGTATTAATTTAAGAAATACGTTTACGTACGTTATTACGTAAGATACATGCTATAATATTTGATTTCAAGCCCAAAACATTCATTGATAATATGCTTTTAATCATATAAATGTAATAAGTTCATTTGGACATGTTTTATGTTAGGTAAGAGCTTTAATTCAAATAACAAATATTCGTTAGTAATGTGTTTTAAATCGTATAACGCTAGTAAGCTCATTTATATAGATTTCATGTATCAGATAAGGACTATTACAAGGTATGTCTTAATGTTTGTTTGTTGCCTTTATGACAATATTTATAATATATAAATGTAACGGTTCAAAGGAACACATACATAGCCAAGAATATGAAAATATTAAACTACAAATAAGAAAATTGTAATACTAAGTGAATCAACCAATGGCAAGCGTAACAACATTAACAATGTGTACCAAGAATGAAACACGAGATAGACAGTTTTATTGCCACTAAATAGAAATTAACGAATCTCATTCGCTTAGTATACGTATATTGAAAATATAGTGCATTGCAATGTATAGTAATATTACAATATTATTGTAATAAGTGACTGTTTTATCTTAAAATGTGTTAGTTATGAGTTGGATTTCGTCGAGAGAAGTTGTGTTTTAAATTCCATTAGTAGAAATCGCGGTTCGTACTCCGTATAAAGAAACAATATTTTAACATTGCGTAAAGATAAGTGAGATTAATATTTCGTGGAAGAAATTACAAAATAATTATTTGTGGTTAAGGGACTTTACTTAGGATTTTTACGCACGAAAAAATCCATCGATTTTGGGTTTATAAAACAAATATGGTTACCTCTACACCACCAGGACCGACATTTCGGTGTAAGTCTGTAGGGATTAATGAAATAAAATGAATTAATGATGGCACAAATGAGCTCGGAGTCCTTGGCGCTTTAAAGCTATTTTCTCAAAACAGAGAGAGAGAGAGAGAGAGAGAAAGAAACTACCCCGGCAACTTGACCTGCCCGGAATTTGAACCAAGGACCTGCAGATTAATAATGGTAAACGCTACCACTAGAATGCGGAAGTGATTGTTGTGTATTTTTATTCTCTCCAATTTCAAGCCGTAACAACAATACGGTTTGTCAGGAAACTATAGAAAACAAAAATGTTATAATTCCATTCATAAAGCAGAAGTGAAAATTTTAAAAATTTTTAAAATTTATAGTGGGTTGAATCGGAGTGGGGAGGTGAAATCTAAAATGTAATCAACATTTTAAACTTTCCCCTATTTATATATATATACCCATTTATACCCATCTATTTTAAATATTCAGATTTGAAATTTTGAAATTAAAACCCTGTATATTATTCTACATATTCGATTTCACTTATTTTACTAATTTTTATATATTCCAAGGAACAAACAATACCCCATAGAAATGCTTACAAACAGCAATCTACATACGAGCTAGCTTAAAATCTTATCTGTAGGTAGTGTGGAACACGATCAACGTAAGCCGGAAGTAAGGCCAACGCTCTCGTGCTCGTAAAAGTGAGCAGCGCATTCCTCGAGCGCTTTACGTTAAAAGAGTGTTTTAATTGCGCAAGCGCATGCAAAATGCCGGCAGATCTGATTATGAGCTTGTCGCAATGGTGAACACTTTATAGACCTCTTCACGGGCCGTTTATTCCACAGTAACGCGACGCGATGTAATTGCGCTGTCGTGATGAGAATTTCGAACCCCGACCCTCGACATTCCAAGGCCAGTGGCGTAGCACTTTACAACCATCCGCTTTTCTTTATTCAAAGTAATTCAGTTGTACGTAATAGGCAAAAACTAATGCAATCTTTTTCTTCTGGTATATGCTGGTAGAAATACGAGGTGCATTCAAGTTATAACATCCTCCAATTTTTTTTTCTCACTAACTAATCACACGAAAACTATGAGACTTGTGTCACATCTCGATGTGATCTCCCTGCAGCAGTATACATTTTTCACAACGTCGACGCCATGATTCCATGGCCGCTGCGAACGCTTCTGTAGGAGTCTGTTTTGACAACTGAAAACTCGCTGATGCAATAGCGGCACGGCTAGTGAATGTGCGACTACGGAGAGTGTCTTTCATCGTTGTAACAGCCAAAAGTCGCTAGGAGCCAGGTCAGGTGAGTAGGGAGCATGAGGTATCACTTCAAAGTTGTTTTCATGAAGAAACTGCTGCGTCACGTTCGCCCGATGCGCTGGGGCGTTGTCTTGGTGAAAGAGCACACGTGCAGGCTTTTCCAGTCGTTTTTCACGCAATGCTGGAAGAAGTTTTTTCTTCAAAACATCTTCGTAGGATGCATCTGTCACCGTAGTGTCCTTTGGAACGCAATGAGTAAGGATGCTTTCATCGCTGTCCCAGAACGTGGCCACCATAATTTTTTCTGCACTGGCGGTTACCCGAAATCTTTTGGGTGACGGTGAATCTGAGTGCTGCCATTGAGCAGACCGGCGCTTCGTTTCAGGATTGAAAACGGCATCCATCTCTCATCCATTGTCACAGTCGATGAAAAGAACGTCGCATTCATGCCGCCATCACGCGTCAACATTCGTGGCACCCACCTGGAGGACACTTTTCATATTTTCAGTCTTCATGCAGGATTGTGTGCACAGATCCCACGGAAATGTCAACTTTGGAGGCGATGTGTTCCTCACTCATTCGGCGATCCTCCAAAACAAATTTCTCCACTTGCTCGATCACGTCGCCAGACCGGCTTATGCGAGGCCGAGATTGTCTTGGTTTGTTGACGATCTGCCTTCCTTGAACTGTCGCATAAGACATATCCATGACACCATCACCATATGTCTCACTCAACTGGCGATGAATTTCAATCGGTGTCAAATCTCGCAAATGGAGAAAACAAATTATTCTTGTAATGAAAACGTCCGCATTTTGAAATATCAAAAACAGTCCCCACTCTCGCCGCTGCCACTAGTGTTCTGTGTACCATACGGTGCTACCATCTCAGTCATGCATTGGCAACGAGTACCGGCGTATTTTAAAATAAACTGCATGTTGAAATCAATTGTTTTAAAAACTGAGAAAACAAACAAAAATAATAACAAACCAAAAATTGTACTTTTGGCGTCCAAGAAAGCAATATTATTTGGCCATTTTTGGAAATCGTTAACAAAAGCCGAGAAAATAAACGAATGGAAAGCAATGTGTTAGAAGAAAAAGAATATATATCGCTCTGAGACATCTGCAACTGTGTTTACCTGCTGTTATATAACGTTTGTCCTCTGGGAGAATTTCTTTGCAAGTTTTCTTAATCCGAAAAATCAAAAAAAGTTCAATCCCTCATTGATTACTAGATTTTGTTTTGCAACTTTCTGAACGCATGCCTTAGGAAGCCACATATAGAACATTGAAGTGACAATGATATCACGAATTTGTACTTTTTATGGTAGAACGTTCGTTAGTAAGGAACGATTCAATGAATCTATTGCATGTTTTGGCTATAGGCGAGAGCGGTCCGATGCCGATAGCGGGCGAGTGGTGCTGTTTCCTTAGTTATTTTAAAAGCTTTACTTACTAGATTTATAAAAGGAGGTGCTGAAACTGCCCAGTGTCATTATCCATACATATTTAGCACCTCTTTATAAACCTATTCATTCACTGCAGTTCATGTTGTATATTGCAGGTAATTTATTTATTTGTTTGTTTGTTTATTCTGGCAGAGCTAAAACCATTAGGCTTTCTCTTCCGCTCTTCCAATCTAATAATAATTATATGAAGTTATAGCGACAATATTACAATGACAACATTGATAGTATAGTTGAAAATACTCATACAATACAAACTAGGTAAAACATTATGTATATAAATGTATATACATAAATATTATTAATGAAAAATATTAACTTAAGAAGCAGAAAAAATAATAAAATAAAAGAACAACAATATACAACAAGCACCAAAAATGACAATTTATGCATACAGAGGGTGCCAAAAAAAGTATACATACTTCAAGCAAAGGAAAAACTGTGTTAACCTAACAAAACTAAATTCATACAAACAGAAAATGATGAGCACTAATTATCTTAGACTTTTACAGTTACATTAGTAGCTCAAAATGTTCGCCATCGGCGTCGATACACTTCTGAGTACGTTGAACTACTGATTGAGCAACGTTTGCGAAAGTGTCCTCAGCACATGTCGTTTCAATTTCTTCCCGAAGTGCTGTCAGTGTAGCTGGTTTTCTATGGTATATAACATCCTTAAGAGTTCCCCATAGGTAGAAGTCCAATGGCGGTTCTGTTCTGTACACACGTCTCCATTGCCTTTGAACTTCAATAATATTTTCGGTTTTCCAATATCACTTCAAAATTGCTTTCCGCTGTTCAAACGATAATCTTGGCTCCATTTTGTTGTAGCAACGCTATCATAATGTATGTGAGTCATATCTGTTTACAGAACATAATACTACACATTACTGCTGTTGTTTTTCGGTCTAACTTCGAAATATATTAGATAGATATCTACTGTGAAAGTGTGTATACATTTTGGCACCCTCGATATTTCAACCTACGTAAATCCTGAAAGTGGACAAGCAAAACATAAATTTAAAAACTTTAACAATACCACGAAGGAGATAAAAGCATTTATGATAGTAATAAAAATAATAGAATGAACAATTCTACAGCAGGCAAAACAAATAAATGCGTGTATTGTAATAAAATGAATCTAAATCTAGAGTAATTTATTATTTCTAATAATATTAAACAATTTCTTATGAAATACACCTAAAGTTCGGCAGTCTCTGATATCCCGTGGCAATGCATTACAGAGAAGGACAGGGGTGATGAGTAAAGTGATGTTCAGTGTGATGTAATAATGGTACATGCTGGGATTCAGAACGTGTGTTAAGATTCTGAGAGAAAGATAGATTTTGAAAACGAGAAGATAAATAAGATGGAAAAGATGTATGGATAATTTTGAAAAGTAGTGTGAGACAATGAATGTGTCTTCGGTCTTTCAGGCGGTACCAAAACAGCAATCGAGGGAGTGTGTTATATGATCGAAAAAATGCACATCGCAGAAGTAACGTATGCACATATCATGAACACGCTGCAGTTTTTGTGTTAGGTTAGAGTTTAAGTCTGTGAGCACAAAATCGCAGAAGTCGAAGTGAGGCATCACCAAGGATTGCAGGTTTATTTCTTGGCTGATAATCAGTTTCAGTTGATGTGTAGGTTTGTCCTGTATAATAAAAATGAAGATAAAGATAACCTATCGTGTCCCTTAAGGTCAAAGCCTCCTAACAAGTAGGGAAAGCTCGCTTGCTATTCCACGCTAGTTGTTCGTATGTTGTTTAAGACTCTCTGACTGATTTGTTCTTTGGTTACTCCATTTCTCAATGCACTAGTTGCTTCTCGAGAGATTTTCCTTTTTCTCTTCCTCTTGCTACTCTTGACCAATCTAAGCCAGCATGTTCCTTGAAGAGGTCTGTCCATCTTCTTCTGGGTCTGCCCTGTGTCCTTTTTCCTATCCGGGAGTCCCACATGGAGATCTTGTAGGTACATCTCTTGTCCTGCATTCTTGCGACGCGACCGCCCCATTGCCATTTACTTCTGGTAGCTATTTGTGAGATGTATGTTGTCTGAGATAACTGATTTATTTATACTACAGGTATTTTGTCCTTCACTGTTATTCCCAGGATCTTACGTTGCGTGTTGCTTTAGCATATTTGAATTTTGTTCTTTTGTTTTTCTGTTAGTGACCATGTCTGGCACCCATACAGGGTATACACAGGTTTCGAGCGTCTGGAATCTGATTTTCTTGGTGTTTGGTCTAACAATTTAAACTTAAGGGCCAAAAATGCTCTCCAGGTTAATGAGATCCTTCTTTGTACTTCTTTTTCCTTTTTGACAATATTTTAATTAGTAATTAAAGCTTTGTGACTCTCTTGGTTTCACTTGCAACTTTTATCTCTGGGGTAAATTAAGAAAATGTAGTATACAAGACAAACCCACATAACCTGGAAGAGTTTAAACTAAAAATCTGATTACTCAACGTTAACTTCAACGACAAGTTTATACAGAGGAGTCAAAAATGTATGGACAACGATAGTGGGCAGTTTCAGCACTTTCTTTCATCAAGACAGTAAGTAAAACATTTTAAAACAAGTAAGGAAACTGTTGTATTGTTGTATCGACACTACTTTACGATGCCATGAGTCGCTTTGTGATAGTCATTTGTAAGTTTGAGCTAACAATGTCCGTAAACTAATGCAACAGGGCCCAGATAGGAAAAGCTACCAGAAGTGTTCGCAGAAACAGTGCAAACAAATACAAAAGGCTTTGGGGAATCAAAAGTATAAACAATTTACTTATGTCAAAATTTACGAATATCTCTTTGGCCAATCTTCACCATTCATTACGGACTACTTTGGAGTTGTGTTTAATATCTAAATGTATATTGTGTACATGCCCTGTAAAAGACTAAATTCGTTACGAAAATTTATTATCTCTTGGTAGTACGTTGCACTTACCACGTTCCCACATTAAAGAGATCCATCAGATAGGTATACTGGACGTGTTGCAACATTGTGTCCACATCTACAGTGATCAATCTGTCCATGTCACAGCAGGGGCGCTATGTTTAGCTCGTTAGCGGGATGTTGTCAGATAAAAGGCTGGCCGTGCCAAGGACTCTATACCTCCAGAAGCGAAAATCAAGGAAATGACCAAGTTTCCCATTAGTCTTAGTGATTGTAATCACTTGCAAGTATCTGAGGCTGGGTTGTAAATGTAATTTTATATTAACGGTGTTTAAATTCACAAATTATGCTTTTGACACCAGGAAATTGCACAACTTGAAAGAAATAGTGTTGAAATTTGGAATTCTGACCACAAAGGTGTGGTTTTACGAATTGTTGTTGGGTTGGTTAAAGGAAATGGGACGAAAATAGAAGAAACAAGCGTGCTGGTATTGCAAAGTTGGTAACCAGAGTTTCTATTTCTTAATTTTAAGGAGCACTGTTTTTTTTTTTTTTTTTTGTTACTAAAACTAAGAAATTAAATAAAGTTTACAGGTTAGCTGTAGAAATATGAGTAAAACTGTACTTAACGATTTTCAGAATGCGTGACTGCGAAAGATCTGACATATATTATGTTACCATCCGTACATATGTTTTTTTTTTTTATCTTAGCTCAAATTTAAAATGGTGTTATCAAGCGAGCTTGCGGTTCGACATTCGCAAGGTTCCAGTATCAAATCCCTTTGGGGCGGCCAAACTGACCTGGGATATTTTCATGGTTTCTTAGGCACACAATTTTCTCTCCACAAATATTATATAATTTCATTCTATTAGCTACGTTACAATGTCTAAAGTGCCAGGCGAGGTGAGTTTGTGCGGTGTGACAGTGGCTTGGACTTTGGAAAAGTTTCTGCCCCAGCGTTTAGATCGGCGTGGAACAATGTTAGCGACCCCGTCTACTTCTCCGTGAATCCTGGCCGCCTGGTGTTTTCTACTTTGCGTTACAAGCAGGGCTGAAAGCACTGGTAGTACTGGGATCATGGCATCTCTTGCTGCTTGCAATGCCCGAGCGATTGGCCAGTGTAATGAGGGCATTGAAATATTGTAACGGTGGGAAATGTGCTCCTATTCCAATTCGCAACTAATTTATATATGCACACATTAACCTAATATGTCGGCTAACTTCGGGCAAATTCTAGAAACTGGTGGACCCAGTGGCTTAGCGAGTAAACCATTGTAATTGTGGCAAATCTCCTTTAATTCTAACAGGATATAATAATATTACTAATAATAATTATAATAATAATGATACAAATAAAACAATAAGATGGTAGATACAAACCCGCTATCTTCAAAACTATAGCATGACGCTCTAACCGCCTTAACTATCGTACCGCTCTTGTGGAGCCTTATTATCTAGCTATAGCTGTGCAATTCATTACCTTCCGCTCTTTTCGCTGTCGCCTGGGACGATTCCATGATTCCACTAGCAGCCTAGTGCTTTCAGCCCTGCTTGTAACGACAAATGTGTTTTCTTCGCCTGCACCCTTCCTTTCTGAGATGTTCCCACTGAGGGAATAGGTACAAACTGCCAGCCCTTGAACAAGGCTGTATCGAAATATCCTCCCCAGGCCTTAACACTCCAATTGAATTAAAACAATGCTACATACCACATATATAAATACCATATTTGCTACTTTAGTCTTTTGAGTGTTTAAATTATGACATTAATTTAGATGCTCTCTGTTAATGCGCTGAACGAAAGACATAGCGAATTTAACGCAGGTTGCTGTTTCGATATAGTTACTTAATTTTGTACGCCTCGACTCGAGCTAGTTCCTTATTGCTAGTTGAGTGTAAGTAATGCATTTTGTGCTGTAACAAGAAATTGAGGAAAGTGTGAGGGAAATTGGTTCGAAAGGAAGGATTTATAAAATGAATTCCCTGACCTTTTGAACTTCTTCATGCATAGTGCTTAGATTAGCATTGGGAAGCGAGCAAACATTGGTTTTAGCTATAAGCACTTCAAAACAATCGTAACGATAACTCCTCTGATAATTCAGTAACCTAAAAAGGATATAGATAAATTTCAAAACATTATAAATATTCGATATTTATTTGTAGATTGACACAAATATTGTAGCCTAATAGTCACAAACATAATATAAAAAATTTACCTTACACATTCAATTTCTTCTATCAATAAATACAGAGAGGTTAATCGAGGCATGGGCCGCCTGAGCGCCACAACTTACTGGGCAAGGGCAGCCGCTACGACCGGGAAAAAGGAGATAGAGTCGCCACTCGTAAAGTTAATATTTTTATTTTAGTATATACAATTTTATTGAAAGCATAAAATGATATTCTATTTAAAACTGATAACAATATATTAGAGGTTGAAAATAATGCTCCTCGGTGACAATACATTGTCGGCATCTATATAATGCGCTTCCTCCCTTAAGAACACGGCGGTTTGTAACTCTTAGTCATTATTTCTCATAACTTTTTAACAAGTTGGCGAACTGCTTCTCTGCCTGAAACATGATTGTCAGCTATTTTCTTGAGAACTGCCTTACCACTTCTCTGTAAGAATCCCTTTTCTCATACGTATCATACATAAAAGTTGTTCTTCAGAATTGTATTTGTGTACGGCATAACAAGGGAAGGAAAATTAGAACACCAATAACACTCAATGAAACTCACAACCTCCCTCAAACCAACTACAAGCTGCTACTTACACATGCATTGTACAATTTTAAAACTGACTTCTTCCAGTACGCAACCGCGCTATGCCGGCCAGTAATCATATAACCTCACTGTATTATATTCCTAACAGTTATTCATTCATACTAAAGTTATGTCTTATTCTGGGTTGATAATATATTTTTGTGTATTAAGCGATTATTACTATTATTTAGTAAACATATTTGCTAACCCGAGCTCAACTCCCTTTCTAAGTGCCAACCTCCCCCCGTAGATAAATTCTGGATTCGCCCTTGACTAGTATTTACTTATAAAGGTAACAAATTTGGCGAATTTTTGCAAGTACGACTTCTGTTCGGCGCTTTACCAGAAAGATACCAATTTTCTGTTCTATAAGCTAAGTTTTCGGATGTTGATATAACGTATGTAGATATAAATTGGAAAATTTTGGCTTTGGTGGAAATCTTGAGATATTTATGTCCTGAAAATGGTTAAGAATTTTTAAGAAAATGAATTAAGTGACAAAACTTTGCGCATAGGCTTTCAAATTTGTAAACTGCGACCCCAGAAATTTCTATATTATTTGTTAATATAAATATAAAAATAAGTTTAAAATCTAGAAAGATTTCAATATGCTTTCCTTAAAGGCAAAAATAACACAGTGGTCTAATGGAGTTATTATAACGCAAATGGGAATTCAGACCTCTCTACTTTCACCTAGACGGCCAGCAACGCGTCATTGTCACCAACATCTTTGCATAATGTGGCCCGCATCTAGAAAATAAATTACGCTCCCGAATGTGAAATTCCAGAATCGGTCTTGAGTTGGTATGAGCCAGGGTGGTAGAAATGAATATACCGCAGCTTTGGTAATTCTGCTGAAGAAAGAAAACGATAGGTGCTTATAAAATAGTTGAAATGGCAAACTTATTGAAACTGAAAACTCAAATATTTTATCATGATATTTCGAATCTAAATTAAATAAGTTCTGTGTAAAAATGCATGCAAATTATCATTAAATTTTGGAAACAGTATTTTTATTTGTTTCAAAATTACGAGAAATATTTTAGTGACCAAATATATTAATAATCACTATAATGAAATACTTTATAATTAAAAATATCCCAATAGTTATTTAAGGTTTTTATTCTTTACTGTATCCTAGGATTTTCGTATTAGTGAAATTATTATACCGATCAAAAATAGCATTTATTTTGTAAAAAAAAAAACTTTTAAAAATGCTTTTTTTTACATACTTTTACAAAACTTTTACAAAACCGGAAGAAAATGTGAAAAAGAAGTTTCTAATATAACCAAGCCTGAAAGTAGCCTGCGCAGAGATTTAAATCGCTGGATACAGTTTAAGCAGGTCATTATTAACTATTTTTGTTACAGTTAATGTTAATATAGTTTAAATTTCATCACACAGCTGAAAGTAAGTACTTTCTGATTTCTATAATTTAACATTCTTCCCTAAAATACAATAATTCTATGAAGACATAAGACACCTAAGATATGCCCGTCAAACTCGGCTATACTAGTGCGAAGTTTTCTTATGTAGCGCTCATACCACTCCCAGAGCCTGTAGTGTCACTCACTAATGGAGGTTCTATAGTTGCAGCATGTGAGAGGGGAAAGTACTTCACACCATTAGAGCTAACCTTGTCAAGCATGAAATAACTGACTACATTTTGCAGGTAGCAGTATTAAAAAAGTGGTTACTGGTGGTAAATCACTTTCTGACTTCTACGTTGTAGTGGTGTGTTCGGACTTGCATTTAGATTCTCGATACATCCATTTTTGACAGAATGGACAGGTGTTAGTACTTGTGTTTTTAATCAATAATACAAAATCCCTAAGTCAACGTTCATACTGATATAATGCCGTGTTTAGTATATATGAGGTTAGATCCATAAGTTTCCGGCCTAACCATTTTATAGATGTGATAAAGACAAAAACTATATTTCACTTTTCAATATAGTTATCCTTTATTGCAATACACTTCTTACATCTTTGAATTCACGTTTCAACCCCCCCCCCGGAAATAATCAGAAGTCTTGTCTGCAAAATGGGCATAAACAGCATCCATTACGTCTTCGTCACACTTAAAATTTCCTTCCTCGAAGATCCTTCTAGATTTAGAGAAGAGGAAATAGACACTGGGAGTTAGAGCTGGGCTGTCGATCTCCTTGAAGTCACATTTCTTCAAGCTTTCTTTTCAACAAGAGCTGTGTGCACAGGCACGTTGTCGTGAAGAAGGCGCACACCACCACTCAGATTTCCTCGCCGTTTCTCTTTGATGGAAGCACGTAGTCTGTGCAGTAGACCAGCATAGTACTCCCCATTTATTGAGGTGTTTCTCTCCTTGAAGTCAATGAAGAGTATTCCTTTACAGAGCCAAAAGATTGTGGCTATAATCTTCTTGGTTGACTTAGTGAGTCAAAGTCTTTAGAGGCGGTGCTTCGCCAGGTTTGCGCCACTCCATTGATTCTCTTTTGGACAAGGATCATAGTAGAGAACCATAGTTTCATCTCCTGTAACAATGTTTTATAGAACTTGTCTCTCGTTGTCACGGCAGAGCTCCAAAAATGCCTCCAAACAGATGACTCGTTGCTGCTTTTGGAACGAGGAAAGCAGTCTAGGGACTAACCTTATTCATGTTTAAATGTTCATGAATAAGTCGAAGGACTGTTGTTTTAGAAATGCCAATCTTGCTACTATTTCTGTAACTTTGAGCCGCAGTCTTCCATAATTTCTCCTTCCTCAAGAGCGCAGTTTTCAAGTGTGAGCACCTCAAAGGGCTGAACTGCATGCTCTTCGTCTTCAATGCTTTCTCGATCCATTCAAAAAAGTTTGGCCCATTCTTTTACGGTAGAATATGAGGGGGATGCTTCCCCATATACACCGTTCAATCGCTGTTTAATTTCATTTGGAGTAAGCCCTTCTTTTGTGAAGAACTTAATAACAGCTCGATACTCCATTTTAAACCTGTCACAATCTTCTACACATAGATCTCTTTATCTCTTTATGCAATTATGAACAACTGAATACAGCGGAGCAGAAGTTACAGCTGCAATTATTTACTTAACTGATGAGGTATGACACCGGATAAGGGTTTTGTGAAGGCGATAACCTTATCGACGAGGCCTGAAACTTATGGACCTACCCTAGTATAGAAAAGAAAGGTCGCTAGTGAAGAAACCTGCCTTCTTAAACTAAGTGGTATTCAGAAGAGGTCGGAAATATTTCTGCAAGCTCTGTTCACACCAATACGTATTTAAAAACCGCGTGATTCTTTTCCCGAGAGTGTCGAAGTATAAACTATATTCTCTTCAAACATATCAGAAGAGAAAGGGATTAGTTTTTTTTTTTTTTTTTTTTTTTTTTAGATCCTTTTATCGTAATAAAACGTTCTTGTGTAATGGCGAAAAAAATCATTTTATTTTCGTTATTGTTTATCAATACTAAGCTGCAATATATTAGACTGCCCATTCTATTTGGCCCTGGCCACTAAGCTGGACAGATCACGAAAACTGACAAACATGTTAGTGCATGGTATTTAATTCTTACATTTACAGTATATTATTATTTATTCCCTCTTTTAACTGTTCATTTTCACTCATTTGTAACTTTCTCTAAATATTGACCAATGCCCTTACAGTTGTTATCTATTCATTCTATACAATATACTTTATTTTCTCCAAATCTCTGTTTCTGTATATTCTAATAGAATGTGTTGTATATCTTCACTTCCCCCACATAATGGACATACGTCTTGCGAATAACCATTCTGTTACCCTTTCAACCTCCATACTCCCGACCTTAACCATGCTATTCCCGCCTCTTTCTTCTTTATCAATGTCGTCTACATATGTCTCTCTTTCACAATGAATTTTCATAAATTATATTTGTATACTGAACTAATAGCTCGTTTTAGAACTTAACATAATTCTAAAGTAATGATAGATAAGGTTCGTTATGAAATTGACGTTTCTTAATACAGCTGTCTTTCCCTGCGCTGTTGTGTATCCCGCGTCCAAACTGAGATTTATTAATTAAAAGAAATACATAAAATATTTTGTTCAAATGTTCAAAATTACGCTTAGCTGAGATGAAATTATTGACATACAAGCTCCCTCCCCCCTCCTACCCCTTTCGTAACTAAGTTACCATCCTCTATTATTGAGAAATTTTGCTTACAACTCAAATTTACTATATTGTTAACAACCTCGTTTCTAAAAAATAATGGCGATAATAATATACAAGAAATGACATCGCTAATGTCAAATAAAACGCAATAACCAATCAAAACCATCAATTAAAAAAAAAACAGAAGTTTTTTTTTTTGGTTCATTACATAAAATTATATAAGTACATGACAAATTAAATTGCAATCACCAATATGAACACAAAGGCCTATAGCAACTTTATTTATTTTCTTATCATACAATTGTTCTAAAAGTTTTCAAATTGCATTTAAAATCAAGTGTATGCAAGAAACAACTGAAAAACGAAAGCACAGGTATCTTAGAAACAAGTGAACAAACGAAACTAATTCATAGATTGCTCCAGTGAAAGGGAGATGTTTCTACAGAAAGGAGCCGGTACTCTGCCGTTTATTAGTATTGCCGATATGATATTATATAGCTTTCCGGGGACTTCTTTGGTCGGTCCTGATGGTCTAGTGGTAACTATACTTGCCTCGTAGACCCAAGATCATCGCGGGTTCACTCCTGGCCAGGGTCATGGTGTTTTTCGGGCGTAAAAGTCCTAAATATGGCTTTCTTTGGAAGAGAAGTAAATCCATGGGTTCCATGTTGTAGATTCAAAATTTATCGGCCTTTTCACGCCCTGAATTGAATGGGATACTGATGACCTGAGATGTTAATAAAACAAATTAACCAAGGACTTTGGGAAACATGGCGATAAATCTTTTTAAAACATCTAAATACGACTTTTGCTGCATTTTCGATTTATTATTATATTTTAATTGATTTTAAATTATTCACTATGAGATAATTGACCGGAGAAAGCTGTTCAACTCATATAAGAACCATAATATTGACGCACTATTTAGGCCTTTATTACAGGACGGGCTGGATACGATTTGAAAATTGTGGGCACATATGGGTAATAAAGAAGGCAGCGATATAATATATAAACTATATTTTTACTATTTTAGTATAGTATTCTTATTAGTTTTACAAAATAAATGTGGTTTTCCCTGCTTACCACATTCTTACGCGTCACTTCTGATATATAAGGTATGTGCTTTCTAAAATATACATAAATAAGTTGTGTGTGTGTGTGTGTGTGTGTGTGTGTGTGTGTGTGTGTGTTACAGTTTATCTCTCTCATAACAACGAAGGTCTAAAGAGACGATGGATGAATGATTGATGAAATGAGTGCTTTATAAACCCGGAAACCACAACACTTAAAATTATCTAGCATTAATCTTTTCGTGTAAGGAAAAAACTGCGGAAAAAAAAGAAAAAAAAATTACGGAGTAACTGATCTTAGTGGAAAATACGAACCCGGGACCTAAAAATTTAATAGGCAGACACGCTGACCACAACACCACACCAACAAGCCCAAAGAAATAACAATAACAGAGTAATGAAAGGGTTTATATGCATGCAATGCCTTCTATATATCGCTGTCTTTTTGTTTTCTAAGATTACGCCTTAGACTTGGCAATACTAATGAACGCCATAGTACACACACAAAAGTGAAGCGACGTTACGCTCTAACGTACAGAACATGCATTGTGTCAAACATTACTGTAGTAAACAAGTAAAGCGTTCTTTTGTTTTTCTGCCTACAACACAGTAGTGTAATAAAAGACAACTGCGATGGGAAACAAATGAGGCTCGAATACACAAATAAACAAATGAAATTCGAGCTGGGAAATGTGGATGAAGGCTTACCTTTGCACTCGTTTGCGTCCCTTGCGGTAGCTCTACCCCAGGGCCGGTCGAAGTGGAAGGGCTTGCATCTCTCGCAGTCCCTGCCGGCTGTGTTGTGTTTACAATCGCAGGCAAGTTGGCCGTCTCTGCCTGCCGGAATGCAGCGCGATGCATGACCGTTGCACTTGCAGCGACCGCCTACAGCAAAATCCGATACGGCATAATGAGTGGAGGTAATGGTGACGGGAGCGGCCTGCCCGAAGCTGCCCTGGATGAGTCCGTTGGGGCCGCCGCCGGGATCCGCGGCGATACTGGCGGCGGCCACGGGTTCCGGGACGGCATCAGGATCCCCTGTCTGGTTGAGGGTTTCGTCCTCGCGTTGAGGAACATGCGGTCTGTTGAAGACTACGCGGACGTCCGTAGCGGTTACCCAGTCCTGTAGAACGGGACTGTTGTCGAAGTCCGGGGCAGAAGGACGCCCTTCCAGGGTGCTGAAGGCGATGCGCGAGGCTACTGGACCGCTGTTCTCGTTGTTGCCGTTGTTGTAGCGGTGGGAATCGGTGCAGAGCGCCTCTTGTTCGTTGGCCTTGGTTATGGTGGCCCGGTTGGGACGACCGTAAACTTTGCGGCATTGCGAAGAGTAGAACTGGAAAGGTTGCCAAGTCTTGCCGTAGTCCATGCTCTTGTAGATGGCGATGGAATCCGGCTTAGGCGCCCTCGGACAGAACTGCAGACTCACGTACGTCAGTTCGTATTTCTTGCCGAGGCTCAGGGTGAGCGTCACGTTGTCCTGGGTCCCGGGTTCAGACCTCCAACAGGTCACGTTGTTGGGATTGTTGAGGTCGGTGAGGTAGAGGGCCGGGTGCCGTCTCTTGGGCTGAGTGTCGTCGCACACGTGGCAGGGTCCCGGTTGAGGACCCGGAGGATCGGAGACGTCGCAATAGCGGACCGGGGCCGCCAGCCCGCACGTGCTGCTGGCCTCTACGGGGTTTCCGAAGGCTGCGTTCACGAAATCGGGGATGCAGCGCCTGGGACGGTGATCGTCGTAGCAGGGGTCGGGAGGATTCTGTTGGGCCGCGAACATCTTGAGGAAGCTGTCCGCGCGAGTCGCCGCGAGAAGCAGCAGCAGGTATAACGGCACCATGACCATGCGATGCTACGCTACGCACTGGACTGAACGGCGCGAGCGGAACCGTGCCGCGGCGGTGTGTGCGCGGGGGGCGGGGCGGTTGGGGGCGGGGCCACTTGTGGGCCAATCAAACCCATCTCCGCCCCCACCGCAACCTTCCTTTTAATATAAGGGCTTAAAAACATTTTGGAAGTACTTTGCTAAAACACCCTGCAGCGGAGCTTTCCAGCGATCTGGGAATACGCGCCGCGCTGCAACATGCAAAGTTAGGCAAACCTTCCTACTACTGCGTACGAACTGAGTATGCAGGCGCTGCGATTTCCTGGTTCCATTCATTTGCTAGGCAGCGGTGTTTGCGTGCAATTGCACTAAACACCTGCCAAAAAACTCTTGACTCTTGAGAACGAAGCAAATCTACGCCGCGAGCTTGGCGCTTTTGTTTTGTCTTGTCTTGTGTTGTTGGGGAAGATTTATATTGCAAACTTTGATATTGTTGCTGCTAAATCTGGGATCGAGCTGCGTGTACTTATCGTCTAGTACCGCCGCAGCTTACATAATTGTTTAACTGCAGAAGTTGCAGTCATTAAATTAACGCTTTAACTATGATGTCACCATAACTCATTATCGATCACCAACTTCTCCAAAAATTCTGGATCTTCATTATACATTTCCAGTAGCCAATGACAAACTTCAGCCATTTTGTCCTTTTGTGCCTTGTTCCTGGATCCTAATCTTTCATATTTAAATTACAATACAAAAAAAAAATGCCAAAAAACCACATGCAAACAAAGCACATTTCTTTATTTACAAAACAAAAGAAAGTAAACAAAAATATCCCTCACTTGTTACCAGGTTTGGCCATGCATTTGCTCCTGAAATATTTACACGGAATATAAATGCAGACCTAGGTGTAAAATCAAGCACGACAGGTTACGCATGAGAGACAACGCCCATTTGCCACCCGTGCACCTTCATGGTTAAATGACCCGCAGAGGGCATTTAAATAGTCGGAGAAGACCATTAAAATAAGAACATGTTTATAGCTTAAACATTAAACTACACTGACCGGCATAAAAAAGCGAAACAACTTAATTTTTAAACGTATTATAAAATAAAAAAATCTGTGTTTCATTTTTTTTTAATGGTGTTTAACGCCTGTTTTTACTACTGATGCACCCCAGGCGGTGGACACTGATAACACCTGAGACAGAATGATATATTGGGAAAGGACTTTTTTTAAGGAAGGAAACGTTCCAGGTCTAAGTTTAGGGTACCTCCCCGGCATTTACCAGTTATGAGGACTGAGGAAAACCTGGAAGAAACCTCAGTCAGGGAGAACGGTCCTGGCGGGATTCGAACCCCAGACCTCCCGCTCACAAGTCCGCGCCTTAACGACCTCGGCCACCCGTGACGGTGTCTGTGTTTAAGACATGAATATATAAATTACAATTTCTTTAACAATTATTTAACAAATTTCATCCAAGTAACGCATAAAGAGCATCTTAAAGCACAAATTGTACCCCATTATTGATTTTAATGCATAAAAATCTTCAAGCATGGGCAAACATCTCAATAAACAGAACGTTTTTAAAATGTAGGAAATTGACACTTTTAATGGTTCTTTGGTTCTCTAGCCTGTTTGTGTAAGATAACCACGGTCTCAGTAACAAGTGTTACCACTATCTCTTCTTGTGTTATCAGTTCCCATTCCGCTTGAAGTGCATCCCAAAGATCTACCGGTGAGTCGGGGAACAGACCCCTAGCATGCCTCCCATCGGATTCAGGTCTGGACTGAGTGCTTCCATATCATACGTTCCATCCCAACCACCTCCAAGAACTCAGAAACACATCAAGCAGTGTGTGGACGAGCGTTATCGTGCGTAGGGATAATGTTGTTGGCTATAACGGGTGCAAAAGCACAAGACGATCAGCATGGATCTCCTCGATGAGAATGAGCCACTGACAGTTATGATAGGTTGATGTAATTATATCCTCTACTTATACAAACGAGATATTTTTACTTTTAAATGGACAGTAGCGTTATTTCGGAACCTTAACAAACTCGTTTTGTATAGTGGTTAGCTATGGTGTTAGTGACTTGTTAGAAACAGTCCATCCATTCCGGAACTTGACAACATTTTTGGTTACCAAGGAGAATTGTCGAATATGCTCATTTATCGAAGAGCAAGTGGTAAGCCCATCAATGCAAAACAAAGTGAGACTACAAGAAAACATTGTTACGCATTTTTAATGCATATCAATAAATAATTAAGGTGTATAATTCCAAAAGTCGAAATATGGTTGGTTTTTTGCCTAAATAAGTTCAAATTCCTACATTACTTCCAAAACTGACATATACTTCTGTAAGTTATTTATAGAACCCATCGTTTGCACCCACTTCCAAAATCCGACAATTTTAATATTGAAGCTGGTGTGCTTGCGAAAAAAAAAAAAAATAATAAAATTCCAAAATCCAACATTTCATAATGCAAAATTCCTGGTCATCGTCAGGTATCAAATGAATTCGTAAAATATAACAATAATATCCCATTTTGAAGTATATGCCAACATTAAAGTTTATGAAATGTTAATGTGTTTTATTGTGCATCGAATTAACGAAACTGTCGAATTTCTTCTGATAAGTTCCATAAGATATTCTCGGTATTAATGAATATTCAGCATTTTTAATATGCATTAAAATTTCTAGCGGCAAATCCATCTTCACTAATAGCAATAACATTAGAAAAAAAAAATTAAATCATTCCCCTGGATATCGCCACGAGTGGCTCGAGGTAGCTAAGGCGCGGACTTGTGAGCGGGAGGTCTGAGGTTCGAATCCCGCCAGGACCGTCCTCCTAGACTGGGTTTCTTTTTTCATTTTTTCCTAAGTCCTCATAAATGGCAAATGCCGGGGAGATACCCTAAATTTAAGCTTGGAATATTTCCTTCCTTAAAATTCCTTTTCCAATATATCATTTCAATTTATATATGATCAGTGTCCACCACCGCCTGTGGTGCCTCAGTAGTAAAAACGGACAACGGACGTTAAACACTTTATAAAAAAAAAAAAATCCATCGATACACATACGTCATACGTGTAGTAAAAGAAGGAGTTGGCTTAACTAGTTAGAAAATCGATTCTATTTTAATTTTATTTTATTAACAGGTGACCTTTTATAGTTCTGGTATACAAAAATAGCTCGTTTCTTAAACATTTCTTATTCAAAAAAAGTATAGCTAACACCATAATGTACTATTGTCGATAGTAAGAGTATGTGTTAACGCTTTAAGGCTTTCTCTTGAATAATTGCAATAAAAAAAAAATATGAGATTAAAATGAAGATCGCTCGCACAGTCGATTAGGTCGCTGGTTGTATGTCTTTTGTTTTCTAAATGTACTTTCATATGTTCAGAGCTAGGCGAAGTATTAGTAGCTATATGAGCGAACCTTTTCGATCAGAAACCAAGATATCTATTTTTAAAAAATAGACTTTAACAGGCCACAGTATGACACGCGTGGCACATTATAAAGCTGGTGGCACGCAATATGAAATATTCAACGCTAACTTGTCATTGTTTACCTTCAAATTTTATGTTGATGCTTCTTTGAACCGTAACAGACCTGCTAGCCTGTCATTCAGCACTTTTGAATGAAAACAACGATATGAACTGGGTACCCAAAAAATAACAGGAATATTCCAATTGCAAGTAAACTCGAACTCTTTGTTATTATTTCCTAAACGTAATTTTTAATGTATACATTTTAAAAATACTATTACCTGCACAGTACTATTATGTGCAAGTCAAAAGATTATGTGCGCAGTTTTCACAGAAGATAGCCTTGTTGCCATTACTTTCTTATTTCCAACTTTGTTAAGTCAATCAATAATATTTCATATAGATATGATAATGCCCCGAATCATGCGGTGAGGCTATTGGACTTGCATTTGCAACGATTGTGACTAATGAGCATTAATCATAGCCTCATACATTTCTTGCTAGCTTTGCGTACAATTATCAAATATTTTTATGGTATTTCATTGAACTAAGATAATATCCCTGCTAATTCTCAGACGATAGTAACGATTGATATGTTTTATTTCCTATTACAAGAAAAATGGTATATTTTTCCGTATAAATTTTACGTTAATCCCAATTCTTAATCCTCATAGGACATTTTCCTTTCCTTATTAGAAGTTAGAAGTAGCTCATTAATGTTTTTTCCTAGGTTTGTATCAATTCTAGTTTCCCAGCACATAAAAATATTTGTCTAAAAAGATTTATTTTTCTATTTGGCGTTATGTTAGAAGGTACTATACATTACTCTAAAAGTGATTTTATTTCTATCCTCCCTTTGATAATTCAGGAATATTTCTTTTCCATCATCTGAAATTCTAAACTTAGATCATATTTAACTAAAACATGTAATATATCAAATGCCATTGTACTTTATACATACACACAATTACGTTTTGCAGGGAAAATGAAGAAATCATTATTCTTTATATACGTGCATAGAAAGTTCATCGTATGCGTCTCAGAGTTTGTTTGTTTACGTTTTATTCGATCGTTTCTCTCTCTCTCTCTCTCTCCCACTTACATGTTTCACAGACTACTGTCCAAAGCAGCGTTTATCTTCTGATCGCTATTCTTTTTTCCGTGACTGTACACCCATAAAATATTTTGCATTATCAGTTCTAACAGAATTGATATTTCAAATCAAGGACTTTACAGTTGTAAAGGTGAACATAAAATAGAGAACTGCAATTACCTTTAACTGCTTAGAAACCTGAAGCGAAAGGGGAGGGAGGGAAGGGGAGGAAGCATAAAAATATATAAAATAATGTAATTGGAACAATAACAGCTATAAAACAAAGACTGGCACACGGCAATTAAAACTAGCCTTCAGAAGACAATAACAGCCCTGCTCCTCGACGTTAACAACATGAACACATAGCTGCTTAACATAACCGGTGAATTGCATATTTGTAGGAAAACATGTTTGATTTCTGGCTGAAAAAGGAAAACCTGAAATTTTATAAAGTTATATAATTTAATTAAATAATAAATCACCAGCCCCTATGTATTCACATCCAAGTTTATGCATAAACATAGTCCCGTTTGCCGAACAATGATTTATTCTGTATTTATTTTTCCTTTAACCTAAAGAGCGTGTCATAAAATACATACTACAAACAAAGAAAAAAGTGTGTTAACACGACAAAACTGAATTCATACAAACAGAAAATGATGAGCACTAATCATCTTAGACATTTACAGTTATAACAGTTGCTCAAAATGCTCGCCATAGGCGTCGATACACTTCTGAGTACGTTGAACTACTGATTGAGTAACGTTTGCAAAAGTGTCCTCAGCACATGCCGTTTCAATATCTTCCTGAAGCGCTGTCAGTGTAGCTGGTTTTCTACGGTATACAACATCCTTAAGAGTTCCTTATAGATAGAAGTCCAACGGAGTTAGATCCGGAGAACGCGGTGAAAACTCAATCGGACCTCTTCATCCTATCCAGTGCTTTGGAAGATTGTCATCAAGGTTCGCATGTACATCTTCGTGGTAATGTGGTTGTGCACCATCCTGTTGGAAGTAAAATTCCTCATTTCCATTGAGTGTATGAATGGCGGGTAAGATGGATGTGCGTATTATGTTCAGATACACTGGGCCAGTTACTGCACCTTCAAAAAAGAATGGTCCAATTAGACCCCTAGATGACAACCCACACCAAACATTAATTCCAGGTAAATTAACAGTATTTTCCAAAATAACATGTGGGTTGTTTGCACACCAGTAGACACAGATATGCCGGTTGACAGTTCCGTTCAACTTAAATTGTGTCTCATCGGACGAAACAACTTTCCCTACGAAGGCCTCATCCTCTTGCACCATGATCCGAAACCACTCACAGTACTGACTGCATGCTTCGATCAGAGCCATCTTCATTTAATGCATGCAAAAGTCTTGGGATGAAAACTTTCAATTTGCTGTTTTAATAATACGACGCACGCTGGTTCTGCTAATCCAGTCTCACGTGCACGTTGCTTTGTAGATTTCTGCGGTGAGTGCTCAAAACGTTCCAAAACCATAGCGGAGGACGCGGGGCTTGTTGCTATGCGAGGTCTCCCAGATCTGTCCTTGTGAACATCGCATACGGTTCCAAGAGTCTCAAATTTGTCTCGAATGTGTGCAACTGTTACTCGCGTGGGCGGTTCTGTTCTGTACACACGTCTCCATTGCCTTTGAACTTCAACAACACTCTCGGTTTTCCAATACCACTTCAAAATTGCTTTCCGCTGTTTAAACGATAATCTTGGCTCCATTTTGTTGTGGCAACGCTAGCATAACGTAATGTGAGTCACATCTGTTTACAGAACATCATAATGCACATTACTGTTGTTTTTCAGTACAAATTTGAAATATATTAAATAGATATCTACTGTGAAATTGTACATTTTTGGCATATTCGGCATTTATTCGTTTCTGTACTAGTCAACACAAATGACTCAATGCTGCATGAATTCAAAGATGTGAGTAGTATATTGCAATAAAGGGTAACTATATTGAAAAGTGAAATATAGTTTTTGTCTTTATCATACCAAGAAAATGATTAGGCCGGAAGCTTATGGACCTGCTCTCGTATGTACAAATTATTATTGAATGTTGTCGAGCTTTAGTTTAAAATGTTTACTGCTCAGTCTCCACAGCGCCGGCATCCCCTTATACCAAACCAGTATGGGGGGTCAGGCCGTATGCGTGTTCGAACTACCTCTGCCCTTTACTGCCACAACATCGAAATCCAGTTAAAAATTGCAACATTGTGTTCAAACAAAAGTCTTAAGGAAGAAAATGAAGAAAACTAAAATGTTGAATAACTATGTTCTTTCATATCTTGTCTTTCATATCTTCAAAACTTTTTTATATATTTTTAAGATCTAAAATTTAATATTTTTGCATTCATTTGTCTGTATATACAGAAATGATTACGATTTATATATACAAATATATATATATATATATACTAGGTAATTTATTATTCAAAATATAACGAAACGGATAACTAATTTAAAAGCCTACCCTATCTGTTGTTATCAGTTTAATTGGGCATTTAGATAAAACTCTGAGGTTTATTACAGACCTAGATGATTATAAAGTTTTTTCATAATGCATACGTGCTTTTAATACGTTTTTTAATCTTTTATTTGTGTTTATTAATTATATTTGCTTATCTTTATTCATTTATCAATAGATAAACGTATTACGAATCATTTGCAATGGCTACTTGAATCGTGCGCATGTTTTTCTCGCAAAGTTCTACACGTGTATCTTGTTCTCGTTAGGCGTATTAATTAATATTCTCCGAATTTTGTTGATCTTCTGTTCTTCGTCAACATGAAACTTTCTGCTGCATTATTAACGAAACTAATCTCGATATTGTTTTTCAAGCTTATGCAGACAGAGGTTAAAAAGATGAGTTCAAAATTTGTGGTTCGCGTCTTGCCTGTTTCACTCTTAGAAGTCAAATTTTAACGGAAGCAGAAAAAAAAAAAAAGTTGTTATGAGCCAATTCAAATGAAATTCAGAAATCTTAAAAAGTATTGTTTTCAGGAAAAATATAACGACATTTTAAAAGAGATATTATTATGTAAGGCCATTTTTGTTAAAGCCCACTAATTTCCTTCTTTTAGTGCGACAAATTTATCGTAAATTTGTGAAAACCAGAAATAACGAAGGAAACAAACCCTAAAAGATTGATGCTACATATGTGCATTTTTTATTATTATAACTGATAGCATACATTCTACATTTCATGTGTACATGAAATTTAATATGACAATTCAGCATAGACGTAAATAAATTATTTCGTATTGATTAATTTGTGAAGTGTTTGCCTTTTCTGGTTCCTTATAGTCTTTAATCATGAACTTCATATTTATTATTTTTTATCAGGTTCAAATTTAAAAAGTTTTCAGTTTTAAAATTTTATAAAATGTATTCAGAAGGCGCCAAAAATGTATACACACTTCAAGCAAAGAAAAACTGTGTTAACGTAACAAAACGAAAATGATGAGCACTAATCATCTTAGACTTTTACAGTGACAACAGTTGCTCAAAATGCCCATCATCGGCGTCGATACACCACGTTGAATACTGATTGAGCAACGTTTGCAACGTCTCCGTTGCCTTTGTACTTCAACAGCATTCTCGGTTTTTCAATACACTTCAAAATTGCTTTTCGCTGTTCAGACGATAATCTTGACTCCTTTTTGTTGTAGCAACGCTAGCATAACGTAATGTGAGTCACATCTGTTTACACAACATCATACGATAATCTTGGTTTTATTTGTTCATTGTTAATTTACCTGTCACGTAGCAACGCTATCATAATGTATGTGAGTCAATATCTGTTTACAGAACATCATACTGCACATTACTGCTTTTTTTTCGGTCCAACTTTGAAATATATTACATAGATATCTACTGTGAAAGTGTGTATACACTTTTGACCGTCTTCCCTGAATGAGGTATTTTCCAGGTTTTCCTCAGTCCTCATAAATGGCAAATGCCGGGGAGGCACCCCAAACTTAAGCCTGGAACATTACCTTCCTTTAAAAAAATCCTTTCCCAATTTATCATTTCATCTCATTTATCAGTGTACACCGTCTGTGGTGCCTCAGTAGTAAAATCGAGCGTTAAACCCTACTAATATATATATCATAAACTCTGCCTAGCGTTCCGATATAGACAAAGGTCACAAATTCTAGCCCCGTCCAGGCTTATGCATTTATTTTGTATTCGAAAGGGCTGTTCCATTGTTAAAAAGAAGGTAAAGCAATTAGTGTTTTATTATTCAACAGAGAGCTATAACCGCCTCTAATAATTTCATTCTTTGTGCAAGTTATTTTCTTGTTAATGTTTGATTTCTGATAATACTTTACAAAGAATGTATAAAAACAAAACAAAAGAACAAACTTGTGTAATTTTTTTCTTACTGTCTGGATTTTAAGTCAGAATTTAATTACCAATAACTTAAATTAAATTAAACTTCTTAATTACCTTATCTGACAATGAATACTAGAATGAATGTAATTAATTTTATTATTAATAATGGAAAAACAAATTTTACATTAAATATAAAAATGTTATTAGGATTAAATCGCTAGAGCAAAAGAGGTACTTAAAATGTTTTATCGCCGAATGTATAAATACTTTATAGTAATAATATAAGATAATATTTAAGTTAACGATTAGATAATACAGCAACTATTATGCTTGCAAAACGCGATGAAAGCATCTGTTAGTGTTCATTTCTGCGGTATAGAATGGCGGGAAGGAAAAAAAATGTAGGATTGCTTCAAATCTAACCGTTATCGAAAGAGATTTATGGATTCAAACATTCTCCTTAAAGTTAATCGGTTTGAAACAACTCTTCCTTATATCGCCAACACGATTGTCCAATTAAATGCAAAACTCTAATTGGTACGTGAGAGAATGAGAAAAACAAAAAATAGCGTTCCTTTTTTGTCAGAATGTTGCAGATTATCGACATGTATTCCATGCTTTAAAAATTTTTCAGCATTTGTACAGTAAATGCCATTTTCTTTTGATACATAAATTTCGAATTTTTAGGCATGTGCCTTTTAGCTCCTTTAGGAAAATATCCAAAATAATTGCACATGTTTGCAATTTATGCAAAACGATGGTCATTGGAAGCGATTTTATAGTGCCTATAAATGATATAAAATTTGGGTCAGTGCCTATTTCTGCTTTTTGGTGCCTAAAACTGCCTAAACAAGGAATTTTAAAGAATTGATATAGTTATTAAATTTGTCTCATGTACGAAACGGCGCCACATTGTCGTGCGAAGTGTACAGGCCAATTATTGTCAACAATGAAAAGCTAAGAATTCACAGCTGCCGCGCCAACAATTGACATGCTTCTGATTAACGTTTTAACCGCTACCCGTGACAATGTACAATGCATTGTTTAATTGTATTTCCAGTTTTCTTCTTTGTGTGTAAGGTTTGGTGCTCATATCCTGTGTTGTATTGTATAACAGTTTTAAGATAAACAATGTCAAAATACAAGCATTCCAAAACTTCTTTGATTCGTTCTTGGCTAGTAGATTATAATGGTCTTATTTAAAATGGAAAAATATTTTTTATCATTTGTGTAACAAACAGGTAAGAATTGGATTAGACATTTTCTTTGTTAGCGTAAGAAAGCCGGTAATTAATTTTTAGCGAATTCAGATAGCTATTGCAATTGTACCTGTTAAACGATTTTTGAAACATTTCTTAAAATCTCAATCGATCCTACCAACTATAAACGAAAATAATAGTGAATAAAATTAGAGGTGTGTGTGTGTGTGTGTGTGTGTGTACAGTGGCGTAACGGGTAAAGGATGGGCCCCCTGCAAAGTTTAATTTGGGCCCGCTAATTAACTATTCATATTCAAGAATACGGTTTTAGTAATATGTCTTCAACTGCAGGAAATATCAAATCGGAATTGAAGCCATTAAAATTTGCCTGTAATGTTATTACTTAGGTAGGCAGTATTATTATTGTTATCATTATTGTTACTATTGTTGTAGTTATTAATTTTATTATTGTAAATAATGAAGTCAATATTATCGTTAATCAACAATGTACAAATGAAGCCAAGATTATCGTAAACAGATGTGACTCACGTTACATTATGCTAGCGTTGCTACAACAAAATGTAGCCAAGATTATCGTTTGAACAGCGGAAAACAATTTTGAAGTGGTATTGGAAAACCGAGAATGTTGTTGAAGTTCAAAGGCAATGGAGACGTGAGTACAGAACAGAACGGCAAACGCGAGCGACAATTGCACGCATACGAGACAAATTTGAGATTCATGGTACCGTATGCGATGGTCACAAGAGCAGACCTGGGAGATATGCACAGCAACAAGCCCCGCGTCCTCGGCAATGGTTTTGAGCACTCACTGCAGAAATCTACAAAGCAATGTGCACGTGAGACTGGGATTAGCAGAACCAGCGTGCGTGATTTATTATAACAGCAAAGTTGAAAGTTTTCAACCCAAGACTTTTGCATGCATTAAATGAAGATGAACCTGATCGGAGAATTAAGTACTGTGAGTGGTTTCGGAACATGGTGTAAGAGGATGAGGTTTTCGTAGGGAAAGTTGTTTGGTCCGATGAGACACAATTTAAGTTGAACGGAACTGTTAACACACATAACTAAGTCTATTGGTGTGCAAACAATCCATTTTGGAAGATGCTGTCAATTTACCTGGAATTATTGTTTGGTGTAGGTTGTCATGCAGGGGTCTCATTTGACCATTCTTTTTTGAAGGAACAGTAACAGGCCCAGTGTACCTGAACATGATAGGCACATCCGTCTTACCGGCCATTCATACACTCTATGGAAATGAGGAATTTTACTTCCAACAGGATGGTGCATCACCACATTTCCACCGAGATGTCTTGATGACAATCATACAAGGGACTGGATAGGACGAAGAGGTCCAATTGAGTTTCCACCGCGTTCTCCGGATCTAACTCCGTTGGACTTCTACCTATGAGGAACTCTTAAAGATGCTGTATACCGTAGAAAACCAGCTACAATGGCAGCACTTCGTGAAGAAATTGAAACGGCATGTGCTGCAATCGCTGAGGGCACTTTCGCAAACGTTACTCAATCAGCAGTTCAACGTACTCAGAAGTGTATCGACGTCGATGGTGGTCATTTTGAGCAACTGTTGTAACTGTAAAAGTCTAACACGATTAGTGCTCATCATTTTCTGTTTGTATGAATTCAGTTTTGTTATGTTAACACAGTTTTTATTTGCTTGACGTGGGTATGTAGTTTTTTGACACCCTCTGTATATGTGAAAATTTTATTTAATTAATCTTTTTTGTTCATATCTTGTGTAGTGTTGAAAATTATATAAAAAATATGCTAGACTTAATTTTATTTTCTAGTTTTGGGATAACAGCTTGATTAATTAATTATGTATTTTTGGACTGAGGTATTTTTTGGACCTTCGGGTTCATCCTGATGTAATACCGGGATCATACTTAGACAATAAGTCCACTATAGCTAAAATATTTCCTACCGTGAGCTTTTCCCTAATCCTTATCTATGATCTCGTAAAGGTAGATTATATGCTGGAAATGTGATAATGGCATTAATTATGCAATCCACAATTTGTTTCCATATGTTCATTTCTTTCTTTAATGCACACTCCAGATAATAATCTACCGTTTCTTTTCTTTTGCAAATATTATAAACAAAACATGCCTACAGATAGGAATGTGGCTTTTCGTGTGTTAAGTTTTATTTATAAACTCTGTCGGCATATAAATATAAATTAACAAACGATTCGTCGAGTTCGTTAACTAACAAAACTGGACCATTGGGGTGGGAGTTAACCTAAAGCGAAAATTTAAAAATATATATATAAATAAAAATCGCTCTGGCGGCAGCAATTTTAATTTTTCTCAGAGAAACTCGGTTTATTTAGCGTCTCAGGTGGTGATGCTAGGAACTTATATTCAGGAGATCCTCAGTTCAAATCTCTTAGTATTAGTTAGCCTGACTGGATTTTTTCGTGGTTTATCTTGGTCATGTATCTTTCCTTTCATGACTTTTTTTGCTCTCCTAATTCATTTAATTCCGTTGGTTCTGTTACAGGGTCGAAAAAGTCAGGTGAGGTAAGTGTGTACGATGTGATGGTGATTTGCGCTTTAAAAATATTTTCTGCTCGGGGTACGGTATGGAAGCAGCCCTTCTGAGGAGCTTGAACTCCCGAGTGTTGGGGTGTTCTATCTACAAGCAATGTTAGGACGTTCCGGCTAAGTCCTTGCCTCACCGCTCGTTGATCGTGGAGGCGGCCTAGTGTTTCTTGCCTTTATCCCTTCCTTCCCTCTGAGGACTTAGACATAAACGGCCAGCCCTTGAGCAAGGATTAAGCACAGAACATTACTACTCCGTCCCTACCAATACAACCGAAGAGGTACACCCGAAAAGGGTGAACATATGATGTTGAAGGAGATTTAAGGAAGATTGGGAGCTTCTCCTGAAAGAGAGACACCAACTGGCATGATCTACGGGCGCAGGCATGGACGTCCATAATATAGCACACCCCGACACCGTCGGAGATGCCATGATACTAACCTTACAGTCACAACGTACAAGCCCGCTCTCCTGGCACTTTTGACCCTGTGACAGAAATGAGAGAGCAGACATTTCTCTTCATCCTACTCAGGAAACTCTAGAAAGGACCCAATGTCAGTTTGGCCGACCCCAAGAGATTTGAACCAGGAACCACCAAGTTTGAGTTACCTCTGTTGATTCTGTTTACTTACGGACACTCTTTAACATCTCAGGTCATCAGCGTCCCATTCAATTCGATAAATTTTGCCCACAGGTCTCTTCTTTCAAGCGTGAGGTTCTTTATCATGCCGTAAATGTACGACACGGGACCCATGGTTAAACTTCCCTTCCGAAGGGAACCTTACTTAGGATTTTTACGCCCGAAATTAATCCATCGACCCTGACCGGGATCGAACACACGATCTTGGGTCTACGAGACAACATACACCGACGTCACTTCGCTCGGATGTGAAATATGTATATCAAATTGGTCTTTCAAAATCAGAATTTCAGTAAAGTTAATGGTTTGCTAGTTTCAGGCCATAATCTGGTACCAATAATTTTCTGCATTACGATATGATGTCATATACTTTAGAACTAATATTACAAAAACCACAGTTCCCCTAGCAGCTTTGGAGAACTACATATTCATGTACTGCCAACTTGAGCTAAATAATTAGTCTAAATATATCGGACAATCAACCCAGTAATCCGCAGATACGGCTGCATGTATCTAACGGGAGGCGAACGTCTTGAGGAAACCGAAGTTCCTCGAGGCAGCATAACGGTGGCTGGCTGCGGCTGATAGGACCACAATCTCAAGTTATTACCGCTAATCCCGTACCCACTTTATCTCTCTTAGTTGTCATTATTAAACCGATTATCGGCTCCCATGCCGCCATCTTCTGCCTTGCCTGTTGCATCTGCATATTACTTAACCCCACAGCGAAGTAAGCGGACAAAAGAAAAGCTTCACTTCGAAACCAGAAAATAAAACAAATTTGAGCAAGTTAATATAGGGGTAAGTAATAAAAACAGAAACTCGATTCTTGCTTACTCCCTATTAATGCTTTCTATTCTGTAATAACCTCCCTTTAAGCCGCTCTGCATTTTTCATCAGGTATTCCCAAAATTTGCAACGTTAGCCACGTTTTTTTTTCTTTTAGGGGAATGTTCATTCTCGTTAATGTTAATTTCAAGTGTTGTATTTATATTCTAATATCTTCATTTATGTTACGCTGAAATCTTGATATGCTGCAGGTGCTCCGCTCTTCCGCCATTATTTTTAACAAAACACATAATTTATTTGAAAAAATACTAATACTATTAAGTCAATATGAAGTAAAAACGCTGGCATTAAATGCGAAACAAAACGTCAGGTAAATATTCTCCACGACTTCGTTGGCACGTCTAATTTAGAGCGCCACGAGAGGTCGAGGTCGCTAAGGCGCGGCCTCGTGAGCGGAAGGTCTGGGGCTCGAATTCCACCGGGACTGTCCTTCTTGACTGAAGATTTTCCAGGTTTTCCTCGGTCCTCATAAATGTCAAATGCCGGGGAGGCACCCTAAACTTAGGCCTGGAATGTTTCCTGTCTTAAAAAAAATTCTTTCCCAATTTTTCGTTTCATTTCATGTATCATCAGTGCCCGCTGCCTGTGGTGCCTCAGTAGTAAAACAGGCTTTAAACACCATTAAAACGCCTAATTTATGCCTTAAGTTGAGGGATGATTCGTGGATTGACCACATAAACACAATACTTTACACACTCCCACAATTAATAGTCACATATGTGTAAATAACACGACCCTAGTGGCTAATTTTGAGTCGCTGCGAGAGAGGTAAATGTTCGGCGCTGCAAATGATCCGCCGGCTTCAGCTCTTGGGTCAGTTCGATCTTAAAAGGATGCATATGTAGATCTTTTGTTAAAAGTCTCTGCAAAATGCTTCTGGGAATGAACAACATTCTCTACCGATCGACAAGACCTTCCAGGTGATTTCCTTACCAGTCGCTGCACTGTTCACAAGTTAGACGCATTTCGTCTACCAAAAATGACACAAGTCTTGAACGATTTCTACATAACATTCACCGTACTTAAAACATTACATATTCATTATAAAAGTAAATACTCATTTTATAAATTTCATTCAAAGATAAATGAATTCTATTTCGCAGCTATAAATATTTTCTTTAACACTGCCTTTAATAATCTGGACAAGTTTATCCTTCATGTATCATTCCATTTTACCTGATAACAATACATACAATCTGAATACACCAGATGACAGCAGGATTGGCAACCGAAGAAACCTAACTAGGTTGAAAAACGTCTGCGAAATGGGCTTAAACAGCAACCATCACTTCTTCGTCACACTTAAATTTCCTTACTTAAAGGCCCTTCTTGAGTTTTGAGAAGAGGAAATAACCACTGAGAACTAGATTTGAGCTGTAGGGTGGAAGGTCGATTTCCTTGAAGCCACATTTCTTCACAGCTTCCTTTGCAACAAGAGCTATTTGCACAGTCGCGTTGTCTTGAAGAAGGTGCACACCACCATGTAGATTTCCTCGCCTTTTCTCTTTGATGGAAGCACGTAGTCTGTGCAGTAGGCCAGCATAGTACTCCCCACTTACTGTAGTGTTCCTCTCCTTGAAGTCAATGAAGAGTATTCCTTCACAGTCCCAAAAGATAGTGGCATGATCTTCTTGT